>LR750236.1:290818-361013 GCA_902729485.2 Mus minutoides
GTGTGTGTGTGTGTGTGTGTGTGTGTGTGTGTGTGTGTGTGGTGTTGTTGTTGTTCTTGTTGTTGTTGTTGTTGTTGCTGCTGTTGCTGTTTCTGAGTTTGTCCCCTATGGTCATTATCTTTCTGTGGTCCACCAGCATAGGCACTATCTTGTGACAGGATCTTCTGGTTCCCACTCTGGGCCTTGCCCTCGGTTTGGGACCATCGGAGTCAAGTTCTCATCGAGAAGGTATTTCTTTGCTCTCATAGAAACAAAATGGTGGGTCTTTACATTTCACCGTGTCCCCTTTTGGGGACTTAGAAGTATCCCTCATTTCTGAAGAGGGTTGCATTTAAAGTCAATATTGTACCTTTTTCCAAAGGTCTTCCTCATGACCTGTCTTGACCTATAAAGCTCACTATGCTGTCCTGGCCCAGCCTCTGCTCAACAGCAAACTGGTGGTGTCGCTGGCAGGAGAAGAGAACCTGCTGGTGTGTCCTGTCCTTCTGCCAGAATCAGCACTGATGGGAATACTATGCCAGAGGGACCTCAGGTCTTGATCTGGGGGTCCTTAGTACTGTTTATCCTCAGTAATGCTTGTCAACCACCACACCTGAACCTGAGCTCGGCTTTGGCAAGCTTGGGAGCCTTTCTGATGTTAGTGGCCTCAACTTCTCCCAGTAACCTTTTAATTCAAACCTGGAGTGGTGTGTCCTAAGGAGCCTGGGCACTCTATTCTTTTATGTACCTTTCCCAACGTGTCTTTGATGTGGTAGGTGGTTTGTTTTCTTCCCTTTTGATGTGCATCTGAGCATTTACTGCCAGTCCCTGGGGCTCTGCTCTTCCCCAGCATTCTCCTTGCCCTGGCAGTCAGCCCCAGACACCAGGGCATTTGCTGGTGTGATCTGAGCCAGGCTGCTTGCCAGTGAAGGACCATGGGCCTTTTGAGGGTTTCCGCTCCTCTGCCTGTGGCCACCAGCCTTCCTTATACCATCTCAATGGCATGGTCCTGCCAAGTAGAGCATTCCCTTTTGAGAACTAGCTGTGAGCCTTTGGAGATCAGCCCTGGTCTTCACTACTAAGTGGCTTCTGCCCTGCGTTTCTCTTTCTGTCCTCATCCTCAGTCCTTTGTCTACTCCTTGGCTATGGGCTAGATGGTAATGAGAGTAGGGGCAGGTCTACAGTAGCTCCTGTTCAGACCCAGGCAGGAATAATCGATCCTGCCAGCTGCATATCTGTCATAGACCTGTCATCAGATGTCAATTAAAAACATAAAACCTTCATTTAAAAAGAACAAAAACCAAAAACCAAAAATGAAATCCAGGATCCATAGAGAAGCATTTACACACAGTATGAACTGGCCTAATCTGAACACCTAAAATCCAAAGTGCTCCAACCCCAGAACATTTTGAACAGTGACATTATTACAATGAAAAATAGCTGATTATATGAGGTTTTATGTTGTATGTAATTACCTTTAAGCTATTTATATGTCTATGCTACACATGATGTATATGTGTATGTGCATTGCTGTCTCTATTTGTCTCTCTATCTCTGTATATAGAATATGTAAGCTCGGGTTTTTGCTTGGAGGTCCCCATCCCCCAAATAGCTTGGTACCTGTGTAAAATGTTCTCAGTCTCCCTTCCCCCGAATCTGAAGTCCTTAACTCTTTCAGTCCTAGGCCTTGTAGCTGAAGAATGCTCAACTTATAGTATTTGTCCAATTGTGTCCACTGGGCATCTACAGAGATGGGCTTCTGACTGGAGGTTGATCTGACAGCTCTGGACAGTGTGTAAGGTCCCCGGAAGCGCTCTTGGGTTGTGTTCTCATCTCCTGGGATATGTCCAGTCTGACACAACTTAAAAGAGGGGAGATTCACCTGTTCCCCAACCCCTTTCCAGCAAGTGCTTTGGATCTCCTGATCTGAATGGCACCCTGGTTTGTCTTAGGGGGAGCAAGGAGTGCAGGTGAACATGGCACTCTGGGCTTTGAACTGGAGCCAGTTAACAGTCTTCTCTGCCTTCTTGAGTGCTGAGAGTCTCTTGGGATTACAACTTCCCATCAGTTCCTGGTTGTTCTACCTTTCTAATCATTTGTCCCCCGCTCCCATCGACAATCCTATGGCACTCAGCACCCGGCAGGGCCATGCCATGTTTCATGTCACCAGCTCCTTGTCTATGGGCTAGATGGGAAGGAGAGTAGGGACAGGTCTCCTTGAATCTTCTCACTGTTGACTGCATTCTCAGACTATATGAGATCTAGCTGAACACAAACTGTGGTACCACCTTCCTTGCCTGTGTGGTCCAGCCCACAAACTCTGTGACTTTTCCAAGTATTAAAGGGGTCAAAGAAAAGAATCTTCCCCCTCAAATTATAAAGACTAGAGTTTGATTACAAGGTGTCAGCTGGGCTGGTTTCTTTAGAGGCCTCTTTCACCTGTCTTCACATGGTCTTCCTTTTGTGTTTGTTTCCTAGATTCGTGCGTGCAGAGTGTGTGTGTGTGTGTGTGTGTGTGTGTGTGTGTGTGTGTGTGTGTGTTCACACATGTGCGTGTGCATGTGCACATGTGTACATATTAAAGTGTGGAGACAGGAGGTCTATGTAATATGTCTTCTTCAATTGCTCTCCACATCTCTAAAGTATGACATTCCTCCATGCATGTTTGCATGCATGTATTGTTGTGGGGAACTCTGAAGTGCCGTGGATGCATGTGGAGGTAAGAGGAGAGCTGGTGGAAGCTGATTGGGTCCTGGGGATTGAACTCGGGTCATCCTTGAAGAGTTGGCAGGAAGTGCCTTTACTGCTGCTCTCCACTTATTTGTTTCTTTGTGTTGCTGGGAATTGAACCCCTCATGCATATGAGGCAAGTTCTCTACTACTAACTCCCGGCCCCAGCTACCTTAGCTTCTTAGAGAGACAGGGTGGCTCACTGACCTCAAGCTCACTGATGTACTTACTAGCTGGCCAGCAAGCACCAGGGATTTTTCTGTCTCTAAATCCCTTATGCTAGGTTTATTAATATGATCCCACATCTTTTTTTTAGATGGATGTTATGCATCCAAACTCGGGTCCCTCCTGCTTGTACCATCTCCCCAGCCTCCCATTCTCCCCACTCCCACCCCTCTCCCCACCCCCATCCTCACCCCCTGCAGCAACTGAACCTAGGACCTCAAGCATGCTGATGCCCAAGCAATCAATCTCCTCTCAAAGACACTATTCATACTGGATTAGGACCCGCTCTACTCACTCACTTCATTTTCACTCAATTAATTTATCTTTGTGACGATGCTATCTCCAAACACAGGCATGTTGGGCTGGGAGATGGCTCAGTCAGTAAATGCCTATTGAGCAGACCTCGGGACATAGTTCAGATATCAAGCACTCATGTAAAAGCTCAACTCCAGCACTGGGGGAGGGGGTGGGGGTGGGGGTGAGGGGGGGTGAGGTTGGGGGTGGAGACAGGACAATCCCTGCAGCTCATCTGTCAACTAGGCTAGTCAAATCAATAGTCTCCTGGTTTAGGAAGAGACTGTCTCCCAAAAGAAACTAAAGAGCAATAGAGGAAGAAACCGGACATCCACACTCATTCATTCATTTGCACATTAATTCATGAGTGCGCACACACACACACACACACACACACACACACTCACATACATGCAATATACAATATACAAAAATATACAAAAAAGCAAAAGATTAAAAAACAAAACTACCAGTCATGTCCTGAGGTACTTATTCTGTGTGTGTGTGTGTGCGTGTGACACACAGAGAGAAAGACAGAGAGACGGAGACAGACAGAGACAGAGAGAATAATAAAGAGAAGACACAATTCAGTTCGTGACACATACCTTTCTATTTATGTCCAAAGCTCTCTGCATTCAGCGCATACCTCCATATAAATCTATACAGATAATGAACTATGTGTGAAATTGAAAAACATTTATATAGGCTTGCTATGTACTGGGAACAACAAGAATCTTTTATTTGAGAATTATGGTTGGTTTTAGTGTTATGTTTTCCCTCATTTTATGTTATGTCTCCTGTTTCTCTTAAGCTCTAAAATAGGATGCTTACTACATGGTCTGTTTTGTTGACTGTATTTTGCATGATTTCTTTGGGTGATTGGAAAGGTTTATAATCTGATTTTAGTTTCAGTAGTTATCTTTGTAATGACCGTATAATCTTATATTATTGCCTGTCCTGATTTCATAGGAGCTGCTTTATCACTGCTAATGAGTAGTGATACAATTATTCTGAAAGATTGTCAATATTTTAAGAGAAGTATTACATTTGTGTGTGTGTGTGTGTGTGTGTGTGTGTGTGTGTGTGTGTGTAGGTGGGTGATACTTGTAAATGTGTATGTGTGTGATATGTTTGTGTGATGTGATGTGTGTGTATGTGTGATGTATGTGTGTGTTAGTATGTGCCATAGTGTGTGTATGGAAGTCAGAGGTCAACTTGAAGGACTTTGTTCTCTTCTTCCATCACGTGAGTCCCAGGAATACAAGTCAGTTTGTCAGGTTTGGTGGTGAGTGGAGTTCCGTTACCTGTTGAGCTGTTTCAACAGCCAAAGAGTGTTAATCTTCACACCATTTATTATATCTTATTTTGACCCTCTTCACAGCTGTGTACTGTGAGGTGTCTATTATGTATAGTTTACAGATGAGAATAGAAAGCCCTGAGAGGAATGGGAATCTGCCCAAGATCCCTTGGGTTAGGATCAAACGAAGCAGGAATTCAGCCTGGAAGCTAGCTGCTTAGCCCAGAGACTATGTATACACACAAACTCCAGGCCTTCACCTGGACCAGTAATTTAGGAAGTCAGCGTTCCCCGCCCTCTGCTTCATTTTTACATCTTTGGAAGCAGGCTTTTTGTAAGGAGTAATTCCAAGCTATAAGTGAAGTAATCCAGACCTGCTCTGGGTTTTAGGAGTCTCATAAGGGAGGAGGGTCCCTGCACACTCATTTAAACGGATGCTATAACTTTTCCCTTACCTGTACCCTGTATGGCAGAGAATTCCAGTGGGGAGTGAGCCAGGACTTTGAGCCTCTTCATGAAGCAGCAGCTTCATGGTTGTCAGAGGGTAACAGAGAAGTACTGGCCCCATGAAGTCACCCAGCACCCAGTGGTACTGACAGACCCCTCTGCGTCTGTGAAGGCACAATGAGATGGTGACCACTGTTAGCCCTTTGTTTTTAGCTCTGTCTGCAGGACTGCTCTGGAAGCAAAGGGGACAGAGTAGCAGACTGGAATCACTGCTGCTTTCCATCATGATGACTTTCATTGTCCCACCTCCAGCATCTCCAGTTGTGGTGATTTGAGTATGCCTAGCCCAGGGAGTGCCACTATTTGGAGATGTGGGCTTGGAGTAAGTATGCCACTGTGGGTTTGGGCTTTAAAACCCTCATCCTATCTGCCTGGAAGCTGGTCTTTGGCTAGCTGCCTTCAGAAAAAGGGGTAGAACTCTCAGCTCCTCCTACACCTTACCTGCCCAGACTCTACCATGCTCCTGCCATGATGATAAGGGACTGAACCTCTGAACCTCTAAATCAGCTGCAATTAAATGGTGTCCTTAGAAGAGTTGCCTTGGTCATGGTGTCTGTTCACAGCAGTAAAACCCTAATTAAGACACCAGTGATAATCCCATTCCACAGCCACTTGTCCTCTGAGCTACCTCTTAAAGGAACATCTTTAGTGCCTATGTGAGGCAGTGTATCCAGAGTGGGTAGGAAGAATCTGTAAACAGATGTAGACATGGCTGTGAACATAGACACACATAGATCTCTAAGCACATACACCTAGAGACACTAGACATAGACACACAATACACACTCACACACTTTTTTTTTTTTTTTTTTTGGTTTTTTGGTTTTTTTCGAGACAGGGTTTCTCTGTATAGCCCTGGCTGTCCTGGAACTCACTTTGTAGACCAGGCTGGCCTCGAACTCAGAAATCCGCCTGCCTCTGGCTCCCGAGTGCTGGGATTAAAGGCGTGCGCCACCACGCCCGGCTTCTCACACTTTGAAAAGCAAATTCAGAAGGCTTGTGGGACTGCTCATTGAGACATACTTGGTAGGTTTTTGTTTTGTTTTGTTTTGTTTTGTTTTGTTTTGTTTTGTTTTGTTTTAAGTCTTTGTAGGGTCTAGTTTATGCTATGTGGGACTGATAGCTGAGCAATCTGTTGGGCTCCCTGTCTGATGACCATCTCTGAAGCTACAAAACAAGCTGCTTCTCTTTTGTCTTAGTTAGGGTTTTAAGGTTGTGAATAGACACCATGACCAATGCAAGTCTTACAAAGGACAAAATTTAATTGGTGCTGGCTTACAGGTTCAGAGGTTCAGTTCATTATCATCAAGGTGGGAGCATGGTAGCATCCAGGCAGGCATGGTGCAGACAGAGCTGAGAGTTCTATATCTTCATCTGAAGGCTGCTAGCAGAATACTGGCTCCCAGGAAGCTAGAACAAGGGTTTTAAAGCCCAAGCCCTACTCCAACAAGAGGTGGGGTCACACTTTCCACCTCTGTCACTCGCTGGGCCAAACATATATAAACCATCACACCTTTCTTCTACCAAATCTCTCAAGCCTCTCCTGATGGTCTGCCCACCCAGGACAGACAGGGAAGGAATTCAAGGACATGTCAAGTGGATGCCTTCACATCACTAGGAGATGGGATGAGTCAGTGGACTGACAGCATATCAGAAGTCAAATCTCAACCCCAACTTCCCTGGCTTCTGGCTTTCAGTAAGTTATCTGGTCTGTGCCTCTCCCAATTAACAGAGAATGCCACACTAATACCCTCTTTATAGAGACTCACTAGTTAGGAGATAAAATTAAGACTGTCAATTGCCTTGCCTTGCTCCTGGATGCAGGGGAAGAAATCTTTGACCTCTTACGGTTCTAGATGCTAAAATGGAACCTGATGTCTCAGTGTGACTGAGTTTGCCTCTGTCACAGGACAAATGCTTTCTCTTCAAGGAACTGGAGCATTCCTTGTGTTGGGCTTTATTTCTAGCATGCTGATATTTTTCTTATTATTGTGAGTAAAATTTAATTAAGTTTTCAATTGGTTATTGATGATATATAGCTCCAGAAGGGTGCTAATAAAAAGACTTCCTGCCATCTTCAGTGGGAATTTCCCTGGAATCTTCTTGAGCTCCGAGGCTGGCTGTTGGTTTTAGATTAGCATTCATATTTCCTAGTTAGCATTTTAATATCCTTTCATGCCTCTTTTTCTGTGTCTTCGTAGAGTCTGAGATCATGCCAGGTTTAGCACCCCAAGAAAGTGTTTTTAAAGCTTTGTACAGATGTGGAATATCAGCAGATGGGGGCCTGTCAGCCTCTTCCAAGACAGGTTTTTTGTTTTTTATTTTGTTTTTTTTTTTCCATTTTTAGATATTAATAGGACTAAAATAAATAATAGATTTATTTTCTAGCAGGATAGACAGATGATGTTAAATGAACCTCAATGGGAAGAGTAGAAGGCAGAGTGTCTGGAATCTTGGGATTCTGGTCTGGTTTGGTTCTTGTTTACGACTTTGACCTTTGACAACCCAGTGGCCTTCATTGTCCTGCTAAATGAATGTTCCACGTCTTGTGTTTCCTTACCTGTATGGTAGGGGTGACCATGGTTTCCCTCACTTCCTTCCTAGAGTGTTACAAGGACAAAGAGTCGTCAGTAGTGCTGACGTTTGTATTTAATTAAATGGCTTCCAAGCTGTAAAAGACTCATGAAAAACATAAAAATATTTAAAGCAAGTAATATAACCTTAACTATTGTACATAGTCAACCAAGAATTCTTCTGTTCATTCATCCAACAAATATTCATGTTGAACCCATAATATTTTACAAATTGCTGTAGACACTGGTAAGATAACACTTACACGTGGTAGACCAGTTCTCTAGACAGTGTAGCTTACAGTGCAATAAGGAGATACTTTGTGTGCGTCAGCCAAGTGCTTACTACTGTGAAACAGACACCGTGGGGTAGAGGTTGAGATACATTGTACAAGGGGCTGGCTTGAAATGGCTTGACCGGAGAAGACCTCTCTGGGGTGACAATTGAACAGAGAACTTAAGGACAAAAGTCAATGAGTTTTATGGAAACCTGGGGTAATAACAAGAGTGAAGGGCCCAGAGGCAGTGACGCCGATGAACACGATGAGTTGTCCAGCAGGTAGGAGAGGGAAGATTTGAGATCTGGGAGTTCCAGGGGCTCGGCTGTTGCAAGGTAGTGTAACTTATCCTGGGGATTCTGCCTTTCTCAATGTGTTAAGGAAAGCACTTGGAGGGTTGAGAACTCTGGGTGGCACAGCCAGGTTTACTGTCTTAAGGGATTGCAGAAGCTGCTGAATGGACATTGATTGGAGCTGGTTTTGAATAGAGGCAGGCAGATGAAGGGATGGCGGTTCAGCTTGTACTAGTATGGAGGGGGCAGTGAGGGGGCATTTGGGGGACATTTTGTAGGCAGTGCTGACAGGGTTTCCTGACAAAGTGGAGATGGACATGTGACTTTTCCTGTGAGATGAAAACATCCCCTGCCTTGCTTTTCAGTCTGGGAATCTTGCCAAGTCCACCCCACGCCGCGCCGCCCCCCCCCCCCCACCATTGTGCTGAATCAGCAACTTCCCAAAGTTCTGGACTGGGGAATGAAATTAACTGAAGGGTTTGGTGGCCCCAGGGGAATTCCATCCTGAGACTCGGACACTCTCAGTGTGACCTCTGGATGTGGAACAGTCAGATAGGAGGGAAGATGAGCCAGTGAATTGGCTGCCATTGCCACAGTTGGTCATAGGACAGTCACTCACCATGCACAACACTGTGATTAATTAATAAAAGCCAGATACAGCATTGGGAGGCGTTTGTCTCTCCTGAGTGTTTCTAGCTCTCCTTAGACAGCCCTTTGTGGTATCAGCTTGAGCCTCCTCTCAGCCCTGGCAGCCATCTTGCTAATTTATGCCTAGCTCTTTAAGCTTGCCCCTCCCCCACAACTCTGAACTGAGGAGACATCTCTTCTCTTCTTGATAGTACCAACTTCACTGTCCCTCACTGTTTTTTCCTGACTGGTCCTTCATAGATTCTTCTAGGAATTTCCCCCTCCCTTTCTTTGTCACAGTCTTATCTTCCTCATCATCTTCCTCCTTCTCTGGTTTGTTTGGTTGGTTGATTGGGGTTTTTTCTTGTTGTTGTTGTTGTTGTTTGTTTTTTGTTTGTTTGCTTTGTTTGTTTTTCTAAGACAGGGCCTCACTATTGAATTGTCCCTGGCCTAGAATATACTATGTAGCTCAAGGCATCCTTAAACTCTCAATCCTTCAGTGTCAGCCCACAGCATGCTGGGATTGCAGGTATAGCCCACACACTGGGCACTTCTCGCTGGGAACTTCTTCCTTTTCCAGTGTTTAGACATTCAGGTAGGAGACTGAGGCTACATCATTCAATCCCTCGTTTCTGAGGCTGGGGTGTCTTGTGGGTTTGCTGAACACAAAGCTCAGATGAGGTTCCCAATCTCTGCGTGCTTAAGAATGAAAAAGAAGGTTGGGTGTCTGCTTGCCCGGCTGGTTCCCACCACAGGGGAGGGTAAGACACACAGTAAAGTCAGGAGTAATGAGATGAAATGCTTAAGCAAGTATAGACCAGCAGAGTACCTCAGCAGGGTTAGCTCAGCACTGTGGTGTTTCTAGGAGAAATCTCTTGAGCTAGCTCAGGCCATGACCTTGGTAGTAGAGAATCAAGCCAGGAATGGGCAAAATGACAGAGCTGGAAGGATAGACTCAGGAAGAACAAGGGATGGTCATATTGGAGAAGAGGGAATCCTAGCACACAGTGTGTAGGGTGTAAGGTGGGTAGCACAGCATTACAGCACTCACTGGATATGTGTCTGTGGTGGTTTGAATAAGAGTGGACTCCACAGACTCACGTGTTTGAATGTTTGACCCATAGGGAGTGGCCTATTAGGAGGTGTGGCCTTGCTGGAGTAGGTGTGGCCTTGTTGGGGGAAGTGTGTCACTGTAGAGTTGAACTTTGAGATGTCATATGCTTCAAGCTAGGCTTAGTGGGGCAGTCTCCTCTTGCGTGTGGCTCAAGATATGGAACTCTCAGCTCCTTCACCAGCACTTTGTCTGCTTGGATACCACCATAACTCCCACCATGAGGATAATAAACTAAACTTCTGGAACTGTAAGCTAGTGCCAATTAAATGGGCTTCTTTATAAGAGTTGTCTTGGTCATGGTAATTCTTCACAGCAATAGAACCCTCACTAAAACAGTGTCCAGAGGAAAAGGAATCTGTGTTGAAGAGACACCTACACCCCTATGGTCATCAAATACCCAACATATGGAAACAACCTTAGTGCCTACTGATGAATTATTCAACGTTAAAAAAGAAGGAAGACAGTCCTGTCAATTACAACAACCCAGCAACATAAACCAGGCACACGAAGACATACCCATCACGATCCCAGTCCCATGCAGAATCTAACGTCGAACAAAGCAGAGGACAGAATGGTAGGTGCTGAGGACTCGGGTGACGGTACTAGGGAGTTGGGCAGATAGTGATCTAAGGATACAAAACTTAAGCTAACAGGACGGTAAATTAATGGGAGCAGTGGAATAACATGGTGTTTAGAGGTCACAAGAATATCTTGAAAATTACCAGGGATGAATCTTGTGTTCTTCCCACAAGTCATAAACGTCTGATGCCACATATGTTTACTCCATGAAGCGATTCCACAATGTGCATGAAATTCAGAACATCATGCTGCCTGGATGTGTACAAAGGCATACAATTTTAACTTTTAAACAGAAATGTAATATTTTGGGGAGTGGAAGACAGAAAACACTTTTCTCTAGGGAAGGATATATAGATGAGACGCTGGCTTTTGGACGGATCTCAGTCACAGGAGCTTGAGAGACACTTGGAGTCCTCTAGGGAGAGGGTGGGAGAGGATTTGGAGAAAGGCTGCTGCTAAACCTGTGGGTCAGGGTGGAAGAGAAGGATGAGAGGTGTTGCCAGATGTTAAAAATGAAGGTCCTACTCATTTTTTAAAAGACTCAGCTAACAATTAATTAATTAATTAATTGAAGTCAGAGCCTGGTGTGGGGGCAAACAGCTGTGATCTCAGCTGCTACTAAGTCAAGGCAGAGACTTGTAGGCCAGCCTTGGGCTACACAGCAAGATCCTGTCTCAAACCAAAACCAGAAGTACACAAACCAAAAGCAAAACAAGGATGCCTAAGTGTGATGTTCTTACCACGTGGTATCAGCAGGAGCCAGAGCTACAGCAGCCAGCCTCCTGCACCTGAGCATGGCTGTGGTCCAAGGCCAGGTTGTTGTCTTGAAAGGGAAGAAGTCAGGGACTCTGGCACCTGAACCAAGACTCTGGAAAGGCTGCTTGGAAGCAGGTAGTTTACTGCACTGGCTGCTTGGGTTTTTGTGAGGGGTAGGAATGCAAGATGTGAGTGGGGAGTGTTGATTCTCGCTCCTCTCTCTGTCTCTATCTCTGTCTCTCTCTTTCTCTCTCATACATACCAATAAATAAATAAATAACTCATAAAAAATAAAAAGAAATTGTGCTCCTTAGCAGTTTTTCCCCATTTCCCTAACCACCTCAGACCACACTCACCACCCGTGTGTGTGTGTGTGTGTGTGTGTGTGTGTGTGTACGTGTGTGTTTTCTGTATGTTCTAGGTTTCTCTCTCTGTGTTACAATTTCATTCCCTTTGACTTCTAAATGATGTTCCAGTTGAGGCATCTAGGCTGCATTACTTCTAATCAGTCATCAGTTGATGCATTTATTGGGTCATCTCTACTTTTTTGCCTTTAGGAATGACACAGCTGTAGACATATGCTTTCAATTCTCTTAGACAAACACCTGGAGTGGAACTGCTGGATCACATGGTAAGGGTGTGTAACCTTTGAGGACCTGCCAGGCTGCTTTCCAAGGCCTCTGTACCATTTGATATCCACAGCAGGGGTCTAGGAGGCTTCCAACTCCTCCACAGCCTTGCCAACCGACATTTGTTATTACCTGTGTTTCTTCACCATTGCTGTTGCTAGTAGGTGTGGCATGCTATCCATTTTGGTTTTGCTATCCCCCGAAGACTCATGGTGATGGGTATCTTCTTACCGACTTGTTGGACATTCACATGTCTTCCTTGAAGAAAGTTCTATTCAGAGCCTTTGCCAATTAAAATATTTCTTCATTCATTCATTGATTTGTTTATCTATCTATCTATCTATCTATCTATCTATCTATCTATCTATCTATATGCTGTGTGTGTGTGTTGAGGGGGAGGGGTTGGTGTCCAAGAAGGCCAGGAGAGGACATGGATCCTTTGGAATTGGAGTTACAGGTGGTTGTGAACTGCTGAACATTCATGGTGGTGATCAAACCAATGTCCTCTGGAGGGACAATTGCTGAGCCACCTCTCCAGCTCCAAATAAAGTCTATATCAAGGAGCCTAGTGAGTCTATCTCCCACTTCCCTCTTTTGAGACAGGGTCTCACTATGTATTGCTAACTGACCTGAAATTTATTGTGTAGATCATGCTAGCCTTGAACTCATGAAGATCCACCTACTTTTGACTCCTGAATGTTGGGGTTAAAGGTGCCACCATGATAGGCATGCTTTGGTCAATTTGTAAAATTTGGGTTAAAAAAACAAATGTCTTCAGAATTGAGTTGTAAGTAATCTTTATATACTGAAGATAAAAGTCATTTTTCAGAGGAGCAGAGAGATGTCTCGGCAGTTAAAAACATCTTCTGCTCCTATAAAGGACATAAACTTGCTTCCCAGCACCCACATGATGGGTCACCACTGTCTGTAATATCACTTCTAGGAGATCTGACACTCTTTCTGACCTACATAGGTACCAAGCACAAACATAGTACACAGACATACATGCAGGTAAAGCACCCATACATATAAAAATAAAATAAATCTTTTTAAAAAAAGATTTATTTATTTATTTATTTATTCATGTATGTGGCTATACTGTCACTGTTTTCAGACACACCAGAAGAAGGCATCAGATGTCCATTACAGATGACTGTGAGCCACCATGTGGTTGCTGGGAATTGAACTCAGGACCTTCAGAAGAGCAGTCACTGCTCTTACCCATTGAGCCATCTCACCAGTCCTATAATAAATCTTTTTCCCAATTTTTATTAGATATTTTCTTCATTTACATTTCAAATGTTATCCCGAAAGTCCCCTAAACCCTCCCTCATCCCCCGCCCTGCTCCCCTACCCACCCACTCCCACATCTTGGCCCTGGCATTCCCCCTGTACTGGGGCATATAAAGTTTGTATGACCAAGGGGCCTCTCTTCCCACTGATGGCCAATTAGGCCATCTTCAGCTACATATGCAGCTAGGTGTTCCATATAATAGCTGACTGTGAGCATCCACCTCTGTGTTTGCTAGGCACTGGTATAGCCTCACACGAGATAGCTATATCAGGGCCCTTTCAGCAATAACTTGCTGGCGTATGCAATAGTGTCTGTGCCTGGTAGCTGATTATGGGATGGATCCCTGGCTTCAGCAGTCACTGGTTGGTCCATCCTTTTGTCTCAGCTCCACACTTGATCTCTGTAACTCCTTCAATGTGTGTTTTGTTCCTAATTCTAGGAAGGGGCGAAGAGTCCACCCTTTGATCTTCATTCTCCTTGAGTTTCATGTGTTTAGCAAATTGTATCTTGGGTAATCTAGGTTTCTGGGCTAATATCCACTTACCAGTGAGTACATGTTATGTGAGTTCTTTTGTGATTGAGTTACCTCACTCAGGATGATTCCCTCCAGATCCATCCATTTGCCTAGGAATTTCATGAATTCATTGTTTTTAATAGCTGTGGAGTGCTCCATTGTGTAAATGTACCATAATTTCTGTATCCATTCCTCTGTTGAGGGACACCTGGGTTCTTTCCAGCTTCTGGCTATTATAAATAAGGCTGCTATGAACATAGTGGAGCATGTGTCCTTATTACCAGTTGGAACATCTTCTGGATATATACCCAGGAGAGGTATTACAGGATCCTCTGGAAGTACTATGTCCAATTTTCTGAGGAATCGCCATACTGATTTCCAGAGTGGTTGAACAAGCTTGCAGTCCCACTAACAATGGAGGAGTGTTCTTCTCTCTCCACATCCACGCCAGCATCTGCTGTTACCTGAATTTTTGATCTTAGCCATTCTGACTGGTGTGAGGTGGAATCTCAGGGTTGTTTTGATTTGCATTTCCCTGATGATTAAGGATGTTGAACACTTTTTCAGGTGCTGCTTTTGTCAGATATATGCTTTATGAAACTTTTCTTTTCCCTTTTGTCCTTTAGAGCATAAAAGCTATTAAGTTAGGTGAAAGTTGATTGGCTTTGTTCCATTCTACTTCTGTTGTCCTGAGAAACTATTGCTTAATCCTGGTCATAAAGACTTTTGCCTGCATTTTCTTCTAGGGCATACAGGCATATGTGCCTGTTTGCGAGTGCGTGTGCATGTGCGTGTGCATGTGCGTATGCATGTGAGTGTGTGTGTGTGTGTGTGTGTGTGTGTGTGTGCTCACATGCCTGCCTGCCTGCCTGCCTCAGCCTGCCTGCCTGCCTGTTTGTCTGCCTGCCTGTCTGTCTGTCTGTCTACATCTGAATGCAGTTGCCTGCAGAAACCAGTAGAGGGCATTGGGTCCTCCCTCCGGGGCTGGACTTAAGAGAACAGCAAGTGTTGCTAACAGTTGGGCCATCTTTCTAGCCCCTTTAGAGAATTTTGTAGTTTTAGCTCTGCCACTTAGGATTTTGAGCCTAGTGGTGTTAGGAATGGGTCCAGCTCCATTGTTTTGCATGCAGATACCTATTGTCCCAGCATCCTTTGCTGGTGACACTATCCTTTCCCTAATGAATGGTCTCTGCATTAAAGCTAACACTTCCGTGCCTGTGTATTTTTAAATCAAAGGAGGACAGATAAAGCTGCTGACCTGCAGGGAGGAACCAGTCAAGCATCATTTCCGTTAACAATATTACTCTGCTTGGGATTTTTAAAAGAGGACTTCACACTTTTTTATCAACCCTGCATGCAGGCAAAGAACAAGTGTTGTAAATTAAATATAAGCAGGGAGACACCATGACTTTTTTTTCTGGCTCAGTGAAGGGGAAGGGGGAGGCCCTTGGCTTCAGCTGGCTCTGTAATTCCACAGGGTGTGGGCTGAAAAATCAAAGCTGAGATAATCAAGTCTGGGTGCTCCGGCCCTAGGGGGTGGTGCATGCAAGGAATTGGGTGTCCCCTTGCCACCTCTTCCCTGTCCTCCTACCCCCTTGACTCAGGACTTCCCACAGCAGGAGGTCAGCACAGGAACATCCCAGCAGAGCAAGCAGTGGCCTCTGCACTCTGGGCAGGAAGGGATTAGGGAACTGTTTCCTCCACCACAGAATGGAGTCCTGGAGCATCTTGGCCTGTGCCTTCCACGTGTGGGCTGGGAGTGGAGCAGCCCCGGGGACTGTTGGTGTGGGCTGTGAGGCTGTACCAACTGCCTTGACTTCTTCTATGACTCAGCCTGGTCCAAGACAGGGTCAAGGACCCGAGTCCCAGACCTGGCCAGGTTCCCTGGAAACTGGACCTGAATCTTTCACTGGTTCAGTTCAGAGTCCACCCAACTGACCCAGAGAGCAGAAGATTTAGTTAAACCCCAGATGTTTACATGTCTGACTCAGTGTTTGCCTGTTCTCTACAGAGAGCTTATGTGGCCCAAGAGGTGGTCATGGAATTTGCTCAGATCTCTGTGAGGGTTCTACTGTTGAATCAGCATCTTCGGGGAGGAGCTGAAGGGGTGGGAGTAGGGGGAAAGGGGAAAAGGGTTAAGAGGTAAACAGTGTGTGACACACAGCCTGCTGGGAACTGGCTCAGGCTTGGGAATCCAAGGGCTAGACCTCCTTCAGTTTGCTTCTTGGAAGGAAACCTAGGACCTCTGCTTTCTCATCGTTACCCTAGAATCCAGAGAAAACCCCACACTAGCCTTTATTCCCCTGGTTCAAGTTCATGTCTGCAAGATCAAAGTTCTCAAAGGGCATTCGTGCGTTTCCAGCCTGGCTGTGGCCAGAGTGTGTCCCTTGGGGAGTGCACACCTAGAATTCTTCAGGGTTGCTGGGTGGGATTTGAATGCTGACACCCATCAGGGCAGAGAAAAACCTAGCCTTCTGTGGAATCTCTCAGCCTGTGGGACCAGGCCAAAAAGCACCTGGTCCTGATACTGGTTAGCATAGCTGCAGCCATGCCTGCTTGGCTATGTTGGACTCGGGTTCGTGCAGCAGGCTGTATGTAAGAGAGAGGCACAGTAGTGCCTGAAAATCAAGGGACTCCAAGACAAGTTGGTGGGCATTTGAAGAGGGGCTGACGGGGTGACTGGTGAGCCTCCTCTAGGGTTCCCCAAATCACTCTCTTATTATCTTTATCGTTCAGAGAAAAGCTGTTGCTGACCACCCCAGAAAGTTAAATCATCTTGAGTGGGTTTAGAGACGCAAGTGCCAGGGCCTAGCAGGCACCTAAGACCCCAGGAACATTCCAAACAGCGCTAGACAGTTTTTCAGAAACGTGTGTCAGGCTGGAATCTTGAAATTTCCCATTCTTGAAATGTAGCCAGTCAGTTCAAATCAACACACTTGCTCCAGTGGGCTGCATCTGTCCAGCCTTTAGGTTTTAGTCTTAATAGATTAGAAATTAAATCCTAAGCACATAAAAAAAATTAGTGGAAAATCTATTACATAATCTGCACTCACTCCTGGGGTTATAGGTTCCAATTTCCTAGCACTGTCTCCCTGCAACTATACAGGATTCTCCAAGTGAGGAAATAGACTATAGAAGGTCATATAGCTCAAGTACCAGAGCTGGGATTTGAACTCATAACCTATTGTGTGACTGTCCCGCTATTTGTGGAAACTAGAATCATAGCCTGTTAGTTTTACGGTATATTCTTTTTCTCATATCACATTGGGATTGGCTTAATTCCCAAACAGGGCAGTTGCTTCCCTGAATTTTGGAGATTTCTCAGCAACAAGGGATCTTCAGTGTGTGTGTGTGTGTGTGTGTGTGTGTGTGTGTGTGTGTGTGTGTGTGCCCGACACTTGTGCACATGTGAGTACTCTCCCTCACCTACTCCTCCTGTTCATTCAATATTCAAGTGTGTCCACTCTGAGGACGCTCAGGAGTTCCAGAAGAAAGGAGCCGTTGGAGCAAAGACTCAATCTGCAAAGTGGCTCCTCCTCTTCCTCCCAAAAGGCCCTTTAACTTTTGCTTTTTCCTGAGTCCCTGGGTATTTCCACGATGGCTATGAGATGTTGAAGCAATTGGAACAGCACCGCCATCCAGCCCCTGCATATTCAGATGCGGCTCTGAGATGAGGAGAGGTTGGCCCTGATGGGCGCTGCACCCACCACAGACTGAGCTCACCCAGTATGGCCCTATCTGCTTGTCTCTGGTCCTGTGATAGGGCTGGGCGTGTGAGGGCTGAGTGAAGGAAAATGTTAATAAACAAAGGAGGGTGGAGGGGCTGCTGAGAGATTTACTAGCTAAATATTTTCCGGATGTTTTCACAGTTCTTTAAGGCTAATCCAGAGGGAGGCTATGGGACTTAGTCAAACGCCTTCACGGGCTCTCCCCCTCAGTTGGTCCCCTTCTCAGTACCACCCACGCCTCCCCCCTCCTCCACTGCCTCAAAGTTCAACCCCTGCCCCCTTTCAGACTTTTGTTTTCTCCCTCTCTTAATACGCCCACCACTGTTCAACATGCTTTTCAACTTAACATTCATTTAAAATGTTTATTTTTTTAAAGATTTGCTTATTTTTATTTTATGTGTATGTATGGGTGTTTGGCCTAGATGTTGATCTGTACCATGTGTGTGCAGTAATCACAGATGCCAGAAGAGGGCGTCCGAGCCCTTGTAATGGGAGTTAAAGACTATTGTGGGCCACCACGTAGGTACTGGGAACTGAACCCAGGTCTTCTGGAAAAGCAGCCAGTGCTCTTGGCTGCTGAGCCATCTACCTTTCCAGTCCCTTATCAATATTCTTTAAGCATATTTATATCAAGCTAGGTATGTGGTTACACACTTCTGTAATCCTCAGGAGATCAAGGCAGGAAAATCATAGGTTTGAGCCAGCCTGGGCTACTTTGTAGATGGTCAGGGCAGATGGGGAGGGACGTATATTTCTATCAACGAATGAATTTTCAGCTGCTTTGAATGTTTACTACCTGTTCATATTTCAACAAATTACTAATTCCCCTAGCATTGTATACTGAGGTTGCTTCCTTTTTAATATTCTTTTTTTTCCATTAAAATCAACAGAAACGACATTCCCCGTGCTGTTGTCCATCTTTCTGCCTGAGGTTCCTGGAAGTGGTTGTACCAACATTGCCCTACTGCTCTCTAGAAAGGTCTGGCCAAGTTGTGGTCTGTCACAATGCCTGATACCTTGTTTGCTTGTCAAGACAGGCTCTTTCAGACCACAAACAACATTTAGTGATGCTGTTGCTGCCTGTAGAAGGGACGCGATGGGAGGCAGGAGACACAGTACCTGCCTGTGGGGACTAGTGCTCATGTATGACATGCATTAGAAATCTGGGAGCCTTGGAGGGAGGGAGGTTTGCAGGAAAAGGCTGTCAGGGTCCCTGGCCTCTCAGCAGCCTTCCATACTAGCTTTTGCTAGTGTGTGCTACCTACACGTAGCATGAGCTGCATTCCACCCTACAGGACTGAGTCTTTGGATGCACCCATGTTAGCAACAGGCAGGGCACTGTGTCAAGGATGCCATACTGTTCCTTGGAACCTTACCCTCCTAGGTCTCATTGGGTGCCTGGGTGCAAGTTTCTGGTCCAGCCTGTCTGATTCAGGTCTGGCCGTAGGATCTGGGATTCCTGTACTGGGCTGTGGACCGTCCATTTCCCTATCTGCCTTTAGCTTGGCCTTTTCTTGTTGGAGGCTTGTGCAAGGCCCCACCACGAGGGGCTGGTTGGAGCCGGGAGCTGCGTGGGGAGCCCTCTTGGGGCACAGTGATGGCTCTGTTTCCTCCTCCGCCTTGCCAGGGGCCCCCATTCACTCCAAGGAGAGTCACACATTCCCCCCTTGACATAAGAATAGAGCCCAACTGTGCCCCAGGACAGAGTCCAGCTTCTTCAGCCGGCCCTTCGAGGCCTGGCAAGGGCTCCCAGATGGTACTGGCATAAGTGGGCCCTGGCTGCCTGCCCTGCCAGCCTCTTGTGCATTGTGTGGTTGGGACAGTGGGTTCAGTGTATATGCCTGTGCAGGCCCCAGGAACCCACCATGACCAGGCTCTGCCCAGGATGGAGGAACTTGTCTCTATAGTATCTGGTCTAGGGCTCTGCAATGTCCCTCCTGTTACCAGCTTTGATGACCCCAGGGTTTAGCCATGCTTCTGGAAGGATGGAAGGGAAACATGCTTGAGAAGGGTAGCATACACTAGCAAAATCTGGAGGCTGGGTAGTAAAGGCTGCTAAGTAGCCGGGGACCCCTAAAGCCTTTTACTGTAACCTTAAAGGATGTTGCAGGACTCTGTGGAGATTAGAAAAGGCAAATGTGATAAACAAAGTCCTGGGGCCTCCACCTTTAGCCCTGCCTGGGTTTGAGGATGTGGAATATCTGAGTCTTCCAGTTACCAAAAACCCAGGGTGCTATTAACCAGGCAAGAGCTCAGAGTGGGCCTGGCGGTGTGGTTCAATGGTAGTGTGTTTGCTTAGTGTATGTGAGATTGTCAGGGTTTGATCTTCAGCCTAACAAGCTCAAGGCAAACCAGACAGCAACAGAAAAATGGATAGCAGTCCTGCAGAGCTCCTTGGTTCTCCTCAGGGTCATGCCAGGTGGTCTTTAGCATGCGCTCTAGCCTTAAGACCTCAAAGCATTTGCTTCTCAAAGTGCATTTCCCAGACGGACTGCACCAGCCATTCCTGGAAACTCACTGGCTGGGGTTACATGGTCTTAGGTCCACCCATAACCACCTACTCCAAATCCTGGAGCAGACCCCAGAAGTCTCTGTTGCAGCATTTATCTCAGGGACTCTGGTACATGGTCAAAGTCCTAATACATCCCCAAATGCTTCCCAGGGGCAGAAAGGTTGGCAGATGTGTTGACATCCACAGGTATCAAATAAAGAGATATAATCATGTTATTTGTTTATCTCCCAGCTTACCTTAGAAGAACTCAGATTTCTGTTCATTTTGCAACCATGCGAGATGGGTTTTTGAGTTTACCAGTGCAGACGCTAAGGCTCCATAGAAGCAATGTTGCTCTGTGTTGAACGGCTATGATTGCCCTCTGCGATCTTCCCCTTGACCCTAGAACCCTCACTCATCCTCCTATGACTGTCACTGCCTCAGCATGAGCCTCTAGGCCAGGGTTGAGGCTACCTTCTGACAGGAGTCACAGTTTGGGTCCCTGTGACCCTCCTCACTGTGTTTGGGAAGACACCTGGGATTCTATGTATCCTTTGCACAAGGCCCCACTCACATAAGTGTTTGGGACAGTATCTCGAGTTGACATTCTCTCAGTAAATGTGTGCCTGGTAAAAGAAGGATTCTAGAAAGAGCAGGCTTGGGAACTGGGTACCTTTCCACAGAGGAAGCACCATTTGTAAGCCTTCAGAGAGAGGGAAGGATGCACGTGAGCGCCTTTTAGGCCTTAGGAATCTGTGAGGTACCATCCCCTGGCCCATGGCCCATCTCCCTGGCTGGGCTAGGCACAGGGATTCTGGACACTGTACAGCTGAGAACTCATGTTTCTCTTGCCCTCTTCCTCCTCCTGCTTGCCTGCCCTCCTACTACCCAAGGGCTATGGTGTCCACTCCACTTTGAATATAGAGCTTTGTCGGGTGGTTTTTGGAGTGGCACTTGCATGGTCAGCTTCTGGGCCATGTCTCTGCCCCACTGGTGAGAGGTGCCTTGTGCTTTTGAATACTCTGTGATAGGAGCCTGAGAGGTTCTAGGCAGCTATAGGGTTGTGCAAACACTCTCCCATGAGGGTAATTGGGGTTTCTGAGGTAAGTTGGGAGGGAGAGAATACCACATTCTGAATGAGGGCACTGGGAACATTCTGTATTTCTGAGCCTCAGTGGGGAGGAATGAGGTTGAATACAGGAGAGGTTGATGTAAAATGGAGAGGTCTGAGGCTAGCCCTCTCACCTCAACCTATACTTGCCACAGCTTATGTCCACCCACTAGTGGACAGACATCTCACATGTGGGAAGATGGTTTTATGTTACAGCTGTCTGTTCAGAAATATTGAATAATGACATTCATCTAGGTCCTAGTAATTTCCAAGCATTGTTGAAAATACCTGGCTTATATTTTCTCGTGCAATCCCCAAACAGGCTTGTGACTGTAATTCATTTTACATGCATGGAAACTGAGTTACAGAGAAACCAAATGATCTCCCCATCCATTATCCATGAGCAAATGGTAAAGGCAGGGTTTATAAGTTAGATCTTAGAGCCCAAGTTGTTTTTCTCTTAAAGACTATTTCATTTTTGATGTGTGCCTATGCAGGTGCCTGAGGAGTGCAGAGACACTGGGTTCCTCTGGAGACTGAGTTGCAAACAGTTGTGGGAAGTCCAGTGACATGGGCGTTTCCTAGGAACTGAACTGGGGTCTTCTGAGAGAGTGCACACATGCTTAACTGCTGAGCCATCCTCCTGCCTGTATCTTAAGATTGTCTTTCTGCACTCTGCTGGTTAGATGGGACTACCTCCACCAAAACTCACATCTAAACTTGGTTCCCATGGTAATGGTGTGGGGACATGCTGGGTCTCCGACCACCTCGTGGATTGGCTGTTTGGTCTTGGGGGAAGAGAAGGATGTAAATTTTGTTTGTTTTGTTTGTGGTTTTTAAATTTACTTTGTGTACTTGTTTGTGCATGCCACAGTGTGTGTGTGTGTGTGTGTGTGTGTGTGTGTGTGTGTGTGTGTGTCACATCAGAGGACTTTTGGAAGTCAGTTCTCTTCTCCTGGCCGTGTGGGTCCTGGGAACTGAACTCAGATCGTCAGACTCGGAAGCAAGCATTCTTACCTGCTGAGCCATCTATCTGGCCCAGCTTGGGCTTTAAGGGACTGGGTTAGTCACCACGGGAGCTTTTTATCATAAAGCAACGAAAACCCTGGTGTTTGGCCTCTGCAGCATGTCCCTGCTTGTCACCCAAGCCCTTGTCCTCACCCTATGATGTCATCCTCCATGAGCCCCCTCCCAGCCCCAGCCAAGCAGATGCTGATTCCATGCATTTGAAAATAAACCTCTTGGGCTTTTGCTTAGTCCTAGAGTTGCATTGAGCCTGACAGGACTGTTTGGAAGCTCAACTTTTGGGGTGTTTGGGGGAAAACAATAGTGACCCTCTTTCCTTGGCTCAACATGGCAACTCTCAAGACCCTGAAATTCATCAAGGGAGACAACTAGCAGAGTTTCTAGTGGATAGTGTTTGGACTAGTTCTTGGTGACTGCTCTGTTGTTGATGGCTGTGTTGCTCTGTTGTTGATAGCTGTGTCTTCTCCTGGAACCCGGGACCCGGCACTATTTTAGCCGGCTCATAGCTGCATGTACGATAAAGGGAGGTGGAAAGGTCACGATCCGGGAGACCATCATGGGCCTCCCACAGCAGCATCCTTGGTTTTGCTCCTAACAGGAAGTAATGTGAGCTCTGCTCATTAGCAGCCCCAGGATGGTGGCTACATGTTTGTAAAGTGACAGTACTGGCTTGTGGTCAGAGGCCTGACCCAGGCTGATCTTCCATGTACCCAGGTGTGACATCCTTTTCAGGCTGTGGCTTTGGGTGGAGGCACATAAACAAGGAGAGTCAAAGCCCTTCTAACAGGTGTCTCATCAGCACCCTTTGGTGATGGCAGCCAGTAGGACTCACTTAGTACCGTGGTCAGTTCTTCTCGAGCAAGTATTGGTTCTATGACATGGAATGGTGAAGGTAGTTAACATGGCCCTAAAAGCAGTGCCTTCTGGGACAGTGGCCTGGAAAGGGGTAAGGAGGTACCCCAGATTCTTCCAGAGAAACCACTGCAGTATGTTTTTTTTCTGGTAGCTGGGAAGGGAGTAGGTACTAACTAACGCAGATGGAGGTGTTGGTCAAAAAGAGGTTGGGAGCCAGTGTGGACCTAGGACTGAAGAGTCAGCTAGCCTGGGGTACCGTGTTTCAGTGTGCTCCATGGCTCTGTGTGATGGCCATGCTTGTAATAAGAGAGCCCTAACAAGCTGTTGGTGGCTCTGGTTAGTCAGTAGTCCCGTTATGAAAGTCTAAGTGGATGGAATGGCCAGAAGGCTGTAGAAAACGTCCAGGCAGTGACATGAAAACAATGATCACATCGCAAATCTCTTAAGATTGCCACCACCTAGGTCACCTGAGGTCACCTGAGCACCCAACAGTCCCCTCACCCCACCCTTGTTTTCTTGTTTAGTTTTGTTGTTCCAGGCAGTGTCTCTTTCTGTAATTCCACAACCCAGGCTGGGCTGGAACTCAGCGCCATCCTATCTCAGCCATCTAAGCAATGGGAACAGGTGCCATCTCCCATGGCTCCTCTTGTTGTCTTCTATTCTTAGTCCATCATCACCTTCTAATATTCTTGGGGGAATGGTTTTGTTGTTCTTGTTGTGTATCATAGGATGCTCTTGAACTTGCGAACATCTCTCTGCCTCATGAGTCTGCGTGTGCCCTTCCCTTCTCCTCCCCTCCCCCCTCCCCTCCCCTCCTCTGCCCTCCTCTCCCCCTCCTTCTCTCCTCTTCCCCTCCACTCCACTCCCCTTCTGTTCCCTTCCCTTCCTTTCCCCTTCCTTTTAAGATTCTTTATATTTTACTTGTGTATTATGAGTAAACATCCCTGTATCCTACTGGAACCTATGTTCCTGGAAGGCAGACGCATGTTCCCTTTTCTCTCCTGTCTATGGATGGGCCAGGGATATCTGGAAACAGGGTCTTATACTTGATAAATGGTTCATGGAGGAAATGGGCCAGGCTACACTTGGCTGGTGCCATCAGTCCCCGAGAGGCCCTTAAACATGCTGTTATGCTGGTTTCTAGCAAGAAGGGAGGAGCCACTTCCAAGGGAGGTGCCCGCCTTGGCCATGCATTGTGCTCTGGGCTTACTTGGCCCTGAAGGTGGACCACCCCAATCCCTCATGACAGCTCAGAGACAACTGGGCTTTCTGGAACCTCTTGGCAGGGTTCTGAGGGCCTCCAGGGAAGGCCAGGGAGGTTGACAGGTAGTGAGTGAGTAAGGCTGTTTGCAGCCAGGATTTTGGAGTCTGTGTTTGGGCTGCTTTCTCCAGCCCTGCCCCCACAATGGTTCCCACCCTGTAGGCTGGGACAAGTGGAAAAATGCCTGATTGAGAAATCCAGGGTGCAGACGAAATCCCTGTTTACTCAGTCTCCATTGTCTTGTCTGGCAGCTAGGATGAGGCTCCCAGGCTTCATCTGGGTGGTCACTGCATCTGGTGCTTCCTGTTGCCCTCTTCGTAGAGGGAGACTCAGGTGCTCTGCCTGGAGCCCCGCATCCCATCCTGATGTGTGCATCCAGATGTGCTCTTGCCATTACCACACAACCTGCCCCAAACTACGCTCCCTGAGGTTAGAGAAGGATAGATGTGTCTTCACAACTGTTCCAGTCCAAGCCCTCAAAATCCTTGACTCCTTTCTCTCTTTCTCCCTCTCTTCCTCTCTCCCTCCTTCTCTCTCCACACATGTATTTTGGAAAGAGGTTGGAGCCTCTTCCTGCAAAATTGATTTTAAATTTCTACCATTTTAATAACCCTTGTCCCCTCCAGACCTTCTCCGTACTGTTGATCAAAGCTGGGGCCACCAATCTGATAACCTGGCTCTACTGTAATCACTTCCTAACTGCCTTGCCTGTTCCTAATCCCTTCCTTCTTATTTACTTACTTTTTCTTCTATATACAGGCTCTTACTGCGTAGCCCTGACTGGCTAGGAAAGCTGGTCATGAACTCACAGAGATCAACCTGTCTCTGCCTCTCTGCCAGCTCTCCCCCTTGCCGCCTCTCTCCTCTCTCTCTCTCTCTCTCTCTCTCTCTCTCTCTCTCTCTCTCTCTCTCTCTCTCTCCCTCCCTCCTCCTCCCCCTCTCCCTCTCCCTCTCCCCCCCTTCTCTACCTCTCTCTCTGCCTCTGCCCTATGCATGCTGGGAGTGAAGGCATGAACCACTGTGCCTGCCCGCCTCAGTCTGTTCTTTTTAAAACAATGTTTCCAATCATGTCACACTTACGCTTTGGACATTCTAGTGGCTCTGGTGCCAGCAGAGGAAAAGCTGAGGCAAACATAGCCCAAGAGACAATCAAAAAAAAAACATTGCCTCTGTAATGAACACTGTTTTCCTTGTCAATGTTCCATAATAACACTGTATAACAATTATTTTTTTCAGCATTTACATGGTGTTAGGTATCATAAGTAATCTAGAGATGATTTAGAATACACGGGAAGAGCTGTCAGGATGGCTCAGTAAGTAAAAAGAGCCTGCTGCCAAGCCAGCCACAGGGTGGAAGGAGAGAACCAGATCTGAAAGTTGTTTTCTGCTCTGCTCTGGGTGTGAGCACGTGTGTGTGTGTGTGTGTGTGTGTGTGTGTGTGTGTGTGTGTGTGTGTGAGTGTGCTCAAGCTCACACAGAGCAAACACGTTGATTTTCAAATGAAGCACAAGAGGAGATTGTGTGGGTTTTATACAAACACTAATTCACTTTGTGGAAGACACCCTCTAGAGGCTGGGATGTTGGCTCCGCAGTTAAGAGCACTCACTGTTCTTGCAGAGGATCTGGGGTTTGATCTCCAGCACCTACGGGGCAGGTCACTCACAACTGGCTGTAACTCCAGCACCCTCTTCCAGCCTCCAGGGATTCAGTACCCGTACAGTACACAGATGTACTTGCAGGCCAAAATACCCAAACACACAAAATAACAAAATTAAATTATTTGTGTGTGTGTGTGTGTGTGTGTGTGTGTGTGTTTGGTGTGTGTGTGTGTGTATGTGTGTGTGTGTTTGGAACTTGAGCATGAGCATCTGCAGGTAGTGGTTGCCATGGGGGAATCCTGGCCTTTATCCTCTATAGATATGGAAAGATAATGGCATAAAAAGAGTTCAGTACTACCTGTGAGTCCAGCCACTCGCTGCAGGTCTTGGAACGCATTCTTCGGGGATTAGGTGAAGGATTGTTTTGCTTTGTGTTGTTCTTATAAGCAAGTGATCGCTGTTAGACTTTAAGGGGCCCAGCTCATCTCCGACCCAGCCTCGGTTTATCAGAGTAATACCTACCTAAAGGAGAGAGGGACCCCCTGCCGTTTGCAGGGCGCCTATGATTCCCAGAGCCCCCAGGCTTAAGAAATCCTGTTGCCTCACATCTTCTCCCAGCTGAATTATCCACTGGGGAGCCCCTTCTCCCCTCAGCGAAAGCCAGGAGCAGTCTGGCTCCAAGGCCGTAGCAGGGACTCAGAGCCAGTGCAGGAGGTGAGAATTTGGAGTCCACACTGCCAGTGGAGTAAGATGGTGGGGTGATGTGGGGTTCCCCCCAGGGATGAGTGACAGGGGACCTCCAGCAGTCTGTCCTAAGCATAGTCTGAGTGGAGGATGTGGTCTGTGGAACAAGAAGGAAAGAAAATAATGAAAAGGTATCCTGAGAATGGACTAGAATGTGTGGTAAGACTTGTGTGTTCACAGTGTGTGCCTCTACTAGAGTCCTAAGCACATAGTCAAGGAGGACCCAAGAAAGACAGGCTTCCAGGGACATGGCTGCAGATGTGACCAGCTGCAGGTTGAGTGGTTGTCTCTTCTGGGAGGAATAGGTTTGGAAATACCTACTGAGTTGGGGGACAAGCTCTTCTCACCCCTTAACATCCTCCTACAGCCTGCTGAGGAAGCCTCTTGCTTAAGCATGAACCTCCAGCGGTGGTTTTGCACCACTCTGCCCTCTAGTACACTGGCCACTCCCACATGGCTCCCCTCCCTCCCTTCTTTCCTCCCTCCTCCCGCCCCTCTGCTGGCTGCTGACTCAGAGAGCTCTCTGCTTGCTCTTGTGCAACAGCCTAAACTCCTGCTCTCAGAGAAGCACTGTTTTCCTCCAAACCGTCAACTCGGGCCTTGATTCATGCCTTTCCATTTGGGTTAATGTTTTCCACATCGAAGTCTGGCAATTAGTATGTGGCCCATTTCTATCACCTTCAAAACCCAAGTGCCCAGTGTGGGCCTGGCACAGAGAATGAAGACAGACAGACAGACAGAGGGTAGTGTGCTTTACTCCCCAAGCCTGTCTGGTCTGCAGCTGGCTCATCTCCTCTGGCTTCCTCACTTCCAAGGCAGGAACCCAGGGAAGATGCAGGAGCCCAGGAAAGATGCAGCCTTCACATGTTGCTTGCCAACCTCCTGTCAGTTCCCTCCCCTTGAAGGGCACACATCTCACAGAGGTGTGAAGGGGTAATTGCTTCAAGCCTGTGACTACCTACTGAAGAAACCAAGTGCTAGGAAGTGGCAGGCAGTTGGAGGGTGTGGAAAGCTCTGTGTCTCTGTGGCTTTAGAAGTGTCACACGGCTGTGTGTGTGTGTGTGTGTGTGTGTGTGTGTGTGTGGCTTTTTTCTTTCGAGAACCATAATATTACTGTTGTTGCTATGGTGTTGTTGTGGGGGTGGCTAATTGGATACAACCCCATCTGATGTAGGCTAGTGTCTGGTGTCCATAGCAACTATCACATGGCAGCCATGGGGACTCACTTTGATTCTCTTCCCTGCTGTGAGGAGATGGCAGGAGATCATTCAGGGGTGGCTGTCTAGGCTCTGACTGAGATGCGGTGGCACCCAAATCAGAAACAGGATCACAAGGCTGCATTCAGCTTGGGGGGGGGGGGGGGAACATTCCATGGTCATTTCCCAAACTTAACCACAGCCCAGATTGACTGAGGAAACTTGTCTTGAGGGGGCCACAGGTAATAGGAAATGGCATCCTAAGCAGAGACAGAAGTCCTATGTCTGCAGAGCACCCTAGGGGCTCAGAGCCTTGTGCAGGCACCGCCTTTCCAAGGAGACAACAGCATTCATGGCTTGGGTCCGTAAACACACATGCAGAAGTTTCCTGATGTTTCTTCCCTGACAGGGGGCTCAGCCTTTAGAAACTTACCCTACACTGGAACAATCATTAGGGGGAAAATATATTAGGATACCCCTCACCTGAGTTACACCTGCCATCAACAGCTCTGTTTTACTATAGAGGCTGTTATTTCCTCTTGAAATTGCAGTGGTGACAGGGGGATACCACCCACTGACACTCCCCAGTGTGAAAGAGATCAAAGTACACATTGCTACCAGCCCAGGAAAAGATCAAGGTGAAAAGTCTCTGGATGCAGTTTCTATTTGATGTACAGCACCACATACACTGTATGACTAGATCATGAGATAGAGATAGAGATAAATATAGATAGTAGACAGAGAGATAATAGATAGATAGATAGATAGATAGATAGATAGATAGATAGATAGATAGATAGATAGATGGATAGATAGATCAGAACAGTGCAAATCAGGAACTAACAATACTGCTGTTAATTTTACACTTTTTGTCGTTGTTTGGTGTTTTGTGACAGGGTCTCCCTCTGTAGCCCAGGCTTACCTGAAGTGTATTATACAGTTCAGGCTGCCCTGAGGTCATGGCATTCTTCCTGCCTCGGTCCACACTCTATGGTGCCAGGACTACAAATACAAGCTACTACATTCAGCTTAATGTTATACATATTGAACAGTAATATTTGCTGACATCTGATGCTTAAAAAAGAGTCAAACACTATCGAGTGAACGTTGTTTTCTCTCCAACCCTTGTCCCTACCTGTCACTTTCCTCCCAGATACCAAATGAGGTATTGGTTTCTTTAGTTATTTTATTTTAAATTTAGAAATATTTACTTAAACAATTTTATGACTGTGTGTGCATGCACACACATGCGTGCATGTGGAGGCCAGAAGAGAGCATTAGGATTACCTGGAGCTGAAGTTACAGGAGGGACTGAGCTGTCCTTAGATGGGTGCTAAAAATTGAACTCAGGACCTCTGGAAGAGCAGCAAGTGCTCTTAACTGTTGAGCCATCTTTCCAGTTCTTTTCTTTTCTTTTCTTTTCTTTTCTTTTCTTTTCTTTTCTTTTCTCTTCTCTTCTTTTCTTATTTTTTGACACACATATGCTTTATTGTAAACAGCAGGTGGGACACGTAGCAATGGTAAAAAAAAAATTAATTTACAAAAGCAGAGACTTGGTGGGCTGCCTGGTGGGTACCCTCGGAGACTCAGAGGAGGAGGAAGAGGACTCCAAAGCCCATGAAGGGTGAGGCCACCAAAGAGATGAGGAGCTCTTTGTAAATGTCGTGTGTGTACTTGGTAGAGGTGACCTCTTAAACAAAGAACATGCCGATGGACAGAAGTACCACAGTCAGGTGAGGGAAGACAGCTGGGTTCACTGGGCTGATGTACCCAGTCATGGCTTCGAGAGCTCCATTTTGCCCTGCACAGGATAAACCACTGATCTGCCTTCTTCAATTTTTTTTTTAAAGATGTGTGTGTGTGTGTGTGTGTGTGTGTGTGTGTGTGTATGTGAGCAAATGTGTGTGGTATCCATGGGAGCTACAAGAGGGTGCTAGATCTGTTGGAACTGTAGTTAGAATGGTTGTGAGTGCTGGAAACAAAGCCCAGGTCCTCTGCAAGAGCAGCCAGGTCTCTCAACAACTGAGTCATCTTTTTGCTCTCCCCTCACCAGCCCAAATACTTCATTTTATTATCTATCTATCTATCTATCTATCTATCTATCTATCTATCTATCTATCTATCTACCTACCTACCTATTTTTGAGATAGAATCTCCTTATGTAACCCTGGCTTGTCCTAAAACTGCTATGAAGACCAGCTGGTCTTAAACCTACAGAAACCTGCTTGTCTCTGCCTCCTGAGTGTTGGGATTAAAGGCATGCATTGACATTTCCATTTAAAATTATATAATTTAGTTACTTGGTGCATGGTGCATGGTGTCAGGGAGGGAGGGTTCCCACACTTGGTGTTCAAATGGAGGGCAGTGGACCAATGACCGACTAGCTTCTCTCATTCCACCACGTAGGCCATGAGTATCAAACTCTGCTCATCAGACTTGGAGGCAAGGGCCTTTACTTGATGAGTCATCTTGCTGGAGTCAAGTCGCTGATATCTTGTAGGGATGTCCACACATAGTGTAAGCATTTGTAAATGTGTTTCTTCCTTCCTTTAGCTCAGGTGTCTATATCCTTAACATGGATTTTGCCTCTACACTGCAATCATGATGATTGTATGTTATTTGCACATTTGGGGAACCAAACCCAGGGTCTTGTGCATGCTAGGCAAGCTAAGCTCATCCAGCTCACTTTGTAGCTGAGGCTAGCTTTGAACACCTGGTCCTCCAGCCTCCACTACTGCTGAGAAAATAGGCATGTGCCACTATTCCACCTGGATACTGCAGTTTTGAAATTATACAGTGTGTCCTGGAGTTTAGCTACCAAATGTCTGTTCAATGCTTTGACCACCCACTTCGTGGACAGAGAAGGAAGTTGCCTCTAATCACCAGCTATGGATAATCCTGTCTATACATCCATCTATCCATCCATCCACCTATCCATCCATCCATCCATCCATCCACATCTGGCTGAGTATCTTGGAAGGGTCTTTGTCTCCTGTAAGACAAATCTAATGGATGATATAGCCCTAGTATGTGGGAAGGCCCTTTTCCCCACAGCCTTGCAGACATAGTGCATTTTCAGGTTTCAAAAACTGTTTGCAGAAGTTTGGGTTTGCTTCTGCACAGTTCCTCTGTCCTGTCTCTCTAACCCTGTTCCTGCCTTTCAAGGGTCTTGGCTTAATTCCGTTTGGCTCCCAGGGACTCTCAGAATCTCTTTTGCATACTCCATGAATCCCTCTGTAGGCCAGTGGATTGTCTCACATGCTGCCTGGCCCCAGGGGAGGCCCTTTTAAGCATTTGCATTTATGATTTGTGATAACGTCAGCAGGCTTCATTTCCTATGTGCAGCTCCTTTTATCTTCCCTGCTTCCTTTTCTAGTCTGTACACCCACACCCCAACGTCTCTGCTTATCGTGCCCACCCTGTGTGTTCAGCTTCTCACCCGCCAAGGGTCCAGGGTTTCCAGTAAAAGTCAGACTCTGGCAAATGTCTCTAGACTTCATTCCTCAGGACACGTGCTCAAGAATGAATTCCAGGGTGGATTCGGGTGTGGTGGCATCATTTCTGTCCTCTTAAGTCTTTCTAGTCATGGGGCTGGAGGTAGAGCTAGAGCCTGGAATGCTAGAGAGATGCCTTAAGCTGGCACAGCCCAGAAGAGCTTCCTGTGGCAACAGAAACCATCTGTTTGTGTCACTAACATATGCTTGGTCACACTGGGGATGTGGTAAAAGGGACCGAGGAACAGGGTCTTTACATTTATTTAATTTGGATTAACTTAGATTTAAATAGTTGCCTGTGCTCAGCAGTAACCATATCAGATATAGCCCAGCTCCAAGGTATACACTTTTAAGGATAAGAATAGGACAGTGAAAACCTTTTAATGGGGCCAAATATGGTGGAATACACATGTCTTTAACCCAACAAGTAAGAGTTGGAGGCTAGTGCATCTCTGTTAACTCAGGGCCAACCTAACTTACATAGGGAGTTCCAGTACAGCTAGGGTTACATAGTGAGATCTTGTCCTCCAAAAAAGGAAACTAAAAATAATAAATAAATAAATAAATAAATAAATAAATAAGGGTCTCATGTAGCCCAGGCTGGCCTCAAACTCTCATGTAGCTGAAGAAAATCTCGATCTTTTGTCTCTACACGTATACATTGGCATGTGTACCCTCCCAAACAAACAAAAACAAATAAAAGCATTTTTTAAAAAAAGAGGACCTATGTAAATTCCCATAGAAAGGCCATAAACTTAGTGGCTTAAGCAACACATTTCTCCACTCACAATTTGGAAAACCTGAAGTCTGAATGGCTCTTATAAGGTTAAAAATTTGGGCGTGGCCAGGGCTGGTTCATTGTGAGTCTCTGAGAGCATTCCTTTCCTTTCCATCTTGCTCAGTTCGTGGTCCCTCATCATGTGTCTTCCCTGCCACTTCATGTGTTCTTTCCTCTCAGAACTTTGCCTTCCTGTTAGAAGGGCCTTTTTGTTTCGTGGAGGTGCTTAGGTTTGAACCCAGGACTTCCTGGGTGCTAGGCAAGCACTCTGCCTCTGTACTGCCTCCCAGGCCCTCTTAAGACTCTTTTGCTTGCATTTAAGAACTTCCTGGATCTATTCCATGTAATTCTCCACCTCAGAATCCCTGATTTAACACACCCTTTGAAAGTCCTTTCTGCCATATAAGGTTCTGGTTAGGAAGCTGTGGATCAAGCTGGGTGTCGGGACATCTATAATCCCAGCACTTAGGAGGTGGAGGTGGGAATGGAGGTTCAAGGGGGTTTCTTGGCTATATAGTGAGTTTGGGGGGACATCCTCACCTACTTGATACCCTGTCTCAGAAAAGAAAGCGACTAGGTCTGGGGTCTTTTTCTTTATTATTTTATAAGAACGATTTTGTCTTAGGCGGTGAGTGTACTGGGTCAGTGAAGTTGGGCAGCAGCACTTGGCTGCTCATGTGAATGACCTGGTGTTTTAGAACAGTGGATCTCAAGTTTGCTGTGTGTCAAAGTCACCTGTGTGGGAGGGAGAGGATGTGGAAATGTCCCAGACAGGACTCTGAGCATCACTTTCCTGTGTTTCTGCACCCATGTGTGCTTCCCTGATTTTCCAGAAGACTGATCTTCAGAGACGTTTGAAGGTCTGTTGCAGCCTGAGGTGTGATCTGAGTTTACCTGTGTGAACCCCAGGCTGCAGACAGGAAGTGAGGGCTGGGGAGGACTAAGGAGGGGCCTGTGCCTGCAGAGAAGCTCCTACCTGAGCCACACCTGCCAGGCCTGAGAAGGTGTGGCTTCCACACACAGAAGCAGGGCCAGGAAGAGGCCTCCAGAGGTAAGCATGCCACCTCTGGGCACTTAGATGCTGTATGTGACCAGAACGAGGGACGGAAAAAACTGATTGGGCAAGAGGAAAATGACCAGGAGCGATCTGCTGGTGTTGGCAGTGTGGACTGAGGTGAAAGGGTGGAATGGTCTGCCTTCCTGGCTGCCACCAGACTAAGTGATAGCAAGGACAATGAGAAAAGGGGAGAGGGGGGCGTGAGGTGAGAGATACGAGGGAGTGTGAGCACCGCTCAGGTCGAACACTTCATGGATGCTCACTGATAGATTTTGCTGGGAAGTCGGCGCTGCAGGTGCAGGGATGAGGAGCTGCATGCAGGGTGAGTAAGATGGGCCAGCTCCCTCATCTCCTAAGTATTCTTTGGGGTGGAGCAGCGTGGCGTGGTAGAGTTAGGCAACTAGCCGGGTAACACAAATAAACAAGGAAAGCATTAGCTGGTGACGAGTGAGCTGGAGAGTTCTGTGAACAGGGGATTGCGAGTGGGTGGATGGCTTCTTTAGCTTGAGTACCTAGGGAAGGCCTCTCTGACGAGGTGGTATTTAAGCTGCTGTCTAGAGGCCAGGAAGGACCTGGCCATGAGAAGAGATGGCAACGGCACTTCAGGTAGGGAGAGAACAATGCAAAAACAAGAGGCAGGATCAAACTTGCTTTGTCTGAGGACAGCAGGTACCGAAGGGTCTGATAGAACTTTCTGCAGTGACGAGAGTGTTCTCTATCTGCCTGGTGCCTTGTGCAGCTACTGACTGCACCTGACTGTGAGGTATTGGCACGGTGGGCAGTAAGGCAGAGGAAACGATTCTTCTTTTTTATTTGGGCTTGAAACAACTTAATTGTACCTGCTGGCAGCTGCACATGAACTTTGGACAGTACCCGGCGGGAAAGTCAGGGAAGCAAGAGATGAGGTCACTCCCCATTGCTTTGTGCATGATGCTAGATAATGTGAAGTTTTAAAGATTTACTTATTATTTTTATATTAAGTGTATGGGTGTTTTTTCTATATGTATTTGTGTATATGTATATGTATGTGTGTATGTATGTGTGTGTATGTATGTGTGTATGTATGTGTGTATGTATGTGTGTATGTATGTGTGTATGTATGTGTGTATGTATATATATATATATACACATACATATATATAAACATATATATATATATATATATATATATATATATATATATATATATATATATATGTTTCATATGCATGTCTGGTGCCAAGGAGGCCAGAAGAGGGCACTGGACTCCATGGGTTTAGGATGGTTGTGAGTCATGGTGTGGGTGCTGGGGACTAGTGCTCTTAACTGCTGATCTGTCTCTCCAGCCTCATAATATGAATTAAAAAAAAAAAAGTTGTGCAAAGCCTTCAGGTAGTTTTATTTAGAGAATTGTTATAATCTCATTAGTGTGTGTGTGTGTGTGTGTGTGTGTGTGTGTGTGTGTGTGAGAGAGAGAGAGAGAGAGAGAGAGAGAGAGAGAGAGAGAGAGACTTGTTTATTTGTTTATGGTGATGGGTCTACATTGTCCAGGCTGACCTTGAATTCCTGAGCTGAATTAATTTCTGATTTATACTTATTGATACTCATGTGTCACTCTGCCTGGTGCTCTCATTCTCTTTGTCTCTCTGTCTCTCTCTCTGTGTGTGTGTGTGTGTGTGTGTATGTGTGTCTGTGCAAGTATGTGTGCATAGGTGTGTGCATTCATGCACATGCATGGGCTTGTGTAGACCAAAGGTTAACACTGGGTATCTTCCTCAGTCACTTGCAACCTGGACCTCACCAATTCAGCTGAACTGGCTAAGCCCCATACTCCAGAGATTTGCCTATCTCAGGTCATCCAGGGCTTGGGTGACAGCTGATTATCACTGCTAAGCTTTTGGGTGGGTTCTGTGTGTCTGAGGATGACCTTGAACTTTTGATGCTCCTTTTTCTACCTCCCAAGTGCAGGAATTACAGGTGTATTCCACCAGGTCTGATACATGGCAAGCGAGCCCTCTACCAACCATGCCACAGATAATAGGGTGTTTTGTTTTATAAGTGAAGAGAACAAGTTTCTTGTTGGATTTGTTAGATTTCCCCTGAGCATCAATGTAGGGATGACAAAAAGCCAGGTGTCCATGGGAAAGGCTTGGGATTAGAGTTTAGGATAATCAGGGAATTGAAAAGGTGTCAAATTATAAGTCAGGGTCAGGTCACCAAAGGGAGTAAGTCTGTAGAAAAGGAGAAGAGAGGTCAGGGATACTATGACCATTAAGATTGAGCCTAGGGGAAAGATCTAGAAATACATTGTGGAGGCCAGAAGTCATGGTATCCAATCTGAGGGAACACCGAATGCTACTGACTTGTCCATGACTGTAGGAAAAACAAGTGCCCCTTGGTTTTTGAGGACTTGAAGGCCATTGGTGGCATAAAGGAGAGTTTTTGGGGACTCTGTAAGAGAGAATTAGAAATGAGGAAGTGGAAGTTATGACTGGCTCATAATATTGACAATGAAAATGTTTGCTATTGAAAAACTAAAGAATAAGGCAGGATCTGAATGAAAGCTTGGTGGTGACGGGTAGACTGTTTAGAAGTATGGGCATTGTAGGCTGATTGGGAGAGCAGGTAGGGTGCTTTTGTTGGTAGACTGCATTTTGTTTCCCGGGCTGTGTGTGTGTGCATGATGTGGATAGGATGGAATTTGCGTGGGTGGTTGAGGAACAGTCACTCTGATGATGGCTCCTGTCTTTGTAACTGAAGAGTGGAGCAAGACCATCATCAGAGAAATACGTGATTGTTTTTAAATATGGAAAACAAACCTACTGGGTGATTGTAATATAATAGGGGACTAGGCTGATTGAACTAGTTTCCAACTTCAGAATGCAAGTGTATCACTGGGGGACTGATTAAAAGGCATTTCCTGAGGTGAGCCTGCTGATCTCTGGACCCCACTCTGAGCAGCAAGGTACCACAGTTCTTCATCCATGGGGAAGCTTAGGAAGACATACCATTTCCCAACTGGAATTCACAATTTACCTCAGAACATGCCCATTTCATTGGCATGTAGAGTGAGTAGAAATACTGTCTATTTGAGATTGTGGCCTTCTAGTCACAACATGTCTCTTCTCAGACACAGCTCTGGAGCGTAAATGGAAAAACAACTGAAACAGAACAATAGCAATAATAATAATAATAATAATAATAATAATAATAATAATAATAATAACAACAATACCTGGTACCTGGATATTTCATTGGTAATTGAGATTCTGAATTAATTTAGTGTGGGTGGTGTCCTACTTTTTAAAAGATCCCCTGGTCATTCTGATATTAACTCAAGCATGAGAAGTACCTGTGCAAAATACCAGGTCAAGGGAATGACCATGGGAGGAGGTAGCAAAGATGAGGTGGAGGCAGGGTTACCCAGTGATTTGTGGGCTCTGGTCTGTATAAACAATTTGAGTCACTCCAAATGAACATGCGAAGGCCATTTGAGTTGCTTAATCTTTCATAGACCAACAAAAGAAACGCCATGCCACTTAGCAAGAGCAGTGTGTCCTTTACAAACTCTGAGATGACCTCATTGTACCCAAAGCCAGAGTTTCTTGGGACATCTGGTCTACCCGAAGAATATACTCCATGAGGGAAGGTGGTTACTCAGCTGCTTCTGTCAGTACTGGTCTTCCTAGAAAGTTTCAATAAAGGCTATCAGCAGTTTGAAGCAACTTAAGCCACCCAACTGGGTCAAGAACAAGAAGACTGAAAAAAACTGAGAGCCCTGCTTAGACAATAGGCCCATCCAGTTGTCAAAGCTCGTGATAGCCTAAAGGTCAAGAGTAAAGCATCCTTTCAGGAAATGTGAGGAGGAATCTGGGAGAGTCAGTGTGACAGTGCACAGAAGGTGTGGTATATCTGCTGGCATTTGGCTCAGCAGCAAAAGCAAAAAAAGTGTGAGGTAGAGTGTTTAATTGGCTCTCATAAATGAAAAGCCAGCAGGTTTGTGTCTGGAGGCTTTGATGCTCATGGAGTTGTGTTATGTGACCTCACAGAAGTCCCTGAGGGAAACCTGTCTCCTGGTGTTCATTCCTCTGTCTATTTCCATTCCCTTGTACTTGGTGACTCCTTTCAAGCTACAGAAGCAATGGGCTGTCACATGAAAGTAGGCCACAGGATGACCTTGACTTCGAACCTGTTCTTTGCAAACTGATCCTGAAGGACACTATTTACTATGTTGTAAGATGCTTGTATGGCAGGGAACCAGGTTCCCAGCTATGCTTAGCTCTGTGAGAAGACCAGAGTCCTTATGCAGGGCCTGTGAGAGAGTCTCAGTGAAGCTCAAGGTTATAGAAAACTGGACCCAGGAAACCAGTGTCCGGAAACTAAAGCAAAACAATTATTATTTTAAAGGACCACATTTTGGGCCTATTTGTTATGTAAAAATAAATAACTAGCAGGAGAAGAAAAGTTTTCATATCCAAGCTTTTTTTTCTTGAGTGTATATGTATGGTAGACTACATGTGTACATGCATTTCACATGTGTGTGGGTGTATGTGTATAAATGTATATGTTTACACATGTGTCTCTGGAGTTTAGAGATTGACATTGGGCATCCTTCTCAGGTACCCTCCTTCCACTTGAATTTTTGAGGTAAGGTCTCGTTGTGAACTCAGAGCTCCACCATTTGGATACTGGAGTAGCCAGTTTGTTGTGGGACCTCTTATCTCTTCTTCCCTAGTGCTGGGATTGTAGGTAACCACGAGCCTGCTCAGCATGGACATGGATTCTGGGGTTCCAAATTCTGTTCATCATGCTTGTACAGCAGGTGATCCGTCGACTGCACCATCTCTTCAGTCTGGCTTTGTCTTCCTTGGTACCAGCTCCATTCTCTAGTTTAGTAACCTCTTCATAATGATTTCAAAGGTGACAGCAATTTTTTTTCAAAAAGAAAACAGGAAAATCACTCAGCAACGTTCAAATGAAGATCACCCCCCTTCTCCTCCCACAGAATGAGAAAAAGACCGTGGCTAACACCCATTGAATAAAATAAGAGTCCATTGATTCCAAAGAAAGGACTATGAGAACTCATGAGATATGGTAGGAAGGAAATCCTCGCTTTTCAGTGGTTAGTGGAGTGAGATATGAGAGATCCATCTAGCCCTCGGGCAGAGAGAGGAAGTGGTATGGTTAGCATAGCAGAAGTACATGGAGAAGTCTTGAGATATGGAAGCAGAAGCTTCAAGTTGACCAGTAGGAGCCAGTGTTTAACTGTGGGGGACACTACTTGAACACATATCCATGCAAAGACATTAAGAAGGGAGAATGATGGCTAGGAAACCCAGGCAGGCAACTATTGACCATTCTTTTGGTTAGATAGCAATAGGCTTTAAGCTCATGTGCTAAGTAGGATAATAGCAAGTTGGGCTAGACATATGAAATCAACTACAAACAGTCAGTGCTGAAAGGAACCATAGTCATTCCTCATTTCAACTCCCTGTTAAATGTGAATAAATCCATCAAGTCTTTTTTTAACCCAAAGTTCCCATTTCCCTTTCCTAAGTCTTTAGAACTCTCCATATGGAAAGCAAGAGATGGATTTCACCTCTTTTATTTCCTGCCTCTCTTTTCATTCCTGGGTAGATGGAGAGAGACAGAATGAGGGAGTTGGTACTAAGTAGCTAGACAAAAGAGCTACAGCATTTTTGAGATTCAGCAAGAGAGGAGAGATGCCTGGCCCTTCACTGTACCCATTATATACCTTAAGGTGGGAAATGAAGGCTGATTTGGTCCCTCTGTGTTTGGAAGTAATTTAACTTACTGTTTGAGGATGCATTAGGTTGGCAAGAGTGTGACTTTGGGAAGGTGGAATTTGCAGAAAGCACTAGGGACTGGTACAGTGAAGTGGTGACTCAGGGCGACTAATCTTGCAAAGTGATGGGGATTCCACTTCCTTTTACATGAAGGGCCCTGCCTGTAGATGTGTTAGCATTGTTCTGACTGGCTCTGCTCCACCTGGCATAAAGTTCTTTCCCATTGTACTGCTTATCTCTGTCAATTGCATAGAGGGTCTTAACAAATGCATTTCACTCCTTACCTTCAGAAATTCCAGTGCAAGGGTAGGAGGCTGACCTCTGCCTCAGACACGTCAGAGCACTGGAAAGATGCTCCCCTCACATCTCTTAATACTGTGACCATCTTTAAGCTCTACACCAGCTAGTAGAAAGGTTTGCAAGTCCCTGCCTACGTGGAGTGTTTTCAGCTGAAGCTGCTTGCTTCAGCATTTATGTTGGGAGCCCAGGAGGGCCATATGGAACCCTTTCTTGAGATCCCCAGGAATGCACTCCAGCGTGTATGCACTCCAGATCTGCATTGGTCCCGTGGACCCAGCTGTATTTGGTAAGCAAGGGTGTGGCTAAGAGAGGAGCTGGATGGGTGTGTCTCGGCTCTCCGAACATTCTGATGATTCACACAATCCTGCTGGCTGTCCCACAAAATGAGAAGATGGGACTTGGAGAAGGTCCTAGAACTGGTTAAAGTGAGTATCGGGCAGGTATTCCTTGCTCCCGTGCCTGTAGCCATCACTTTGTCTCTTGGATCAGGATTTTAGTTATATTCAGAAGGCAGTGTCTGGTGTTGGGGCTGTGCCCAGCTTCCAAAGCTCTGAGCAGATCTACTGTTAAGCCTAAGGTACAACCTTCCTCTGCCACCTCAGCCACTGGGATGAGAAGCTCTGGTCCACTATTAGCAAAGGAAGGCTCCTTTCTGCTTGGTTCCTGGACCACCCTAGTCCTCCTCATCACTGCACTTTCTCCTGTGAGGCTCATTCTCTGTAATGAGTGTAGAGTAAACATCTAGGCAGAAGTCACAGAATGAGGACAAAGGCAACCACATCTCTGCGTGGCTAGCTATATCATCCCATCTGAGTTGAGGAAGCCACCTTGAGAGTTCTTCAGGATGATGCCAAAGGACTTCAAGTTGAGTTTGAGTTCAGCTTGGACTATACAGAGAGAGTCTGTCTCAAGAAGCCAGCTGATTGATCAACCCAACAAATGATCACCTACAGAACCAGTCAAACAACAATAGCAACAAGAAGCAGGTTTGCACTTGGAAGAGGAGAGAAGGGCAGGGACAGCATGAAGTGAATCTGCACAGCCAAGAGCCGAAGAGTTTGGTGGCACTCTGAGTTCTCTTAGAACAAAGAGGTCTCAATGTCTGTTAAGTCTCCTTCCACCCTTGGCTTATGGTCAGGAGCTGCCAGGGGTGCCGTGGTATGCTTGTCTGGAGATTCAAGCGAAGTCATGGGGTCAATTCAGCCCTGAGAGTTCTGAACCTATGGGCTGGTAAACTTCTGAGAGACAGATCCTTCTGGAAGGGATCTGGGGCATGGGGAGGAGAATGAGACAGGAGTGGGTTGTCTTGGAGGCATACTGGCAGCCTGGAGTGGACCCTTGCGCAGTGCTCATCAGCCCCACCTGGATGACAAGACACATCAAGTCTGCTTTTCTTGCCCTGGGTTTCGGAGTTGAGCTGTGGGTACGGCATCCTCCAAGTTGTTCCTCCTTCTCTGTCTGAGGGAGGGGATGGATGTGTGAGGCCTGTACCTGGCAAGGCCCCCAGTGACTGAGAAGAAGGGACAGATACCTCTCATGTTCCATCTTCTTCCGATTTTCAGTTCACAAAATGCAAAACTGAGATAGTGTATCCTAAACTTACCATTTTACTTAGCCAGGATAACACAGTGAGATGCCAGTCTACAGATGAATGTAGGTGGTCTTTAGAAAAGTGCTGATTGAGTGGCTTTCTATAATGGCTAGGTTGATTGATTGATTGTTTGTTTGTTTGTTTGTTTTTGACAACTTGACACAAGCTTTAGTCATCTGAGAAGAGGGAACCTCAGTCAAGAAAATGCCCTCATGAGATTGGCTTGCAGATAAATCTGTAGTGTTTCCTGGATAAATGATCAATATGGAAGGTCTTGGCACACTGTGGGTTATGCCAAACCTAGAGAGCTAGTCCTGTGGGTTGTATTCAAAAACAAAAACAAAAACAAAAACAAACAAACAAAAAGCTAAGTGAGCCATGAAAAACAATCTAGAAAACAATTTTTCCCTAGTATCCACTTCAGTTCCTGCCTCCAGGTTCTTTCTGTGAGTTTCTGCTATGACTTTCCCCAATGATAGAATCTAAACTATAAGCTGAAATACATCCCCTAAGTTGGTCTTGGTAAGTGCTTTCTAACAACAACAGATGGGCTCACTAATGCACAGTGTTGCACAGTAATACACAGACACTCTGAGTCTAAGAGATGACCCTCAGCGACTTGGTCTGCCATTGTTGTTTGCAGCTTTGCTGAGGGATATTTAACCAGAGTCGGGGGTGTCTGGAATGTTTTAGGGGATCAAAATTTGGGGCAATGGTAGAAACATCATAGAACAGAAGATGTTGGTCCAGAAAGAAGAGTGGCATTCCCAGAGACTGGAGAGGGAAGGCAGCCCAAACCCTAAGACCAGGAGGAGCAGGGGAACAGAGATGTCCAAGGGGGATTTGGGAAAATCCCTGAAAGCCTCATGCTTTCCTCGCCTTGTGCTGAGCATGGAACCCAGGGCTGTGTATTTGGGGACCCACATTCAGCTCTTGTTCTTCGTTTAGAAAATGGCCTTCTGTCTGGCTGAGGAGAAGAGCTGGTGTGAAAGAAGGAAGAAAGTGAAGGAGGGAGGGAAGGAGAGAGGGAGTGAGGGAGTGAGGGAGGAAGGAAGGAAGGAAGGAAGGAAGGAAGGAAGGAAGGAAGGAAGGAAGGAAGGAAGGAAGGAAGGAAGCCTCTGGTGGGTTCTTCTGTTGCAGAGCATCCAGCATGATGTAAGTAGAGCAAGAATGTTTTGGACTACACCGTCCAGTTCACAGATAACATGGCTATAGGTCTCACAGATCCCAAAAATGTTAGGATGGGCTTCTATCTCCCCCTCCAGCCTCCTACCAACTTGAGGCAGCTCCAGAATGACAGGGACTAGCAACTCCAAACTGACATCCCTCCTGTCACAGGCCACCAGTCAATAAGCTTGTTCCCGAATTAAGTCCTGTTGAGTGGGCACGATTGGGAATCGATCCCCATACCTGGCTGGGTGGTTATGCCAAGGATTTGGCTGATGGGTCCTAGTTAAGGGTTTGGGGGCTCCTCAGAGGTAAGATAGGGTGCCATTTCCATAAGAAGGATGCTGGGGGCCAAACAGATTGATCACTGGTGCAGCAACATGTCACATCTCATGAAGGACTTGGGTGTTCAGCATGCTTTGTAGGGCCTATTGTAGGTTAAGGAGGTGACCCTCCTAATGAACAGCAGAGGCAGAGGGACTAGTGAGTGGGAATTTAGGGAGATTCTGACAGTTGAATAGAGAGACTTGGGAAATATTAATGGTAGGGAAGTTGATGAGACAAAATAAAGCATGAGCATTGGATTAGGCTTTTAAAGTCTGTATGTAAGGAGTGTGTATGTATTTACTTGTACATACGTGCACATCGCAGGCGGTGGCTGGGGAAAATAATTTGCGTTGAGACATGTGAAATTTGAACTGACAATGACCTATGACTATTACGGTCCATATTGTTTTTGAGACGCTGGGGCCTTTGTAGTGACTTGTGGCAAATCACAGGGAATCCACGGAGGAAGCAGATAGATGTCTGAGACACGTCAGGGACCAGGGCTGAGATGGAGCCTCTAGGACAGTGTGATGAGTGGAAGAGTGTGAAGGGGAGGTGGGCCAGGAAGAGGGTGGAGGGGCTTGGCTGAATCCTTTCTCCTGCAGGTGAAGGGACAGGGAATAGTCTGTGCAGAAGAGAAGCTGGGGCACACGATCAGTGCCCGAGACAGGAGCAATACCAGCTCCATTTGCCAGCATTGTGGGACCTGCTCATTCAAAGAATTTATTTATATACAGCCTACCTCCATAAACCTGGCTTAAACAATCCCTATAGCCACATTGCTCAGCGTCATAGCAAAATGGAAACAGCCTAGCCATCCAGGAGCAACTCAGTGAAGAAATAAATTGTCTTCTGTGCACACCACGAGAGCTTATTCAGTAAAGGAAAATATGGAAAATGAGCAGCCAGAGGCGTGCACAGCTATGCGGGTCCATCTTACAGAGTATCATAGAGAAAGGGGCAAAACTCAGAACATATATGTTTATCTCAGTATCATTACGTTATTACAAAGCTTTAAAACATGCAAAATTAAGAAGCTCTGTGTCCAGAGAATAGGCTCATAAGTGGCTAAACTGTAAAGAAAAAGAAGGAAGTGTTTTTAGCACAGTTCTGGGGATGTAGATGGGTTGGATCAAGAATAGGTACTCTGATGGCCTTATGATGATTATAATCATTATACCAGAACCAGGCAAGGTAGTGCACCCCCTTGTAATCCTAGAAACAAGAAGATCACAAGTTCAAGGCCAGGCAGGGCTATGAGAAACCATGTATTGCTGCCACTTCCAAACCCCTTCCCCCCCAAATAATTATACCTATTAGGGCTATTTTATGAAAGTTGTGATTATATTGTCTAAAGAGAAAGCATAAAAATAAGAAAGACGGAGAGTCATTCCTCTATGTGGACAACTTTTAACATGGTAGGGTGTAATTCTACAAGCTTTACTCCTCTGGCTACATCCCGCCTCCATCATAACCTTGTAAAGAAGGCCCTATTCTCTTCCTCAATGACCAAAGAAACTGGGGGTTGGGGAGCAGTCATGTGAAGTCCCACAGCCAGAGAGAAGTAGCACCTGTGACTCTGCTTGCTGGCCTGCTCTTCACCCCTACGTGAGCTTAGATTCTTCTGCCTCTGGCCACACACAGGTGCTGGATGATCTTGGAGGGGGCGCGTGTAGCTGAGTGGTCAGGTCTGAAGCTCTGTTGACAGAAACCCAAGCTATAACATGAATCATGGTCCTTTGCTAGGTTGTCAGGTGAGTTCTTAGCAACCCCATTTTAAAGATCCATGAAGCATCTCTTGGCTTCTTCAGGGCAGGGGCAGGAGACTGGAGGAGTTGTCCTGGAACACTGACCTTACAAGCTCTTGGGTGAATGCTGTTACCTTACTATCTGGCAGCTGAGACTGTGTCCTTCAGGAACAGGACACAGTTGTACATACAAGAGATTCCAGTTGTCAACCAGGTCCTTCGTAAGAAGCTAAGGCTCTGGGTATTAACTCAGCACCTTCAAGAGCTAGCTGAGTGCTTGAGTACTACAAGCTGTGGTCGTTGCCTTAGGATGGTAGTTGGCAGCCTGCTAGCCCTGGGTCCTGGCTTCTTGTCCCCGGCCTAGGTCCATTTCTCTTGCTTGAAGAAGTGATAGAGAACAGAGTCACCTACCACTGGCTGTTTAATGGGTCCTTGTGCCCATCACTCAGGTCACAAGTCAAGGACATTTTCTCACATTATGTAGTGATGTACATAATTTCCCTTAATTATAGTCTTTCTGTGAGGAGTAGATCCATACACTCTTTCAATGCAGTGGCCAAATATCACAGACTCCAATGGGAGGTGTGAACCTCACGCAAGGAAGACTATAATAGAGATGGAAAAGATAACATCCGTTGAGCAGTGAACCTGCAGGGAGAAATCAATGATGGAGTTACAGACCCCTGAATATCTTCCTTTAACCAACCATCCATCCAGTGTGCATGCATGTGCGCGAGCCCACTGTGCACTCAGAGAGGGCTGATGACAACTTTTAGCTGCTGATTCTTTCCATCCTGTAGGTTGGAGAAATGAAATTCAAGTCATCAGACTTAGTGGCAAGCACCTTTACCTGCTATGCCATCTTGCCTGCCCCAATTTCTCTCTTCTTGCTTTTTCATCTGTTCCCCTATAGAAGCCTCTGGGGACCCCATAGACAGGGAATTTTACCCTGAGAAAAGAATGAGTCCATTGGAGAAGCTAGAGTCAGGGTGCCACGTGATGTTTACTCTTCTCAACTGATGTAAGTTCATGTAATACAAAATTAACCATTTTAAGGTTTACACTCTGGATTCAAAACACCATGTATGTGTAACTATCACCTCCAGCTAATTAAAAAAAATGTTTTTGTCCCTTAGAAGGAAGCCCTATCACCAATAATCCAGCCACTTTCTTTTCTCCAAGCCTTTAACAATTGCCTATCTGATTTACTGTCTGTGGATTTGCCTATTGATACACACCTCTCACATGGTCTTAGAAAAATCAGTGTGGTGGGGGGGTGGGGGGTAGAGGAGGAATAGGAGAAAGACCACCATGAGGATAAGGACAGCCACCAGGGTCCTGATACTCGCTGTAGGTCACAGGGAGAGTCTCCTAGTCTATGGACTTGCATAGAATAGGTAGAAGAGAGTGAGGGGCCTTGGGCTTGCAATCTGTCACATTGTCACATTGCTACCTGAGAAGCCCTGAGGTAAGGAAGCCTGCCTTGGCTTAAGTGTTTCAGAGTCTAGTGTTAGGAAGTGAGACTCAGAGGGACACTCTGAGTTCCCCTGGGGGACAGAGCCCTCATGAACAGATTGATGCCATCACAAGAGACTGGAACAGGCAAAAGACAATGACCAAGCCTGTTTGACTTGGTAAAATCTGCCGTTAGAGAGTTGCACTCTTTTTCTGAGTGCTTTTCTGCTTGTCCAGGTGTTCCTAGGTTCATACTGATGCGTGCCAATCTAGGCAGGGCTGGAATTCAGACCTGTGTCCTCCTGAGGTTGCTATGGTATTATTTTGACACACTGACCTAATCACCTCTGGGCCCTCTACATCCTGCCTAAACACTGGGAGTGCTGACAGGCTTTGAGATTACACAGTTGATGGTCTGAATCCTTTGGTAAATGTCTGTCCCAGATGGGCAGTGGCTGTCTGTGTGGTTGTTTAACCGGATGTTTCTTGTCTGCATTAGGCCCTGAGAGTCCCGCGCAGGGTGCAGGTAGAGCAAGTGTGGCTGAGTTTGAAAGTGGATTTGTATGCATCGGCAACTAGAATCTTCCGGAAAGTCAGCTCATTGGGGTGTTGCCCAGAGGAGTCACGTGTGAGGAAGCTTCCTCTTCTCATCTGATTTTAGGGCTCAGCAGATCTCATCTGTGATGCTATTGCAGTAAGCAGGCGCTCTGTCGGTTGTACTTGTTAATTTTAATAACTCCGGTTCATCAGAGTCTCTTCCGTGTGTTAAGCAGGAAGCCTCTGGTTATCCCAGCCAAAGGCTCTCTTCTTCCTGTTTGCCTTGTGCGCCATTGAGCTGGCCCTTCATTTTCCATGCTGTAAACCTAAAGGCCTCTATTTTTATTGTCAGCAAAAGGAATCCCACACGCATGGCTACAACACAAAACAAATCATGCTACGGACTCGGAGTGCCGGTTCCTCCTTCACAGCCCACTCCCCGCCTTGTAGCCACATGCTGGAGTTTATTCCAGTTCTCAGTAGCGAGTCCTGTGGGCTCGCTAATAAAACAGTGGCATGTTCTTTCCTGATTTATTACCATTGACACCAACCATCAAGTCCCTGTTGTGACAGACAAGGGGCTGGTTACTCATACAGTGTCCCAGGTGTGTGTGTGTGTGTGTGTGTGTGTATCTCTCTCTGCCTCCCTTTCTCCCTCCCCCCTCCTCCCTGCTTTCCTTCTTTCTCTTCTAATATTAGGATAGGAATAGTTGTATTCCTGAGCAGGTGGATTAATTTGTCATCAGGACTCTGGGGACCAGACAGCCAAGCTTGGGGCTCTCTTGTTTTCACTTTCTGTAAAGTACCTTGGCAAATTCCATCCTTGCATCTTATATTAGAAGACAGGTCAGAAGAGGAAGAAGTCCCCACCTAAGAAGGCCTTGCCTTCTCTCTTCTCTTCTCTTCTCTTCTCTTCTCTTCTCTTCTCTTCTCTTCTCTTCTCTTCTCTTCTCTTCTCTTCTCTTCCCCCCTCCCCTCCCCTCCCCTCTCCTCCCTTCCCCTCTTTTCTGTCCTTCTACCCTCTCCTCCCTTTCTCCCTCCCTCCTCTTTCCCTCCCTTCCTCCATTCCCCCTCCCCCACTCCCTCTCTCCTCCCTCCCTCCCTTCCTTCCTGCCTTTCTCTTTTTCCTGTTATTTCATCGAGCTCTGCCCTCGAAGTGGCTGGATTCTGGGAATGTCATCCTAAGAGGCTTACTCACCTCTAATTCTAATAGTTTCTGAGGAGCTATGGCTCAGTGAGAGTGACAAGAGTGACCTGCCCCCTACTTTCCAGTCCGCAAGGGGGACCCATGAAGGTCATATCCCTTCCCTTCCCGCCTGGAAAGCACCGGTGCAGAAATAACCGGGTGAGGCAGCATGCCCTGTGTAATTAAAGATGATTTTTTTTTCTTCATGCTAAAGACACCAGGCCGACACAGGGTTTACCTTGAGTCCATTCAGATTGCAGGGCTAGGCCTTGTAAAAGGATGCCCCGCAGTTAGTGCCTCGCTTAGCCGCCTTCAAGCCCAGGCCTGCAGATGCCTAATAAAAGGCAGAGAGCCTCAGTCCATGGAGGTACATTGGGTTCCCTCCTGAACCTCTCATTGTCCTAGCTCGGAGCCCAGAGATTGGGAATTTTGGAGCCATGAATGGTTACCTGGCAACAGGTGGTCTGGAGTCTTGAACCCATCTTTCTAAGGCTACTGAAGCCTGTCTCATTGGCGCCGCCAACAGCCAGCAAGGTGCTGACTCTCTCCCTTTTATTTATCTCTATATTTGTAAAAGCAGCACAAGATCAGTCCTTTCTTTTATAGGGAGAACACCCCCCCCAAAAAAAATAAAAAATGTGTCAGCATCTGTGACTTTTTAAACCTATATGACACCACAAATGGAAAATTCCACATTGTGAAACTTTGTGTTGTGCCCAACATCATTGGAAATAGTATATACATTTCCCTTCGGGATGTGTGAGATGATGTATATGAAACAAAAATGAATTTCATGTTTGGGCTTGATTAGCATCCCCAAGCTATCTCACTGTGTGGTGGCAACTGGGCCCTGAGAAGCTAATCCAGAAGGTTCTGGCCCCAGGCATTGAGGTCTGAGATACTGATACTGATGAGATACTGATAGTCACATCTTACAGAAGTTGCAAATAGAAAATAGCAAATAGCAACTGGTCAGAGTGAAGGGATGGGTCACAGAGGCCTTCCTGGCTGTTCAGCACACAATGCAGGCCTCCCTCCCTGTCCCTCTGCCAGTGAGATCAAGACCTCCAAGAATAATGACTTTTCCTCTTCGTTTTTTTGGTGGGGGAAGGTAGAGTTCTTGGAGACCTCTGGGAGTTTTGAACTCTGAAGGGCCTTAGAATTTAGCTTTGCTTTCCTTTCTCCGTGATCAACAGGTCAGAAGTGTTAAAGCTCCCCGAGGAGCTGTGCAGTCCTTATTTCAAAGCTTGGTGGTTAAGCACTGGCTTTGTTCTGAGATTTAAGGCTCATGGATGGGTCTTTTATAATGAAGAGGGCTGCAGACTGCTGCAGTATCCTGGACACAGGCAAAGGTCCTCTCTCTCTTCTTCTTTCTCTTCTTCCTCCTCCTCTTCCTCCTCATTCTCTTCTCCTTCTCTTCTCTACCCCTTTTCTCCTCCCTTTCTTCTTTCCTCCCCTCCATTCCTCTCCTCCTTCTCTCTTTCCTGGCTCCTTGTCCCTTATAGACTATCTCCAGGATGCAAGCTTGTCTTCTGTGGCTGTGGCATGGTCCATAGGCAGCATAGACACCCAGAAAACTTGTCTGCCACGCCCCAGGAACTTACAAGCTCTGCTCATAGTGGCTGAGCTAGTGCAGAGAACTTACCATATCCCAGTAGGAGCTGTTTTTGTGCTGTTTAGATAGTGTTGACTCAAAATCATCCAGGTCCACATCTCAATAGTGATTCCCAATGTGGTGATGGCTTCCTGTTCAGCTGAAGCCATGGGGGTGCTCTTGGGAGTGTGTCCTGAGTTGTCCTGCATAGCATGGGATAGCTTTGCTGTAAACATAGACAATGAGGGTACCGCCTTACTTGACTTTAATGATGACTTTGCACCTATGCACAGCAGAGAGCCTTCTTTTTCCTACCAAGTAACTATTGAGAAGCATAAGTGTCTGCTGAGGCCCAGCACAGGCCCTCTGAGAAACAGAGAATGTCCAGGAACTCAGAAGGGTTGGGACTCTACCATGCTGTAGCTCTGGGCTCCTCTTCCCCACTGTAGCTCCTGCTGCCCTGATCTGAGTGCTCTCTGTCTGTCTGTCTGTCTGTCTGTCTGTCCGTCCATCCATCCGTGTCTCTCTCTCTCTCTCTCTCTCTCTCTCTCTCTCTCTCTCTCTCTCTCTCTCTTTCTCTTTCTCTTTCTCATTTTAATTTGTTTTGTTGTGTTCATTCATTTCTGTGTGGGGAGGCAGGGAGAGAATGACATGAAGGAGATTGAGTGTGCCATGGTCAGAGGACCACTTGTGGGAGCTGGTTCCCTTTCTACTATGTGGGTGCAGAAATTTGACAGAAATGACCTTGAACATGGTAGAGATCATCTATACCTGCTGAGCCACCTCACTGACTTTCTCTTCTGGGATTTTAACTCACTAGGATGTATGCCCAAGAGCTAGTGGCTCTAAAAGGTCTCCCCCAGGATTCCTTTTCCTCCTTTCTAGGAATGTGTACAACTGAACCCCAGTTAGTCGGAAATTGGCCTCAACCACAACGAGGGCCGCCAATATTATTTCTTATGCAAGGCACCCTTTGGGGTTGATTTGGTCAGCAGTGGAAATTGTGCAGCTACCTGAGTTCTCATTGACCTCAGCAGCTTGTAAGAGGCAGGTTTATTCTCTCCTTAGGCCCAATGCCATTTCTTACTCTATTTTTGGCCTTAAGCCTAGGGAACCCAGGATAAAACTCAGTTCATAATGGAGCCTGGGCCAAATATTGGAACCTCTTTGCAGAAAGGATAGAAGCACAATCTGGCTCTCAGAGCCTCAGAGGGACCAGTGTAGATCCCACTTATCACCCCAGATACTATCGATGCTGAAGTTGTACACTCTAAAATGACTAGCTAATGACTTTGGACTTAGCTAACGCAATTCCAGAAATATGAGTCACTCCATTACAGGTGTAGACAACAGTGAGCAATCTCTGTTGCCATGGTAACAGGAACACTGTCTTGGTCTCAAACTAGAAAGAATCTGCTTTCAGTCCTCTGGAATGAGGATGTACCCCGCACTGTCCCACCTATGTCCTCCCCAATGCTGCTTGTCATGCCATGGACTGTCACTGTCACCGTCCCCTGGACAGTTGTCCTGTCACACCACACACAGCTGAACTACCCCTTCTTTCCACTCGAGTTTCATCGTGCTCTGGATGTGCAATATGAAGTCTCAGTGACTGAGTTTTTCTCCAGGCAGGGCAGGTTGACAAGGTGACAAGAGTGGGGCTTTCAAAGTCTGACAGCTTTGGCTCAAGTTCTGACACTGTCACGTGTGAGGATGTCTTTCTTCCTCAGCTGCTGCCTTCCTTCTGAGTGAACGGGAGTAGGGCCTTCGTCACCAGGCTATTGGAAAGACTGAGGTCAAGTTCGTCCAAGTGCTTGACACATCTCTCAGTCAGAGGTAGTTCTCTTGAGTTCTGTCTCCCTGAAGTCCCCCTGGGCAAGTCAAGTGTCCTGAGAGACAGCTGTGCCCAAGACAGAAGCCCATACTTCTGAGCACACGACCACAGGACTGGTGAACCTTAGCTGGTTGGGTGATGTATCAGTGAGGCACTCTTGGAAAGGTAAACTTCAGGAGCTGATTCTGCTTGACATCAGCAAGTGGGAGTTACTCTCCAGAAACTGGAGACTGGGGGCAGAGTCTGTGTACTGGGAGAACTACTTGGATAAAAACCAGGCGCTCAGCTGTGGAAGGCGAGGCAGTGGGCGTGGCGGGACTGACAGCAAAGGCACTGTGGTGAGGTTGGCTGGCTGGCTGAACTCTGGGCATACTTTTCCTCACCCAGGCCCATGGTTCAGAGGATCTGCACAGAGCATCAGAGGCACAGGACACATGCCTTCCCTTTGGACCCCCCAGGGGCCCCTTTAAGCTAGTCGTGGGGTTGGGACTGGCACCTGGAACCACAACCACAGAGAAATAGCCCATGGGGGAGAGGTAATTTTCCTAAAAAGGAACGAAGAATGTATCCTTGGCTGCAACAGCAGCAGCAGATGACTGTCAGATCTTGGAAGAGACAACTGGGCTTCTTTTCTGAGAGGGGGAGACTTGGATGAGGTAAACTTATAAGACCATTCTGTTTCTAATAGAAGGAGTCTAGTTATTAAAGGGGACAACACGTTCTCTGGGGAGAGATAAGAATTAACATCGTTAGCCACTTCTGTTTCTCCTCATTCCCTTAAAACTTGTACCCCCCAGTCATTGAAAAGTACATTTAATTTTTAGCAACATACTTACTAAAGAAAATTAGAGACAGCAAATGTACCTGCTCCAAAATCTGCTACCTGTATCTTTAAGATCAACTTAACAGGGCTATAGTTTTCAAGAAAAAAAAAGTTAATTTTGCATGAATAGATGGCTAAGCTGTATGGCAGACGCATGCTGGGACTTGGGAGGCTGAAGCAGAAAGATCACCGATTTGAAGCTAGCCTGGGAAAAACAAACAAAAGACACTAACACATATAGATGAACGACTGGACAAATGTGCAGGCCATCATAACCAGCATTTGAGAGATGGGACAGCCATCCCTCAGTACCACAGGGAACTGGTTGGGCTCCTCCAGGGTTCTAAAATCCGAGGATGCTCAAGTCCCTTCAACAAAACAGTATCCTACCGTCATATAACTTAGGCATATCCACCGGCCTAGTCTAAACCACCCAGGGATTATTTACAGGGAATGTAGCGTAAGTGCTACATAAATCATTGCGGCGCCGTAGCATTCAGGGAGTAATTACCAGAGCCTACGTGTTCAGTACAAATGCAACTTATTTCCTGAATGTTTTCAGCCCTCTTCTGGTTGAGTACTGAGTGACTTGCTCATGTCAGATGCTTTCCCAAGTTCTCATTTGCAGTCATATTTTTTTACCTCTTCTGTTCCTACCTGTCTCCCAGGTCACATTTTTGCCTAAAGATTACCTTGGTCTGTTCTCAAATTTCATAGAAATTGGGCCATGTTATTGAGTTTCGAGTCTTTTGTACTAGACGATGTCTAAAATTGATTCTGAGAAATTCCTATTGTTGGTAATTTTTTTTTAATGCTAAGTAGAGTCCCATTAGCTGAATTTACTTCAGTCTGGTTATGTTTGCCTATTGATGAATAGTTAGGTTCTTTACAGTTGGTTTGTTTTTTTTTTAGCTATTATGAGTTAATCGTCTATAGATGTTTGTGTGCCCGTCTGTCTATCAGACAGAGTTGTACTCCTCTTGCACAAATCCCTTGGCACGTGACTGCTAATGACACAGTAAGTATTAAAGGTTAACTTTGTGAGAAATGGCAAAAATGGTTTTGAAGAGTACCTGCACCGCCCCTGCCATGTGTGCTGGACACATGTGTGCTGGACACATGTGGCCAAATAAGAATTTTTACTCATGCTACCTTCCACCAGCATTAAGACAGATTTTCCCCTACAGCTCATTTTAGTGAGTTTGGACTTGTGTTGTCCTAAAGATGCATGATGCTGGACATTTTCCATGCAATCAGCACCTTTTCTGGATGCAGCGAGTTGCTAAGCCCTGCCAAATGCCATTCAGAAATAATGTAGGACTTGGCATCAGAGACCCCCTGCTGCTCCTCCTGCTCTGTTCCCCTTCCTCCCTTGTTCTCTTGGACATGACCACTGTTCTGTGGTCGATACGCCTTTTCCATGAGTGTTTTCAATTCTCATTAGCATGTATACATACAAAACAGTATTAAGCAATGTCATGTGTGTTTTGAAGCCTCCATGAAATCTTCCATTCTGTGTTTATACTTTTGCAATTTGCCCCCTCTCCCCATTCTGGGGTTTATCTGCATTGATACATGTAGACTCTCCAACGTACACCATCTACCTGCATCCCTATTGCCGGGCGTTTGAATGTTTATCCTACACTAGTCTCCTCGTAGACTCCTGGGCCCATACCTCCGGGGCTGCTACCTAGAAAGAGCATGTCCTTTGGAGACGTACATCTGGGCTTTGCTAGACAGTGCCAAGCGGTTTCAGAGAGGTTCCAAAAATATATGCTGCCACCCACGGAGCGCCAGCGTTTCCACTTCCCTAGCTAAGCTCATCAGGCTGGTTTCTGCCATCTGACGGCTGGCAGGGCCTTACTTACTTTTGCCTGTCCTTCATTGCTAATAAGGTTGGGGACACTTCATATGTCACTACCCCAAGTATGCATTCCCTCCCCTCAGCCTCCCATACCCACACAGCCCAACTTACCTATCATGCTAACTTTCAATTCTTGCTTTAACAAGCATTCTCCAATATGGTGTTTTTGCCATGAAAATTTTTACTGTAATCGAACCAAATTTACTCACCTACACTATTTTGCTTCTATGTCTTAAGAATTCCTTTCTTCTCTCTAAATCATAATATGGTACATATTTTTACAAAAAATAAATGTTAGTGCTTGGTATGTCACAGATATTTAATCTCTGTGTAACTTCTTGCATGGTTGTTTGCCACATGGCAGAGATATAATCGCATTCACACTCATGTTTGATCAGAGGTGCGTGGCTTTAATCCCAACACTTGGGAGACAGAGGCAGGCAGATCTCTGTGAATTCAAGCTAGCCTGGTTTACAGAGCGAGTGCCAGGGCTACCTAAACAGACCCCTGCCTCAAAAACAAACAAACAAAAAACCCAAAGACTATCATTCCATTATTATTGAAAAACATTTCTTCTCTCTTCATGGATATAGTTCTTTGGGGAAATGGGGTACTGGGGTTTGAACCGAGGCTTTGTAGGCAAATGTTCTACTACTGAGCCCCACCCCAGGCCCTTCTCACTGATGTGATGGGCACTTTGGCATATTTTTCACATATCTGTGGTGTACTCCTGAGCTTGGTGTTCTGCCTGGAGGGGCGGGGCTGTTTGCATACCAACTACTTCTTGTTTTCATTATCATGGTGCTATTAGAATTCTCTGAAGCGACAGGTTCCCAATTCTTCTCAGTTGTTTCTCGGTAGTCATGACCCTCACTCTTTCCACTGAATTCTAGGACTAGATCCTTGTTCTAAGGACACCTTTTGTGATAGATGTTGGAATGGCACTGTATTTTGATTGTTTGTTTATTTTTGAGACCATCTTGCTGTGTAGCCCTAGCTGGCCTGCAACTTACTGTGTATACCCTGCCAGCTTAAACTTGTGGGCCTGCTTCTGCCTCCTGAGAATGGATACCACCATACCTGACTGGAACTATGTTTTCTGATTACATTGGCCTGATGGTTAAGCTTGAGTGCAAGGCCTATCCATAGGCATGTCTGTGAGGACATCTCCAGAGGAGGCTGGCATGCAGGAGAGCAACTGAGGAGAAAGACAGGCCCCGACTGTGGGCGATGCCATCTAATGTGTTGAGGGCCCAGGTGCAATGAAAGAGAAACACCAGAAGGGCCAGTGAACACCAGGCTTTATCTCCCTCTTCTTCCTGGCTGCCTGTAATGGGAGCTGCCTTGCTCTGTCCTACCACACCTTTCTACCATGATAGACTGAAACCTCAGAAACTGTGAGAGAATAGGTCCTTCCCTTAAACTCTTTGACTCAGGTATTTTAAAACTAAGTTTTTAAAATGCCCGTAGTGCATCCCCTTGTGACTTTTTTGTATACCTATATTTCTCCTTCATACTTCATTCTTATTCTCTCTCTCTCTCTCTCTCTCTCTCTCTCTCAAGTTGTTGGAGAATTTGGAAAAATTTGAAATAGCAGAGCAGAAAATGTTTCTAATGATATAAGCAGGGCTCAGTGAGTGATGCTAGCGAGAGCTCAAAAGACCAGAAAGCCTGCAGGAAAACTGCAAGCAGTCAGGGCTCTGGAGCTTTGGGTAGGAGTGAGGAACAGACCACTAGATACTGGACCAGAAGTCACTCATGTTCCATGAGGAACATACCACTAGGTACTGGACCAGAAGCCACTCATGTTCCATGAGGAACAGACCACTAGGTACTGGACCAGAAGCCACTCATGTTCCATGAGGAACAGACCACTAGGTACTGGACCAGAAGCCACTCATGTTCCATGAGGAACAGACCACTAGGTACTGGACCAGAAGCCACTCATGTTCCATGAAGAACAGACCACTAGGTACTGGACCAGAAGCCACTCATGTTCCACTCTGGCACAAAGCTCCTTTACATTTTGTCCATGCCCTGAGACTTTGTGAGAGGAGGAGTTTAAAGGTGATGGACTAATTAATTTGGAAGAAAAAATTTTTTCAGATAGTCCAGGCTGTAGCATCATCCTTTCTGGCTATTTAAACCAAATTTTCAATGGGAATTAAAAGCACAAAGGAAAGCATAAGGATTTTTTTCTTTTAAATATCCATAATTTGCCAAGAAATGTGAGTGTAAAGTTGGGCCTAAGATGGTGTGGCATCTCTAAGATTAAAGCTGCGAAAAATAAATCAAGTGTTTTATAATAATCATAGGGAAGACGGCTTGAGGGTACCTCAGGATTAACCTAACCCACTTCAGGTTGAATCTAAAGAATAAACTCATTACAAAGACATAACCTTCCTGTGAGAAGGCACATCTGGGGCACCTAACTGACAAAGGACTACCTAGGAAACTGTTTCTTCATGCATCAGTACACTGCAGCCTGCAGCCAGCTTCTCAGGCACGGAGAACCCACCACAGCCCTGACTCAAGATGCCCAACTCAAGCTGGTGTGAGGCATTGCCATTATCCATGTGATGCTGATTTTGCATACACACCAAAAGAGAGTTACTGGCTAGGAAAGCTTCCACTCAGACATCAAAGAAAGCCTCAAGAGACTATGAGAGACACGGTAAGGATCCCTTCAGGCAGCTCCCAAAGAGAGCTCGCTATATGTGAAGGTGTGAAGGGAAGTTTAAGCGCAGCAGAGACCCTGAGATGTTAGAGATGTGAGTAATGTGGGGGTGTCTGCCAAGGAAAGCTGCCAGCTCCAAAGCGAAGCCACGTGGGCTGTTCCAGGCACAGCCGTATGGTTGGATCTGAGCAAGCCTGAGGGACGGAGCTCATCGCATGTCGTCCTGCACTGGATGCTCAACATGGACTCACAGACATTACTGTTTGTCCTGTAGGTTTCAGTCTAGCCTTGGTCCAGTCCTTCCTTGATGATATCCCCTTTTCCCTTTTAGAATGGGACCATCTTCTCTGTGCCACTCTTATTTTATTTTATTTTATTTTATTTTATTTTATTTTATTTTATTTTATGTTACAGGCACTTACCGTTAGTATTTTGCCATAAGTCTCACAGGAAACTTTGAACTTGGCTTTTGCCCAGTGCTAGAATTTGAGGCTATGGGGACTCAGGGAGATGAACTGAATGCATTTTGCATGAGATTGGACATGAGATTTTTAAGGCCCAGGGACAATGCTATGGTTTAAATATAAAATACCCTCCACAGGTCTATTGTTAAAGGCTTGCTCTCTGGTCAATGGTACTATTTTGAGAATTTCTGCAAACTTTAGGAGGGGAGGCCTATCTGGAAGTAGTCAGTCACAGAGGGACATTCTTGGGAGCTCTGTATCTTACCCCGACAATACCTCCTCTCTATGCTTTCCATTTGCCAAGAGTTGAGTAGTCTTAGTTACACACTCATAGAAGTTTAGATGTGGCCTTCCTATCATCACGTACACCTTCCCCAGATATAATCCCGTTCACTACTGCTAAGTAGTGTGATGGTGATGTTTGGTTATAGGAAAGTCTGGTTGATTTTTACTGTAGAAGAATCCTCTTGTAACTGGATTTCTTCTGGGGCTCTGCTCCTTTGATTTAAAAAACAAAGCAAAACAAAACAAAAACCAGCAAAGAAGAGAAGAATAAATAATGATGAGCACATTTGGGGGCGTTCCTTCTGTCCCTTGTTCCTTCCCAGATGTTTCAGCCCACCTTTCAATTTGTCCCCACGCACTGTCAGCCTGTGTCATAGTCTTTACCAGAATGGGAGGGATTCCCAGGGCTGGTCTGAATGACAGCTGTCATCTTGAGATCTTCCTCTGAACTGTCCCCCAGTTTTCTTTGCTTCTCTGTCTTGTTTTGGGGGTCATTTTGGGGTCCCACATCTTCTGTTTCCTTGGTTTTCTGCCATTTTTAAAAACATAGCTCTGCTGTAGATTTCTTCAAAGGAAACGCATCTGTTCTGAACCTGAAACCGTGGACAGTTCCTAAATGCCATATTTCAATCTGAGCTCTGGATGCCCCTGAGACTGGAGCTCTAGACTCCTTCCTGCCACTGGGGGAGGGGGGGGGTCACTGGCTGCCAGGGTTAGAAGGGGCCTTACCGCCACATGATCCATGCCCGTGAGCCTTCCACAGCCTTTCTGGTTTTCATATTTAAAAACCAGCTCATTTCTCTTGTCCTCCCCCTCAGTGTACGGGGTTCAGCTTTCTCCTCCTCATTCCACTTGCTTCTGCCGTCTAGAGTTTTACGTATTCTATAACATTGTCAACTCTTGTCTTATCTTACTTTCCTCTTTGTGGCTCTGTATCTAATTCTTTTCAAGTCCTTTTAATTGAGTTTCAGGAGAGCACAGAATTAGACAATCTGCTTCCATTCAAGCATTTGAACCCTAAGTATTTATTATGTCCTTTGATTGTTGCCAGTTCATAGGAACGCTGATAGTTTCTATTAATACATCCTGAGCTGCCCCATTACTTCTGACTGTTTGCATGATTTCTGGGATCTTGGAGGCAGACAATTATATTGCAGGGGGTGGGGGTGTCAGCAGTTTCTCCCTTTGTAATCTTTTTTTATTTTGTATTTCTGTTTTTTCTCAGTTGTTTCTATATAGTATTTAAAAATCGATAGTCATGAATAGCCTTTTTATTCTTGGTTTTAACAGAAAAGCACCTAGTGTTTTCCATTAAGTGTGAAGTATATAGTGGTTGTGCTAGTCATGATTGATGAGACCAAAGAAATTTCCTTCTATTCCTAACCTGTGGGGAGCTTTCATCTCATAGTGATACTGACGTCTTCTGTCAGATCCGGTGTTCATTCTGCATGTAGGTTAGTTAGCTTGTGTATGTGCCTACCCAGGGCAGGCAAGCAGTGAGACTCAGCAGCTACTGAAGGAGAAGAGAGAGGGGAAGGGAATGGACCATGCTGTCTGAGGAAAAGTACTTAGGAGAGAGAGAGAGAGAGAGAGAGAGAGAGAGAGAGAGAGAGAGAGAGTCAGGCTGTTCCAAATGATTTAGAAAAGCTGGCAGACTTACATAGTTACCAAGCTCTGTGTGGCCTAGTAGCAGGGATTCTGGTGCAAAAAATACTGTCTCATTAAAGGACTTATATTTTTGTATTTTTTGTATTCTTGGATTTTAGCATGTATTTTAAAATGACTATCTGTATTTATTTGTTATTATTGTGTTGGGAGTAGACGGTATGTGTATGCACATGTGTTCCATGCATGTCTGTGGAGGTCAGAGGACATCTTTGTGAATTTGGTTCTCCCTCCATCTTTCCATGGGTTCTACCATTGAACTCTGGTTCTCAGGCTTGCACAGCTAATGCCGGTAGCTGCTGAGACATCTCAGTGGCCCAGCCTGTGCATATTATTTTTGTAATCCTTTAATGTGTTGAGTTTGATGAGTTTTCTGATGTTTTCACACTTCTGCGTGTCTAGAATTTGCTAATGCTTATTTCAAATTTTTACACTTAACATGCTAAGCGGGGTTAGAAGGCAGGCTTTTAAATCTCTTCTCCTGTGTTATTTTCCTTTGAAGTTGTCTAAAGTTGCTGTCGGGTGTTATAAATGGAGTTGAATGTTTTCCTCTTGATTTTCTGGGCAAGACTGTTAGCTATTGTCTGTTCCTTAAACATTTACAAAAACATAACAGGAAAACAACACAGGACTATTAAGGTTTTCAACCTAGATATTTGACCCCTGGATCAATTCCTTTTGAAGGTTATCGATTTTTTTGCAGGGTTTCTATTTCCTCTTGAGTCAATTTGGATATTTTTATTTTTCTGGAAAGTCATCACCAGTGACACACTGACAGTTCTGGGACTTGTTGAAAAAATAGCATCTTTACCCTATTCTTACAATACCCAGAAAGTGGAGAAAGATCAAAGGCAAAGCATGCTGGGAATTTGTATTATTCTGAAGGGAAAAAAAAAAGAGCTATTGATTAATACTGTACTTGAAGTCAAGTGTCCATGTTTAAAATGTCAGTGTAACCATCTACATAGTATAAATGGACTCTATAAATGCCAGGTTTGTGGAGGGAGATAGGAAATAAAATACAGTCAATGTAACAAATTTCAGGCAAGGTGGTGGAAGGGACAAAATGCAGAGGAAAGTCTAGTAAGGAGGAAGCAGGTCTTTATGGTAGCTTTTGGGCAGCAGCCCTTTGAAGAAGACCTGAATGGATGGATGCTTCCTTGGCACCTTATATTGATTACTCATCATTGCACAAGTTCCTCATACACCTGTGACTACCCATCATGCAGCTGTGACTACCCACTATGCACCCATGACTACCCATCATGCACCTGTGACTACCCATCATGCATTTGTGACTACCCATTTGCTGTCTTTTCCTCCTGCAAGAAGGCGCATCCCTTCCCACACCATACTTGGCCATTTGTCTGTGGGTTCTAGGCACCTGACACAGTAAATGTTTGAGTAAGCATGAAATATAAATATAAACAGACATGTCAATAATTTCCGAAATGCTGCTTGGCGAGGCTGACCTGCTCCAAGGAGGCAGTTGAATGTCTGGATTGATCAATGACTCAGGGATTGGGAGAAGTACACGCAGCCTTGAATTCAGCTGGGGAAGAGAGTCGGCATGAGATGTCTCACTCAAAAGTGCCTCTGAGCCCTGCAGCTGTCTGTGTGGCCGTGACAGACTCTATCAGCACCTCCCTGGAGGGTAGAGTAGCCCATATGCTTGGCACTAGTGTTTCTCAAACATCAATGTGCTCATAGGTTACTTACTGTGTTGTACCTTTTAGAATGTAGATCTGATGATAGAGGAGGCTGGCCAATGACAGAGGAGGGGTCTGAATGTTACCTTTAGTAGAGGCTCAGTGGTGGGTTCTCTGGCTATGCTTTATACAACAGCTACAGGCTGTCACTTGTACTTCCATTCTCCCCCTGACACTCAGTGGGGGTTGGAGTGGGAAGAATAAGTTAAAATTTTAAGATTTTTGACTTCTTGGGTAGGGTATATCTAGCACCCAGTCCTGCATTGGCCAGAGTAGGGTGTCCCCTGTTTTTAAAACTTCATATTAGCAAGAATATGAAGTTTTTCTAGAGCTCTGCCTGGGGCTATGGGGTGGGACTCACTCCTCAGGTGGATGTACAGTGACCACCCCTCCTGAGTTTTCCTGTTTCTCAGGCTGAGCCACACAGCCTGTCAGGACATGTTGCATCCTGGGAAGCTCTCAGCTCTGCGATTCACATGCGCTTGTCTTTGATCTCCAGCTCCCCCACACGTTATCCACACAATCAAAATCCCCTTTCCTCCTCTCACTTCAGCTCCCTCTAGCCTGCTGTCACTCTGGTCCCCAGGCAGGAATACCGCCTTTTGTTTTTTATATCAACTGCCAGCTCTGGGAAGCCTTGCTTGGTACACTAGGGATGATGACACAGATTGAAGAGTGACACTCAACTTTCTTCTTTTTATTTTAGTTCCTTGTGTTTAGACAAATGACAGAGAATCAGTAGGGAGTGCCTTCAACTGCAGATAAACCACGGGCACTTTATTCCTGGGGGCCACAGCACCCGCCCTTACAAGTCCTGTTGTCTGGGCCTCCTCAGTCCACACTGGCTCCTGCTCAGGAACAGCAGTGGGGATCAATCTCTTCGTGGAGTGGAGTGGTGGAGATGTGTGCTTACATGCAGAAAGCTGCATCTGCCAGGAAGTAATGGGACTTTCTGAGACTAGGCTTCCTGTTCCAGGGCTTCATAGAAAGCTTATTTTCTGCCACAGATCCTCTAGCGTGGCAGGAAAAGCTGTCATTTGAATACCCCTGGGGCTGTCTCCAAACCCTGAGCAAAGAAACCTGTCCTGGCTCTTCTCTGGCCACACTCTCTGCCAGTGGAACCTTTGGCCAATTCAGGGTCAGCAGAGGTGATGCAGTATTAGGAGACAGCCAGAGAAGGGGAAAGGGCTCTGACGCCAGGTCCTTATTCCGTACAGCATAAATGTTGCAAGAGACCATGGGTTGTGGTGGATCTGCATGCAGGTATGTCATAGAGCCGCACCCTTTCCTGATTTCTCAAGCCTAGCACTATAAATATAATGTGAACTCAGCACAGATCTTATAGTGTCCTGCTTATCCACAACATCCTAGATTACCATAGAAGTCTGTTTTGGGTCCAACTCGTAAGTGTAGAAATTTCATCACTTGCCCAAGGAGATGGTGGAGACAGGAGTCCAACCCAGATCCATTCGCTTCTAAAGCAGAAGCACTCAGTCACCTCGTGGCCCCTCTCTCCTTTGGTGTCCATCGGCTTGCTGACTGGAAGCAGCCCATTGAACTGTCTTCAGTGAGAGTCTCGGTCCCAGCTAGATCACACCTCAGAGTTCAGGGCTGAACTAGTAGGGATTCCAAATGCCAGGCCATATTGTTCAAGGTATCAAGTTAGGATGGGAAAGTCCTCTTTTTTTCTTAGAGAAAAAGGGTGTAATTCTGTCTCCTCTGTGTTCTTCTGCTACATTGACTCCCATCTTCTAGACTATACCTATTCATTCTGCCTCTCTCTCTCTCTCTCTCTCTCTCTCTCTCTCTCTCTCTCTCTCTCTCTCTCTCTCTCTCTCTCTCTCTCCTGAATCACTTCTTAGATTCAAAGTGGAGTAAGAGAGATGGCAGTGTTGCTGCTATTTTCCTCTGCAAAAGTCTAGCTGAGACGGGTGGTGGTGGCACACGCCTTTAATCCCAGCATTTGGGAGGCAGAGGCAGGCCGATTTCTGAGTTTGAGGCTAGCCTGTGAGTTCCAGGACAGCTAGAGCTATACAGAGAAACCCTGTCTCAAAAAACCAAAAAAAAAAAAAAAAGAAGAAGTCTAGCAGATAATCTGGCAAGCATAACCCAAGGAAGCAGGAGCTAGAGATGAACAACAACATTGCTGTATAGCAGGGTGGGGCAGCTGACCCAGGCCAGTGCTGACCAGAAGGCTGTTGTTTAATAGTCCCCAAAGCTGGAGAACAAAGGAGAAGGAACGGGCTAGGAAGATAAGCTGAGAAGTTAGCTGAGATAAGCTTGCGGTCTGGGGTTGAGGAGTAGGGCACAATAGGCACACAGGAAGCCCTGCCAGGCTTAATGAGCCAGGCTGGACAGGCTGAAGGGTAGCCACAGCATGTAGCAGCTTTTCTCTGCTCTGCTTCTCCTTTGTACACACTCTCTGCCAACGGAAGGTTTGGCCAAGTGGACCAGAGTTCCCAAAGAGTCCTGCTAAGGCACACTTAGATGACGACTATTGTGTGAATCTGGACTGCTGTCTCAGGGGTCACCTGTTGAAGGCTTAGTTCCCAGCCTGTGGTCCTGCTAGCAGACAGCAGGGTCTTCAGGATCAATCTGGAGCCCAGTGGAAGTTAGCCCATTTGGGGCCTACCATGGATCAAGATATTGGAACTCCAGCCTTTCCTTCCTCTTTCCCTAGTTGGTCTCCTAATGATCACCAGGTGAGCAGTTTTCTCCATCACTCCTGCCAAGATGCTCCCTACTCCACAGGACCAAGAGTTATGGAGGAAAAACCTCTCAGGCCATGAACCAAAATATACCTTTTTTTTTTGTCAGAGTGTCAGAAAGCTAACATAATCATCTATGGGCTAGATGTTCAGTCCCAACACTTCTATGGAGAGAAGTCTTTTCCTTTGTGTTTTCTCACTGTTCATGGTTGTGGTAAGGTGAGGGCTCTGAGTAGAGCTGGGTGACAGATACCCCAACAGCCAGCAGCAGCTAACAAGGGCAAACATCCTTGCTGGATTTTCATTGTAACCATTTTAATGGTTACTACATGTTTCTGGCAAATGTCACTAATTTCCTATTTGAAGGTAAATATAGCATTTTATTTTCGACATTCTTTCAAGGAGAAAAAGCATGAGTCCATTAAAAAGATTAGCAAAGAAGAAAAGCTATATTGAGTTTGCTAAAAATTATAATGGTGGTCAAAGGAAAGACAGGCTCTTGGAAGTAAGTGACTCTAGGGGCTAAAGGTCACTGGTCAAATGGACCAGAGTTTAAACCTGTTGACAGTGTAACTTTGGGCAAGTCATTTCATGTCTTCTCACTGTGGGTGACTCCATCATAAAACAGTGATATTAATAGTAAAGCAAGCTTCTTGGGTGTCAAGTGTTTGGCCCAGTGCCTGACAGTCATTGTCAGGGGTAGTTGCTGCTACATGAAATTCTCATCCTCATGACATCCTAACCCCAGAGGCTGGCATTCCTGGACTAACAACGGGCATAGAGCAGCCGTGGACCTGGGAGCTTTGTGTAGACTAAGCACTCTGTCAACAGCATTCCAGAAACTGCCATCTGTGTAGAATTTGGTGTCAGGATGTAGCCAGCCAGGGGCCAGAGAGCAGGGGAGGGCCATTCTGCGGTGCATTCTACAGCCGGAGAGGAAGAGTGGCTGGCGTAGAAGCAGATGGGATGGCTCAGTGGATTATGGTGATTGCTGTCAAACCTGATAACCTGAGTTCAGTTCCCAGAACCCACATGTTGGAGGAGAGAACCAACTCCAACAAGTTGTCCTCTGGCTTCCATGTGCAGACTATGGCACGTGCATTCTTCATGCTAAGTGAATAAATAAACAACAAAAGGAACCTTTAAAAAAGAGTCATCAGCATGTCTGATCCCGCTTTCTTTAGCAGGCCAGTTTGTGATATCACCCTTCACTAGTGTTTGAGAAGTTCTCACTATTTCCTAGTGATGGCAGTGGTCCATCTCGTAAACTATTCCTATAAATGTAGTTGATGCCAAATACCTGCTTTGCTTCTGAGAACCTGCAGCTTGGCTACATGCTAGGCACACAGTGCCTGTGTAAGCAGCCCCAAATAATAATCCTGGATCCTCCGGTTAGAGTAGATTGTTCTTGGGTAAGAGGACGAATTACACAGGTGGGAGGATCTGAGTTCAGAGTCTCAGCAACGAGCCAGGCGTGGCCACCCCTGTGTTTGTTATCTCAGCTCTGTGGGAGGAGGAGACAGGAGGATTGCTGGGACTTGCTGGCTGCAACTGGGCTCCAGGCTCAGTGAGAGACCCTGGTTTAAGGGAATAGGGTAGAGGGCCATAGAACAGGACATCTGATGTCCTTTTTTGACATCCTGTGTGTGGAGGGCTGGGAAGGGGGTGGCAAACACTGGACCTGGGGACTCGTGAGTTTCCTTAGTAGACAGTGATTATGATGACACATTCTGTCACAATCACTGCTGGGGGAGTTCAGCATTCCCCACATGACTCTATCTGCTGGGAGAAATTCCCTGGGGAGGACCCTAGGACTCAACTCATTTACTCAAGGATTTGCCTCTTATCTCCACAGCCCTTCAGAGAGTTATTTTGTATCCTGTTGTTGAAATAGCCCTTAGCCAGGAGCAGAGACATGGGCTGAATCTTATGGGTTCTATTAGCCAACCATCAAACCCAGGACTGGTCTAGAGGACCCACAATATTCCGTCTCAGATTGAGACCAGTCTCTGCACCAGCAAAAAGCCTTCCTGAACCAAACAGGAAGAGGTGCCACCAGGCAAGTGCTGCTCCTGAGGAGGGTCAGTCTCTCAGTAACGTAGAAGGTGGGGCTTGCTTTCTCGGGGGGGGGGGGGGGGGGGGGGGGGGGGGGGGGGGGGGGGGCACTGGTGTGATGTGGCTTCGCTTCTCACTGAACAGGAGAAGCAGGAGGTTCTGTTGGGGCTTTTCACACATGGTTTATGCCTCAGCTGTGACTCATAGTAAAAAAAAAAAAGTGCTGAAAGATGGAGAACAGTCTCAGTGACCAGGGTGAAGGCAGTGTCAGAGATGCCACACCCTGGTCGTTCGTCACCTGTAACTATGACTACCGTCTGAGATAGTGTCAAGATTAAGGAATGTTGAGATCTGCTTCCCTCCAGGGGGCCTGACTCACTTAAGAAATGTACTTTCAACCAGGGTTCAGAATCCCAGGAAGGGTTTCGGACCTGACTCCACCCACTTGAGCCAGGGTCTTGAAAGTAGAGCTATACAGACAAACAAACAACCCTGCTGTGACAGAAGGACAGGACAGGACAGGACAGGACTAGGAACATTTGCAGACACCATTGGCTTAAGATTGGAAATAGAGTTGTCGGGTTCTGTGGAGACCACTGGTGGGGTGCCCTCTGTTCAGACTTCCCTCTAGGTGGTCAGGAGGAGACTTAAGAGAAGTGGACCCATTTGACTGGCTGGAAAACTGAGGGAACTAGAGTATAATAGGAGACAGAGGAGACCCAGCTGGCATGGGATGGATGCTTGGTTCTATCAGATTTCACTAGAACATTCTAGTAAGGATGATGGTAAGACCCAGAGACAAGGGCAGGTGCTGTGGCGTGCAGCAGTGTACACAAAAGCAGGGCAGTCATCCATGTTTCATGTCCATTTGCCCAATTAAATCTTACCAGTGTATGACTTCATAACAGCATCTCTATTATTTCTGTTGTCATGGGGACTGCCTATTCCAGATATTATCCAGCGTGATCAAGTGTCTTGCCTAAGCCAGGTGTGGATTTGAACTCAGCTCCCAAGTTCATAGTAGCTGTTGCCAGTACTTTGCATGGGCTTGGTTAGCTAGCAAGGTCACGATGGTGTCATGCTCAATATCAGTGTTCTCCTAGGCTTTAACCTCTACCCTTTTTTCACTAATAGACCATGAAATGAATAGAAAAGTACTTAAAAAGTGAACCTCTTAGGCCACCCACCTCCTCATGTAAGGTTCATCTCGGTGCCGCAAGCGTTCCGGGAACCCCCTGGTTTTCTACACTTTGGGAAACCCCAGTTCACAGTCTTTGTTTCCTCTGTAAACCACAGAGAAGAGCTATCAGTCCGGGGTTTCTGCACCACCGTTTCCCAAAGCCATTTCTGTCCTCAGAGCATGTATGTCCTGAAACTGACACACACTGTCTTCAGGTTTGGCTCAGAGTTGAGACTGTTGGGAGGTATTCCTCAGCACATGTAGATGAGGATCTACATGCAGACGACAGCCTGACTCCCGGTGATTGGGGGTGGGGCAGCTGATAGTGGCTCTCACAGGTCTGCCTTTGCTTAATCCCCAGAAGCATGAAATTTTGTTTGTTTGTTTGTTTGTTTGTTTGTTTGTTTCTTAGAAGAGGTCTTAGCAGATGAACTACATTAAGGCTCTTGAGACTGCCCCGGGCTATCTGGGTAAACCTTGATGTAATCAAGGTGTCCTTGGCAGGGGGCTGAGGCTGAGATAGGAGTTCGAATGATTAAAGAAGAGCATGCCCAGGGAGCCCGAGGCTGAAGCAACACAGAAGTAAGAGGAGCAAGCAGCCATCAGGAGCTGAAGGAGGCAAGAGCTGAGTTCTATCCCTTCTTCGTGGACATCCTACTCTAGTTGACTTTCAAGGAAAAAAAGATTTTCCAGGTTGATGTAACTGAACATTTCCTGGAAGTTTAGCTTCAGACAAGGTTTGATCAGGTAGCTTAGCGAATGTTAGCACACTACAAAGTTTCTGCCCTTGCTTCTTCTCTTTTCTCCATCCTGTCTTCTCCATTGACTCTATTCCTTGGTGAGCTGTCCAGAAACCCACCCTCAACCTTCAAGCTTGCTTGTCATCATAATACCTCTTTTCCCTAATAATTCCAACCAGGGTCTAAGGATTCATTCTCATAGGTCTGTCTTGGGTCATGGGCACATCATTGAAATAGTCCAAGGCACAAGATCTGCGAATTACCCAAGCTGAAACCATTGATCCCACAAACCGTGAGCAATGAAAACAGAAACTTGTGGATCTCTTACCCGTGGGGGTTATACATGATCACCAGTGGCAGGGAGATGCTGCACAGATCCGGATGTTACAGGCTGCTCCTGGCCTCATGGCTGCAAAACCCGATAAGATGCCTTGGAATCCCACAGTGGTTTCTGCACCACCACACAGATTGTCCTGGCTATTCAGGAGAACCTAAGCCATGTTCACTTCTACTCCAGCTTCTGCTGACAGGGGAGTCTCCCTTCATTTGTTGGGGAATCCTGCAATAGCAGCAGCTGCCATCCTGTGGGGAGTGGGGAGGGGCAGGCATCCATTTGAAAGCCCCATTATCAAAGCATCTTTGAACTTCTGTTGGGCTTATGTGACTAATGTTGGATGTGGGGAGGGAGGCCTGTGCTGGGAGATGGGAGAAGGAAGCATGGACCAGAACTCTCCTACAATAGGGTGTTCTTCCACACTGTCTCTGTGGGGAGTGGGGTCAACTCACTGGACAGGCCCGAGCAACAAACAAAGGAGCTGCTGTGGCTGGATGGGAAAAATAGAAATCTGAAAAGACTTCCTGCCCCCTTCATCTTGCACCCCCCCCCTTATTCTTGCTTGCAACTGGGCACGCTCAGCCTAGAGTCTAAAGGAAGCCTTTGACCAGGGAGAGTGACCACTTGTCAAGTTGTATTCCATGGTGGGCAAGAGGGGTGCCATGGTGGACAGGGGAAAGCCAATTGAACAGAGTTTTAGAACCAGGTACACAAGGCCCTCCCTTTGGTATGATGTCTGATGAATACCTGGGCAAGACTACAACTCTGACAGTCCCTGGGCTACCTGGGTTCCCATCCTGTGTTCTTTTGTGCGTTTGTATCCTAGCACAAGCAGTTGAACTGAAATCTGAACTGATTTCTCAGTGAGCTGCCCATGACCGTAGAACCCGGATGGCTTCAGGTGACCTGCCTCAAGTGAGGACATGACAACTAAATGACATAATGAGTGGACATGTTTAGGACAAAAGCTTATTGTCCTCCCCAAACGGAACTGTAGCTACCTCTGGACCACTGAGACATCAGGGCTGGGAATGGTTCCCACCACCACCTGCCGGGCAGATACACTCAAACACCCAGTTCCCTGTGCAGCAGACACCTTGGCGCATGTGGTCATTTGTCTCAGGGGATCTCAGATGTGTCAGGTTTTCCTAGAGTTTTGTCTCTGTGGTTTGGAGCAGAGATGGTGGTGTTGGCAATGTTGCTGCACAGAAGTCATATAAGTGATTCCCTGTGCCCTACAGAGGGAGTGGAAGGGGAATGGGTTGTAGGGACTCTCCTGGGGTAAGGGCCCTTGGGGACACACACACACACACACACACACACACACACACACACACACACACACACGGAGTGAGATAGGGAGAGAGAGGCATCAACAGAAGTATCCCGATCCTTCTGCCTATCACAAGATGGGCATGGAGGGAGCAGGCTCTGACTTTCGGCAGATTGACAGTGAAGTGGTGTCAGCGGGCCCTGCCTGGCTGTTACTTTAGGGGAAACCCCATTACACTAACATTGTGTCACAGTTAGCTTCAGCTGTCAACTTGACACAACCCAGAGTCACCTGGGAAGACTGGATCTCAACTGAGAAATTGCTTCCATCAGACTGGCCTGTAGGCACGTCTTAGGGGCCTGGGGCGGCGGGGTGGGGGGGAGCGCATTTTCTTACAGGAGGCCATAGCCCTCTGTATGCAATGCCTGGCCTGTGTAATAAAGGCAGTTGAGCAAGCTAGTAAACAGCATTTCTCTGTGGTTTCTGCTTCAAACTCCTGCTTTGGCTTCCCTGGATGATGGACTGTAACCTGTAAGCCCAATAAACCCTCCCTTCCTCCCCAAGTTGTTAACGCAACAACACAGAAACCAAACCAGCACTCCTGGAATCACCCTTCCCAGCACCTTCTTGACCCGCTCTGGGAAATACAGCCAGAGACAAAGGCACAGGAGCAAAGCTTGCATTTGTTAGGCATGAAAGATGCATCCTTTCTGGGTGCTTCTCCTGATATCTTCACAGGACACAGGATGTCCTGAGAGCCCTGGTCCTTCCCCCAGGCTGTGCTGTCTGCTATAGAGCTCACCACAGAGAAGGAAAATGGTGGTCACTCAGATCCTGCAGGCCAGTGGACATTGTGGGAACTGAGATAACCGAATTCACTAGATCCCCAAGTGCATCAGCTTCTGGAAGCTCAGCATGTCTGGAAGAGGGAAGAAGGGGAGGCAGGTACTGAGGTAGGTGAAGCACAAGCTGGCTAGTTCTGGAATTCAATGACTCCAAACCTGCCAACCCAGCTGCCAAGCAGAGATATCTGTGCCACTTGACGTTATTCACATGGATTTCACACCCATCTCCGCGGCTTCTGCACATCAGATACCTTTCATGTGCTTTGCAAGTTTTATGTTGGGCATTGTGGAGCACGTCTCTAATGCCAGCATTTGGGAGGCTGAGACAAGAGAGCTTGGGCTTCACAGGGAGACCCTGTTCTAAAAATCACAAAACCTTAAACTGGAGAGATGGCTCAGTGATTAAGAGTACTTGCGTTGAAAGTGTGGGGATGTGAGTTCAAGTATCCAGAACGCTGTAAAACTCCAGGTCCTTGGCATGTACATACCTGCAACCTCAGGACTGGGTGTAGGATGGGTAGGAGGGTTACTGCAGATAAACTGGCCTCGGTCGGGCTCAGCATGACCATTGGGGCCCTTAGATGTGGAGCAGAGACAGAACAGGGTATAATCTGCCATGGATAGCTTTGAAAATGCAAGAAAGGCCCTGTCCAAGGACTGGGCATCATTCAGAAGCAGGGAAAGACAAGACAGCCCCCAGGGGGAGCACAGTCTTTGACCTTTACCTATGATCCCCACTGGGGCTAGAAGTGTGTTGTCCCAGGGCACATGGAGACTGCAGTAGCAGCCCTTGGGAGCTAACCCAGCCAGCACCACTGTGATAACTAATAAATGTCTCCAAGCACCTGAGGGGGTGGGCAGAACTACCCCGATTCAGAAATGCTAGCTACCCAGAGTGCTGTATTGTTTCCTTAGAAATGGAGAGGAAGAAGTTCTCTGTGTATCATTCAAGGAGACTGTTGGGAAATGGGTGTCCCCATCCAGTTCAGCTAACTCTGTGAGGAAGGAAAGAGGGTGGGTGCC
>LR750236.1:361113-379924 GCA_902729485.2 Mus minutoides
CCCCAATAAAACACTGAAATGTCAGTCACAGCAGGATTGGAGTCAAGACCTCAGCAAGGAGAGCCAGAGAACAGGCAGGATGCCCTTGGGACAGTTTGTGGGAGTCATAGGTGGGGAGGAGAAGCCAGGGAACCCAGCCTGTGCTGCAGGCCACCAAGCCTGGGCTCTGGGCCAGGGACATAGCCCCTGGTTTCTTGGGCCCAACCCTGTGCTGTAATTCTGTTTATTTCATTGAATATGAAATCCATATGGTTCTGATTTAATCCTTTTGGCCATCGTCTTGGCGTGGTTTTGGAGCCAACAACCACTCGAAGCGCCTTGGAATTTGTTCTGGGGAAGGTGGGAAGCTGTGCTCTTCCAGAATCCAGGGGGGTAACCACAAGGCTCACGTTTGATTTGAGGGGCAGTCTCCAGGAGTCCAGGGAGGAAGATAAATGAATGAACTTGGTTCTGATTCTGGCCCAGGACCCCAGGCTGGCTCTAATGGGAGGAGATTTTGGACCTTGCCGTAGATCTGCATGTGGGAGGGCTTCTCTTTGGGTCTCAGGTTAGGCCACAGGGATGCTTAGTGTGAAGCATCCCCGTACCTGCTTTTTCAGGGTGGTCACGTGAGAGCTAGTGGCTTCGCTTTGCTTTGTTGGGTAGCAGCTGGCCATATCTGGAGCAGAGAAGGGTTTACAGTGTGACCTGACTGGACGATTCCATAGCGGGCTTGTCCGGTTGGTTCCAGATGCTGTACTGAGATCAGCAATTATCAGCATACACTTGAACCATATGCCCCAGAGGTTATACAGACATGAACCCCACTTGGGAGTGTCTACCTTAGGAAGTCTGAGTGGTCCCATAGCCTGCATTTTCTAGTAGATTCCCCGGTGAGGTGCTGGTGATCTGACAATCACACTTTAGACTGTTAATCCAGAATCAAAATAGTGTATGTCAGATGAGAAACAATACAGATAACACATGTAAGCATTGGTTACCTGCCTAGGGGTGAAGACCCCCTTCTTAGAGATGAATACTGTAGGTTACCAACTGTCATTTATGTTTTTATCCCAAGGTGAAAATAATATTTTCAGCTATCATATAATAAAAGTGAACTTTTTTGGCATATAGTCCTAAAAATTTTAACACATATAGATTCATATAGCTACCCCAGTAACCAGGATGCAGAAACTCCATCACTTCCAACATGTCCCTCCTGCAAGCTTCAGGCCAGCCTAGTCTATATACTAAATTCTAGGCCAGCCAAGGCTACATAGGAAGATCCTAGCTAATTTTTTCTTTCTTTCTGCATGCCTTTTTCATACATACCTCTCCCATCCAAACCCCTGGTGCCTTCCCCATCCTCTTCTCTTTATCTCAGAAAGTCACATAAATAGCACACTGTGTGACCTTTGACACCAGCTCCTGAGCATGTGGTGCCTGTGTTCAGTCAGCTTGAGGCTTATGGTTGAGCTGCAAAAAAAAAAAAAAAGAGAAAAAGGTCTGGGGTTCCACTGTTTCTTTCAAAGACAAGACCAAAGCAAATCCCATTAGCTTCCACATCTTAATGGATCCCCATTTTTTCCCGTTAGGTAGGAGACCAAGCCCCCTCCCCTCAGGCCTTTGGGAGACACTTAAGATCCAAATTCTTGTCATTACTCTTAAGATTCTTGAATCAGACTTTGCGTGCACACTTGTTTTTCTTTCTTCAGGGTGAACAACTAGAGCAGGCTTGCCAGGTCTGATGGCAAGCGTGTGCTTAGCATGATGGGAAACCGCCACTCTGCTGTTGAGCGCCCACTTCACGTTGCATGTCCTGGGCCACATTTGAAGGTTCCTGGTACTCTGTAACCTGCATCATCACTTGGAACCAACAGTCTTCTTTATTAAGCCTTTCCAGATCACACTTGACTTCAGAATGAGTCTCCAAAAGGCTGAGAGATCTGTCGAGGCACTGGCTTCACCTAGGACCCTTCTATCTGGAGGTGGTGCACATTCTCAGTGGTTGAGTGGCTTAAACCATGGGAGGACATGCCATGATCCATGTTTTAAATGTAGGAACCAAGAACTTCTGTGTTTTAGTGGGGGCTTCTGTTATGCCCAAGAGGAATATTAAACAAGAGGGAAAGATACGCATCCCAGAATCAGGAATAGAAGGCCGTAGGTTGCTCCCCTCTACTGCGTACACACTCATTATTTTAAACTGGAGGTTCCATGAGGTAGAGTAGCTTGACAAATGTCATTCAGCTGGCAGGTGGCCTCTTGACTCTGCTTAAGGCAGACAGTGGCAGAAGGGCACCTTTGTTACTAGAAGCATCCTGAGTAATGACACACAGGCTTCTTCTCTATGGAGCTTAATGGGTTGAGCATTTGCAGTCTGATATACCTGGGCGAGATACTCAAACAGCCTTGCTGCTTGGCTTTGGGTCTGTCTACCCCAGGTGGGGGCTGGCTTTAGGAAGGAACCTGTGCAGCCAGCAAGGCCTCAGCTGACACCAGAGTGGGTGACTTAATGGAGAAGGAGATTCCTAAGAAGAGAATTCTTCTCTGGAGGCTGTCCCACCCCTCTCGAGGGAAGGAGCCCAGCTGTCCTGGAAGGCTGTGGACATGCTTTTCCGATTGCAGAATACTTCTCTTTCATTTTGAATATCATTTGTTTGGTTGCCACGGCAACGTCAAAGGCTCTATTTTAATGCTAACCTGCGTGGTTGCAACTTTCTATATATAAATGCCGCTTTGCACACTGAATTAGCGGATGCCACGGGGAAACCGTGGATATGGGGACTGTGGCAGAAAATGACCAGCCTGTCAGATGTGTATGAGGACCGACTGCAGGACTGAGGTGAGTGGGAATCCTGGCACTTCTTCAGTCATCCTTCAAACAGATGCCCCAGGCTAGGAGGAGCAGGTACAGCTGCTGACAGGCCAGCTCCTGCAGACAGAGAAGGCTTCCTTGATTAGCCGCTTGAGCTAGGAGTGGACTCTGCTTTGGACGGCCTTTGGTGATTCTTTGCTTTCTCTGGTCCTTATGACTTTAGGAAGTCTGGGTTGCATGGTGACCAAGGTTCCAAAATGCAAAGGAAGCCACTCAGATAGGATAGGTACCTGATATGGAGGTGTTACTGGTTTCTATGGACTTATCTCCATTCTCTGATTTGAATCTTTCTTATTTGGTTTCTTTTTTTTCTTCATTCCATCATGTGGCCAGTCTGCAGAGGCTCTAACTGGTGTGGTGGAGTACTCAGGTGGGGAGCCTGGGAAGGATTTTGGGAACCAACTGGTATCATTCCCCCATCTGAGAAAATAGACAGGTGATATGTTCTGGCAGAGGTCATACAGCAAGTGGGGCAGGAAAGTCCGAGTTCTGTGCGGACCCTCTGACTTCAGAGTCACACTGTGAGCTTTCTGCCCTGAGGTTAGGGCAGCGTACAGAGTGCACACGCATCAGTCAGGGGAGCTGCAAAATGGAAATACAGTCAGGAATATGCTTTTCTCTGCTCGCCTTGGAGAAACATAATGAGCACACGACTATATAATGAGATCCAGAAGACAGCCTTCGAGAAAAGGCATAAAGTTCAAGTGTAGAAAACTTGTATTTATATGGATTCTTGCACTTTCTATGTGGGACAGTTTTGCCATCGACAAATTTTTCTGAGGCTTCGTTTCCCTAGGGACACGCAGAAACTGTTGAACATCTTCCCACGGCTTTGCAATGAGTTGGGTCACAGTAGGGGCGATCCCATGGAGGACAGAGCTGGGATGTGATGGGGGATGTGACGTGTCTGAGGACAGCATGCTTTGCAAACCTCCAGCATCCATCCACAAGTGTCGGGCTGCAATCCTATTCTCCAGTAGCTGACGTGGGAGGATACTGGCCGAGCCGGAGCTCTCCTTGGATCTTTCTCTTTAGTATGATACAACACACAGAGCAGTTGCACTACTAGAGTATCGCCTTTTGGTGCCCTCTCCCATAATATCAGACATAAGCAAATATCTCAAAGGTCTAGGTCTGAAGACATCAATCCCATTCCATCTGTCGCTTTGTGTGAAACTGGGTCTCGTTTTGCTCAGGCGGCTCTTAAACTCTAGAACTTAAGTGATCTTCCTGCCTCAGCCCACTGAATATATGGAAGAGAATGGTGCATGCTACTGTACCCTGCCTGCAATCTCACCCCCATATCTCCCTCCTTTCTCCCTCCCCTTCTTCCTCCCTCTATCTCTCTTCCCCTCGCTCCCCCTTTCTTTCTTACAGTATTTGAAAATATAAGCCAGACTGGAATCCACATTTCTCCTGTCTCTGCCTCCCAAGTGTTGGTCACAGTCCTAATGAGATCACTACCCCACCTAGCTCTAAAGGAAAATGATTCAGTAAAGGGAGATTATATCTGGGGATCCATGAATCTTGAGCGTTGAGTCCCAAGACACATAGTGCCTGCTAGTTAATGTCTAGCATGAAAAAGAAAATGTCCTTGTGCTTGTGCGTAGCAAGAGTCAGTGTATATTTTAGTTCATGAAGGGAAATATGATTTTTTTTTGTCTCTTAGCACTTTCAAAAGAAACAAAAGTTTGGAAGCTGTTAGCCTTAAGTGGAAGAGTGACCAAAATGAGACCAGGATCCCTCCAAAATGGCTGTGGATTCCCTTTCCAGTGAATCTCTGGCTCCCCAGGAGGGAGACGGGCAGGCTTGGGTAGGGTCCGTGTGCAGCACCATTTGGAGAAGCCTGTGTACAAGCACAAACAGGGTCAAGATGCCCAGCTGGGAGATGGCTGGTCTGGTGATAAGAATGTAGCCATCTGTTCTCTTGGACCTGCAAGCAAGAATAATAACACATGCAGTGCCCAGGCCCCCCAGGACTGTTCCAGACAACATCCTCAGGCAAGAAACCTTGTGACTCAAGCCCGTGGAGATTTCTGTCACTGATACTCTAGACCCTGGAACACTCATCCTGTGTCCCTGAGGCCTGCAGGAGACAATCCCCCATTCCTCCTGGGATAGTTCAATCCTCCCACTAGACTCTGTGTCCCCAGGTGCTGGCTTTCTCTTTCCCTTCATGTGACTTTCTGGTCTTATGGTGACTGTCATCTTTCATGCATCTGTCCTTACCCAGGCTGCTATATCAGGCTCATACACCTACCCTATCTCTGGCATCCTCACACACCTACCTTGCTGAAAGCAGGAAAGATCTCCCAGGGTCCCTTTGGACCAAGAAAATGTGTCTGTGCTTCCCACAGGGAAAAGGTTAGACCAGGCTGGGGAACAAGGCTCAGGGGTGGGCAGGGAGCTGGCCACATATGTGCAGTTCTTAGAAATTGCCCCACTGATAGCCCAGAAACTAGCATTCAGCTGCACCCACTAGGATCAATGGTAAGATCCTGGCCAGAAAGCTGGATGGCATGGGCAGCCTGAGGAAGATGGTACTCAGCTCTTTAAAACCAAAAGCATCTCTTCAAATGACAGGGTGTGCAGATGGCCAACAGATAAAGGCAGCAGGCACAGCTGGTGGCCAGTGGGCAAAATCAGGGGCGGAATAGTGAGATTTGCTACTTTATTGTAATTTTGATTTTTGTTTCCCATCACACACACACACACACACACACACAGAGAGAGAGAGAGAGAGAGAGAGAGAGAGAGAGAGAGAGAGTATCATTTAAATACTTTTGAGCTGGTCACCAACATCTTAAAACCAGCACTTTTAACACACAAAAATTCAGAGTTTCAGCTTCTCTCTCAAAACTGAGACACTGTGGTTACACCCAGCCTGCTCTCTAGTGGGGCTCTGACATGCTGCAGCTGACTCTCTCCAGTGTGCGTTCCAATTTGACTCAAGTTCCCACCACCTCTGCCGATAACCATCCTTGAGGCCAGTATGTAGTCTTTTATTTAATGTGTGTGTGTGTGTGTGTGTGTGTGTGTGTGTGTGTGTGTGTGTGTGTGCGCGCGTGCATGTGTGCACATGCATGCGCACGCGAGACACACACACACAAACACCCCTATCCACAACAAGGACTGATGGTGCCTGTCCATAATGGGACTGTGCACTTGACTGCAGTTGCCCCTTGGAGGCCAGAAGAGAGTGTCAGATCCCAAGGAGCTGGAGTTGCAAGTATTTGTGAGCCGCCTAATGTGGGTTCGAGGAATGGAACTCAAATCCTCTGCAAGAGCAGTATGTGCTCTTAACCACATTCAGCCCCTCAATCCCTTTTGGATGACAACAGAGTGAGCATTCCACACGTCTACCTGTAGATTCATTGATGTAATGCTGCTGGATGTCTTATTCTGCTTTGTGTCTCTCTCTGATACAGCAGAGAGTAAATAAGTTACAAGGACTAGAAATTTACATGATAACATAGTTGTAGGGTTAGAGAAATTCAAAACCATGGCAGCAGCTTCCTGTTCAGGGACTTCTTAGGGTGTCCTCCCATAGCAGAAGACAGAAAGGTAATATAGTCTAAGAGTGATAAGTAAGAAGAGGCCAGCCCTGTTTTGTTAACAAGTGGTAACTAACCTACTCCTGATAGCAACATTAATCTATTCCTGAAGGCTGGGCCCTCACAACCTAATTAGCACTTAAAGGCTCCAACTCTCAGCATTCTTGTGTTGGGTATCAAGTCTCTAATGTGAAAACTCCTAGGGGTGTATTCCAACTTTAAAAAAAAAAAAGCAAACACAACTGGCATCTCCAGCTTACCTTAAAGACAGTTACTTGGGTGCCTTCCCATAGGTCCAGCAGTGTTTACTCCTAGGCACACAGCCAGAGATCGATGTCTCATTCTGAAGGACCAGGTAGGATGCTCAAACTGACCAAAGGTAGCCAAGCATTCACAGGAGCTGGAAGGTCTTTAGATGAAAATATGATACTACTTTTTTGTAAAGTTGGGGGGTTCCAAGACAAGATTTCGTTGTGTAGCCCTGGCTGTCCTGGACCTATCTCTGTAGACCAGGCTGACCTCAAACTTATAGAGATCCACGTGCCTCTTCCTTCCCAAGTGCTGGGACTAAAGGTGCTCATCACTTCTGCCTCACACTCTGTCAGCTCTTTATAACATCTAGGTAAGGGTCAACCACAGGTTGATTTCAAGTCTCATCCTGGAAAATCAGATAATATTTCACAATCACCAGCCATCTATCTGGCTAAGGGCTTTGATTGCTTCAGTAGACAGTCTGTGTGAGCCTTTCGCAGTGGTGTACTTGGAGAATTGACCCAAGGCCCTTGAGAAGTTTGTCTCCCAGACACGGATGACCTTGTCTCCCTGGCCCATTTCTTTTCTGTGTGCTTTAGTGAACTGGGGTGGGGATTAAGTATCTAAAAGCCCTCCCGTTGTAAACAGGATGTCACATGGACAATACAGTCTCTACCTTCTACATTATTAGAGTTTTTCTTTCTCTTCTACCCTTGTTTTTGGTGCACAGGCCATTCCAGGAAAAAAAAAATGAGGTCCACATGCCAGATAAGTTGACATGTATTGTTCGGAGTCTGGGAAGAAGAAGCCTATTCATCTTGTCTGCTGTCCCCTGCCTCCTACCCTGCTTTCCCCCATACACATAGGGTTTCATGTAGTCCATGCTGTCCTGTGAACTAGGGATCAACTTGAACTCCTTGTTCCGTCTGCCCCTCCCTCCTGAGTGCTGGGACTACATGTATATCACTATGCATCACCATGGCCAGTTTATGAGTTCTGAGAATTAAACCTAAGCCTTCATGTATGCTACGCAGGCATTCAGTCTGCCGAGCCTCCATCCCAGGCTCATGCATTCCTTGTGCACATCTGTGTTTGGAGACGCATTTGAATAGAACACTTTTTTTGTGCCAGGAAGTGGCACGACAAGTACTCATCCCAGGTCACTCAAACCAGAGGGACAATGGCTGGAGAAGTTTAAGCAGGGTGGAGCACACCTCCCAGGAGACAGTCCCCTTCTAGGCTTCCAGAATTCAGTGCAGAGAGGGGAGGAGGCTCCCCTGATTAGAGAGTTAGTGTGAGAGCCTAGTCTCTAGCTGCCTCTGCCTCTTGCTTTGGTCAATGAGTAGAAGCTGCCTGCTAGAGCTCCTAGTAGTCAGGTCCCAAGCAAAACTGCTTGCAGCCACTTAGCACTCAGTGGCTCTCTGGGAGTCCGGGTTCACCCCTGGATGCTGGTAAGAGTTCTTTGTGGTGGGGATGTATATGCTGTGATTTGTTACTTACCTGCTTAACAATCTCCTTGCCCCTGCTGCTGAGAGAGGTCTCCCCAGTTAACAAGCCTCCTACTAGCAGTCCCCATTGCCTTCCCTGGGTCAAATGGATAATGAGGGAGCTGGCTGCCTGGCTTCCTCTTCAAGCTAGGGTGTTTACCTTAGGAGTTAGCAGAGGTTCTATACATAGACTCAGAGGCAGCCTCGAATGAGGAGGAATCAGCACTAGGTCAGGAGACAGAACACCAGGTTGAAAGCACACTGTGAAATGAAAATAAGAAGCAATTCCCTTAAGGTTTCTACAGGAGTCAAATAAGCTAGTATACGTCAAGTTTCCTGGCCTCTAACAGTGCAGCAGCTAACGGCAACAAACATCAGATCTCATGGCAAAGTACAGGCAATACAACTGATTGAAGATATCCAAGGGTGGGAAATGGGAGATGGGAAACTTCGATCCCTGCATCCCTTTAGCCAATCTGCCTCCTTGGAGAAAAATGCCTGCGTGGGTCATTTCAGGAAGGGTGGGAGGGCCTTGCATAATAGTCTGTAGGTCCTGGAATGGTCTGTGCATACCTTGTCTTGGAAATCTCTGTCTTCCGGGCTGTCTTGTCTGGCTAGAGCTTTGAGCCTTGGTGCTGAAAAATAGTTGGATGAGGATTTGCGAAAGGAAAAAACCAAGTGGGCTCAGCCAACAGCTGTTTGGGATGTCCCTGTACGTGCAAGAGTCAGATGCTGATGTGCAGCTGAGTTCCAGTCTTGTCATTTCTGTGTCTTTTCTCCTGCTCCTTCTGTCAACCCACTCAGTGTCAGGAAGGTTGGGCAGTATTGCTCTGGGGCATTCCACATAGCCAGTTAGTTGGGTTGGTCTGGGTAGCACCATGGATCCAGCCTCAGTTCCCTCAGCTGATGGAAGCTCGCACGGGTCGCCCAGAGACCTAACAGGTGGTGGGAAGCATTGCAAAGCAAATCCTTTTCTGTCAGAGTTTCTGCCCTCTGACTGAATCGGAAACTTCTTGAGGACAGAGAGATTTACTGTACATAGTCCAGGATGGCCTCAGACTCATGACCTTAGTGTCGCAGCCTTCTGAGTGCTGGGTCTATCATGTGCCACCATGCTGGCTTGTTTTCTCATTATTATGTGCTGGGGAGAAACAGACAGTTTCACCTGGGGTTTGCTTAGCTTATGCTACTAGTAGAATGTGATTGGAACTCTAGTGTTTGCTTTTTCTGTGACTTGCTGGAGAGCAGGAGCTGGGTTTGGGGGCAGGCAAATATCTGAGGGCTGGTGAGGGTTTTGTACTCCTGCCCCAAGCCCAATGCAGTCATGAACACCTTGTGTTGGAATCCTTTGTAGGTTGTTCTTTCCAGAAGCCCCTGGAATCTTCCAGGCCCTCTTGTTTGGCTAGAGCTTTGTATTTTAAGGATAGGGAAAATAGACTGAAGAGGATTCGCAAAAAGGCAAATCAAGTGAGCTCATGACTTTCCTCTGTGTTCACAGATGTTTCCTCCCTAGGCCTCTTCCTCCACAGGGCTCTTTGACCACAGACAAATGGGAAGTGGCTGTCAGTGTCACCTTTCCCTGAGGAGTGCTAAAGGTCCTAATGGGGTTTTGGCTGCCTTTGCTGACCACAAGCTCATTCTGTAGCCTCGTGAGATTGGAACGTTCACACCAAAGTTCAGGGCAGCCAGAGGATGCGCTCTCCTGAGACTGAGAAGTCTTGCTGTGTTAGTTCCTAGTCTCTGGTCCTCAATTTCAGCATCTGTAAAAATGGCAGGATGAAATCAAGTGATCATTCAAGCATGGCCTCCCACTGCCGTGATCTGCTTCTGAGACAGATCAGTTAAGAGAGGGTGTAGAGTCAAGGCATGGGAGTTATCCCTGAGGTGGAAAATCTGCCACACAGCACAGCTCACTCTCTACACAGAGCAAGAAGTGACTCACACTTGAGTTGAGATTTCATCATTATCACCTTCCTGAGGTAGATTTATCTCTCAGTGCCTGGAGGTTAAATGGGTAGTGTCTTCCCTTGCGTGCCTAAAACAAGCCTTCCTGTTTCTGTCATGCATGAGGTGTGAGCACAGCACACTGGATGTGTCTGTGATTGCAAAATTTTGGGAAAGAGCCTCCCATTTGCAGATTGAAAAAAAACATAATTTAACTTTCAATATTCTTAAAGATCGATCACCTTGGATTTTTGATTTGTATGTGTCTACCTCTTGAGTGCTGGGATTATTGGCCGGGTGCAGGGATTATAGATGTGTGCCACCATTCCCAGCTTAAATGTGCTGGGGTACAAACTCAGGACGGCGCCTGCTAGGCAGGAGCTCTTACCAACTGAGCAACGGTCACCACCCTGTTAATTCTTTTGATTGTTCCTTGTCTTTTTTGGAGACAACAGGGCTTCTGAACTCACAGTGTAGCTGAAGATGACTCTGGATTTCTAATCCCCCTGCCTCTACCTCCTGAGATCCCGAGCATCGGCCTAGTTCCAGGATTTATAGTCTGACGTCGGCACTTCTCCAGCGCTCCACGCATGTGGATCTGAGCGGGCAGGCTCCAGTTGTGAGGCCCCAACTCATCCATTTCCATCTTTAGGCCACCTCTTTGATCTCAGCTGTGTTTTTCCACACTTTCTGTTCCCCTTTCAGAGGTCATGACTCTGACAGTGTCCGAGTTGCTTCTAAACTATTTTCTGAGCTGTGCTCTTCCGTTAAGCTTTCGGCTTGGCATTTCCTCATTTGGAGTTGCCTCTCCGACCATCCCAGCCTCCTTTCTTCTCATTCTTGGACAAGACAGGTGGCATGTGCCTCTGTACAGATCATGTGGACTCCTATTGACCTCTGCACCATTTTCCCATTGCTGGAAGCTCCCTTTCTTACGCATGACAGTTTCTATAACACACTATTTCTATAATGCCCAAGCCCCTCGAATCTCACTGCGCTCCCTGCTCCTGGGTTTCCTGCAAACTTCCAGGCTTCGATGATTGGTATAGCGAAAGGGTAGGTCTCTGCTACCTGTGCACCCAGGGAACTGACAACTCTGAATCAGATCTCTGCAAATCCTGTCCCTTGGGTTAGAAACCGGGACTGGTGAAGGCATAAGACACATCTGCACTCAGGGGACAGCTGGTGAAGTAGCAAATGCTGCTTCCCTTCCATGGCCTATCCTTGTTCTGGAAGACATCTTTCTCCACCCCTCTGCTGACCTAGTGGTTCTTGAGTGATTTCTCTGACTGTTTTTGTTTTTTCCAAGATTGAGTAACATGTTTCCTTTTCCTTTTCTTCTCTTTGCTAATATAAGAGTGAGCCCCGTTAAGTTGTCAGGCATTCCCGGAACAGCTTCAGCACCTTCACCATGGGCCCCACTTGCATTTTTATCCTTGCCTCTTTACTTCCCCATAGTGATTCAGACCTCTGTGTCTGCAGGGAATTCAGGTTTGGCTTTCCGAGATTACAAAAACAACCGGAGACCGACCGTTTTCTAGATGCGCCGAGCTGCTTTCTGTGCAACCTGAGTGTTTCCTAACACGTACTGAGTTTACAGCGAAGGATCCTCAGGGTAATTTTAGATCACAGAGCCATGACGGCTTTTAAGTTGTAGTTATTTTTATGTATAATTGGAAAATATAAAATCACAAGTCATACCCGTGATTTCTTAGATGTTATGACTTAGACCTAGGCTAAATTTAAATTGGCTATAAGTTAGTTTAAAAAAAATGTTGAGTAGGCTGATGGTGTGGCTCAGTGATGGAGGACTTGCTTAATGAGTACACGACCTGAAATTCCATGCCCAGCACTGTTGCTGTTGTTGTTGTTGTTGTTGTTGTTGCTGTTGCTGCTGCTGCCGCTGCTGCTGCTGTTTTAATAAACCACAGTGTTGCGGTGGCACAGGGGTGTGACAAGATGTAACAGCAGGCTAAGCATGACTGAAGCTGGAAGTCACTGAGCAGGGAAACCTTTCAGAATTTAACTGTCGGGAGGTGGGACCTAATTCAGGTAGTTGTGCTTGATAGCAGTCTCCTTTAGCCACTGAACCATCGCTCCAGTAATCAGGGCTTTTTAGAGCTGAACACCATTTCTGACCTGTTCACTCAGTACTGGGGATCTTTTGTGAGTGAATGCCTAGAACCTTTCACTTGCTGCACACCGGAACTTGGTTTCCTGTACCTCAACCTCTGCCCTGCACTCACAGCAGTAAGCCTGGAGCCTGCTACTCCCTAGGGTGGTTCGTTTGTTGTCTGTTTTGTCTTGTGTTGTTTTGTTTTCTGTTCAATGGCAGCTCATCTTGGTATCTCCTCCTTGAGCCCAGGACTAACTAAATCCCTCCTGAGCCTCCAATCGCTTTCTAGTCCATCCTCCCCTTTCCAAGATAAGCAGGGGCCACACCCTCTGGGTATCGGGGAGTGTTTACTTAGACAAAAAGGATAAATTATGACTTGCTGGAAACCCTTCTTTGTTGATTTCTGAGACTGTCTGAATGTTGTGCCTGCGTGCGGAGTGGGGGAGATAGGATAGAAACCTGGTTCTTGCCTTTTGGAGAAGGGGTAGGGGACAATACACACCAATAGAAGGGGCAGGAAGGGAAGATTCAAAGAGCATGGGTCTCAAGTTCAGCTCCCCCAATCTTAACCTTATGAATCCCAAATCCACCTAGGATATGGCCACTCTTTCCACATGCCACCAGCTGCACGTGTCAAGGGCCAGACTGACCTCCAGTGCCCACATGGACCACTGCTGGTGGATTGCCTTCAATTTATGCTAACACACTTTGAACTTAGATCTAGCGCCAACAAACTCCATGCCTCACCCCTAAATTGGTTTCCCACCATTGCGCTTGGATCCCTAGGTTCATGGTGTTGGCTTTTCCCTCTCATTGGCTGTCCAGCTGCTCTTGCTTCTTGCATCACGTTTCTGGCACTTAAGCTCTTCCTTTTCATCCCCGCTGTAGGGCAAATTCTTTATCTTCTCAGAAGCCTCCCTTCATCCTCCCAGCCCACAGTGATCCCGCCCTCCCTGGATTCTGAAAGCGCTTATTGTCTCCAGACTTAGCCTTTTGGCAATGGCTACAGTCTGTCTTGAAAGCTGTTTTCCTCCCCACTCCCCACCCCTCTTTGTGACTTATCTTTATCTTCCAAATTTTAAGAATCAGGCACTACTGTAACAGTGCCTGGATGTTCCGTAGCAACAGGGAAGGATAATCAGCAACTATTATATATGATTAATCATGTGACTCAGGGGCCACATGTGGGGGAAGGAGTGCCTATGACCCTATACCCTGTAGACTGTACGGGGGTGAATAATTTCTCCCCTCATGACTATGAAGCATTTATGAGAAGTGACTCACCCATGGCCAGATGTTCCTCCTTATTAATTATCATTATAACACAACACAATTCATCCTGCAGAGGATGGGAGCTAAGTGGCCGACTTCAGTTGATAATTTTCCACTCTCAGCCTCTATGGAAATGATCACCAGTCCTTTGCTTTTGAATCATGAGTTGCCTGCTATCTCTCCTCTATACCTGTGGCCCTGAATGTAGACATCTCCTTGATTGCAGATGCCAAATGGAAGGAGCTCATTAGTTTATTTCTCACCATCAACCTTTAAGAGAAGAGGACCATTAATAAAACTCAGGCAACTTCCCAGACAAAACACAGAATCCATTACCCTGATACAGATAACCATATCACAGCAGAGTCTGTCAGACCCTGAGAGATTAGCTGAGGATAACACTGAAGGATAAAGTCTTCAGAACTAACGTGTTCTGCTTAGCTCAGGTTAGAGCATGCATCCTGCCTTACAGAGGCCCAGAAAGGTATATGTCCATGAGCTGGTGGCCATATTGGATTTGCAGTGTCAGCCATTACTCTGTACAGTCACTGATGGGCTGTTGCTTGAGAATGTTCCTGCTTCTCTGTGTAACACAGAGCCAAGCTGGTACTTCGGAAGCTTCTGGGGTCCTTGCGATTCCACGATACTTGAAGAACTAGAAAAGGTGTTTCTGTACAGGTCCAAATGCAGTTTTGCTTTAGCAGCAGAGGGTAGAGCCTACTTGCAAGAACAGAGAATCACCATGATCCTTTATGTGCATTTGTGCTGCAAAGCTAAGGGCTTGATTTCCCCAACAACCCTCTCTCCTCTCCTTCCCAGAGGTGATATGATGAACTGCTGCCAATGGGGGCCCTGCTTCCAGACAGGGCTCTTATCTTAGTGGCCAGTTTGAACCACTTGACAGACACGGGTGTTTTTCTTGTTATCCTTCACTTTGTTCAATTTTTAAAATTACATTTATTGGGGTTGTTTTGTTTTGTTTGATAGAGGCACGGGCACTTGTGGAAGTCAACAGATAACCCTTGGAGCCTGTTGTCTCTTTCTGCTTGAGACTGTGTCTCAGAGACTGAACTTGGGTCTTCAGGGTGGGGCTATCATCATCATCATCATCATCATCATCATCATCATCATCATGACAATGTTTGTTATATAGATCAGGCTGGCCTGGAAATAGTCCTCCTGCCTTGGCCTCCAAGTGTTAGGATTACAGGCATGTACCACTGTGCTTGCTTGGGTCTATGTTTACTAGCTCTGATGATCTCACGTCTCCTGTGGCCTCACTGCATCCTCATCTCTGCTCCCCACTCCTTCTTGCCTCTTTATCATTAGGAACCGAACCACTGCTCTTAGACCCTCCTCTCTATTTCATTGGCCCTTGCTCCTACTGGCCACAAGGTATATAGCTGTGCACAGTTATCCTCTTCCCACTCTTCCTTCTCACTCCATCTTAAGAACTGTTATTTTCTCCTCTAGTAAGAGATTGCAATAGAATTGCTTTTTTTGTTTGTTTGTTTGTTTGTTTTTGTTTTTTGAGACAGGGTTTCTCTGTATAGCCCTGGATGTCCTGGCACTCACTTTGTAGACCAGGCTGGCCTCGAACTCAGAAATCCACCTGCCTCTGCCTCCCAAGTGCTAGGACTAAAGACGTGCACCACCACCACCTGGTTAATAGAATTCCTTTTGATTTATTAAGATAGTCAATCACATGAGATATATGATCCCTTCAAGGGTACTTTGCTCAGACTGAGTGCTGAGTTAAAGATCAGTGGCCATGACTACAGCTGATGGCAGCCCCAGCATTACAGAGGAAAGAGAGTTTACCAAGCAGCCAGGGCTGCTCAGAGCCACAGCCTTCAGAAGAGAAGAGTAAGCCCTACCAGCAGATGAGAAGGAGAGATGAGAATGGAGACACATCAACATGGAAAGCCAAGAGCTGATGTGCTTAAACCAGAGGCCATTGCCAGCCATACTTGTCTGTGCTACAGACCTTCATAGGAAAGCTAGTCATTGACTGGGTATAGACTGTGATACTCCAGTTTCTCTAGACTGCAAAGAGGGCGGCAGGCTGTAGTGAGTCCTGCTGTAGATAAGACATGCATTTAGCTTTTTTTTTCTAGTTGGGCTTCCTAGTTCCTCTCACCAATAGACTGGGGTTGGCTTTCCTATGTGTATAACTTCTTCGCTGGAGATGCTATAACTGTGTATCTTCTGAAACAGTGACCCATGGTCCCTTAAGTCCAACCACCTGTCCCCATCACAAACCCTCTTTTAAAAATTGTTGGCAGATATAGGTAACATAAAATCTCCCATTGTCACTATGCTTAAGAGAAGAGTTTAGCAGCATTAAAGGTATTTGTGCTGTATGCAGCCACCATTACCATCCATCTGCCAAGTCTTTTCATCTTACAGAATTAAAACTGTACCACCAGGCAACTCTCCATTCTTCAGTCTCTATAAGCCACCTTTCTCCTTTTTGCCTTCAAGTTTGCCTTCAACCTAAGAACATCATCTAAGTAGACTCATATAGGATGTATCCATCTTGATGAGTTTAATTCAATTAGCAAAGTGTAAAATAAACATAAAGTTGTAGCATATGGCAGAATGTGCCTTCCTTGTTAAAGACAGAATAATACTCCATTGTATTTATTATTGTCACATAAATTGTGTATGTGTGTGTTCAAGTTTGTGTGTGTATATGTGTGTGTGTGTGTGTGTGTGTGTGTGTGTGTGTGTGCATGTGTGTAGGCCAGAGGCCAATGTTAAGTGTCTACTTCAATTATTTTCTACCTTACTTTTTGAGATATGGTCTCTTACACCTTGAGCTCTCTGATTGGTTAGACTGGCTAACCAGCAGGCTTTGGGGTTCTGCCTGCCTCTGCCTCATGCCCCCCATCCTCCTAGTACTAAGGTTGCAGACATACATGACCGTGCCTGGCTTTTCCTGTGAGTGCTGGGAACGCAAACTCAGGTCCTTGTGATTGCATAACAGGTACATTGACCACTAAACCATCTCCCCAGACCCTAAACAACATTTTTGTTGTTGTTTATACATTTATCCATCAATGGACACTTGGACTATTTTTGTCATGAACAAGAATGCATAAATACCTCTTCAAAACTTTGTTTTCAGCTCTTCGGGGTGTGCACCCAGAAGTAGGGTGACTGGATCTTATGATAACTCTGCTTAAGTTTTAAAGGAATTAGCTGTGCTGTTTTTCATAACACTACCATTTTATACCAGAAATACTCAAGGCTTTTCAAGTTTTCTAAATCTTCACCAACACTTGTTACTTAGATAGATAGATAGATAGATAGATAGATAGATAGATAGATAGATGAATGATAGGTGATAGGTAGATGATAGGTAGATAGATAGATAGATAGATAGATAGATAGATAGATAGATAGATAGAAGATAGAAAGATAGATAGATGAATGATAGATGATAGATAGATAGATAGACAATAGATAGATAGATAGATAGATAGATAGATAGATAGATAGAAGATAGAAAGATAGATAGATGAATGATAGATGATAGATAGATAGACAATAGATAGATAGATAGATAGATAGATAGATAGATAGATAGATAGATAGATGAATGATAGGTGATAGGTAGATGATAGGTAGGTAGGTAGATAGATAGATAGATAGATAGATAGATAGATAGATAGATAGATAGATAGATAGATAGATGAATGATAGGTAATAGGTAGATGATAGGTAGATAGATAGATAGATAGATAGATAGATAGATAGATAGATAGATAGATAGATGAATGATAGGTGATAGGTAGATGATAGATAGATAGATAGATAGATAGATGATAGATAGATGTAGCCAGTCCCAAGTGATGCAGGTGATAACTCCCTGTAGTTTGGGTTTGCAGTTCCCTAATTTTCCATGATGGTGAGCATCTCTTTGCATCCTTATAGGCCGTGTTATAACTTTGGAAGGATGACCTGTGCTGATTGTTCACTCGGCTTATTTGCTTTTCATTATCAAATGTAGACTTTGTCTTGTGCTCGGGGACAGCTGCCCATCTCCCACACTTTGAGCCACTGTGAGAATCAAAACATGGCACCAGCTCTCACCGCGAGCGTGCAGCGTCCTCACAGCTCTCATCGCCTGCGCGCAGCGCCCTCACTGCACCGAGTGCTGTTTTATTTCCCCTTTCCATCCCAGCAACCATTTAGAAAGATACTCAGAAGTAGATGCTCACCATCATCTATATGATGGAACACAGGGCCCACAATGGAGAAGCTAGAGATAGAACCCCAGGAGCTGCAAGAAGTGGGGAGTGGGTGGGCAGGGGAGCAGGGTGGGGGGAGGGGGAGGGAACTTTCGGTATAGCATTTGAAATGTAAATTAAGAAAATATCTAATAAAAAATTGAAAAAAAAAGAAAAAAAAAAAAAGATACTCAAGTGTCTCTACTTAACATCAGGGAAAAAACTGAAGCCTGCCTGCCTTGTCTGAGATCTTAGAGCAGTGTAACAGCAGCTCCACTGAGACCCCGGTCTGACTCCATTGCTGGGTGGTAACCTGATTTACATAATTCTATATGCATAAAGAACCAGTCAGGGACTGCAGCCCTTTGGTAGAATGCTCATCTAGCATATAGAAGGCCCTGAGTTCGAGTCCTAGCACAGAAAAAAAATCAGTTGCTAAAATCCTAGAGTTTGTAACAGAAAGTAAACATAGAAATATACAATCTGAGAGCTAAACCTTCAATGGCTCCAGAAGGCCTCTGTTTATTTATTTGTCTATCTGTACATTATTTGTCTGTATGTGTATATGCGTGTATGTACACATATGTATGTGTGTGCATGTGTGAACACAGCCATCTGTGTGCCATGGCATGCCTATCTCAGCTGTGAATCTGTGCCTTTCACCTCCTTTGAGATGATATCTCTTGTTTGTCCTTCCACACATCAGGCTACCTGGCCTAGGAGCTTCCAGGAGCTTCCAGCTTTCCTCTCTATCTTCTGTCTTGCCTAAAACCTCTGTGGTTATGGACATATTCTACTGTGGGTATCTGGTTTTCTTGTGTTCTGGGGATCTGAATTTAGGTTCTCATGCTAGCTCAACAAGCATTCTCCCCACAGAGTTGACTCCTCAGCTTCTAGAAAGCTTTTAAACAGGACATCAGATTCACTGGGGATCCAGGTCCCTACCTAACCTATATAACTGGTAGTAGATACAGCACTGCTCTTGGGTCCAGCCCTGTCTTCACTTACAGCCTTCGGTGATGGATAGTGAGCATAGATTGAAAGCCAAGGCCAGAGATTAGTTTCACACAATCGTTCTTTCTGGAAATTCTCCA
>LR750236.1:426950-734352 GCA_902729485.2 Mus minutoides
AGAAAGCTTTTAAACAGGACATCAGATTCACTGGGGATCCAGGTCCCTACCTAACCTATATAACTGGTAGTAGATACAGCACTGCTCTTGGGTCCAGCCCTGTCTTCACTTACAGCCTTCGGTGATGGATAGTGAGCATAGATTGAAAGCCAAGGCCAGAGATTAGTTTCACACAATCGTTCTTTCTGGAAATTCTCCACTCTTTTCTTACTGGCTTTTATCAGGCCTTGGGTTCACACAGCTGGAGCCAGGCCCAAGCCAGATCCCTGCCTTAGGTTTGGGAAGAAGTTGGCTGAAACTTCTCCCAACAGGGATAAGGCAGGCCCAGGGAGTCCTGTCTAAAATGCAGTAGACAAAGGTGCCCTTGTTCATAGGCCTCGGGGTGGGAGTCATCTGGTCAGTGTCACAGGCTTGGCCATTGTATGCTGTGACCTCAGCCAATTTTTTTTTAAGCTGAGAAAGGGAGTGGGAGGGGAAGTCCTCTAGAAATTGTATCTGGAAAGGCCTGCATGGGCTGTTGATTTCCCAACAGGCACGGGAGCAGATTTGGGAGGAACTGTGCAATGTAGTGGGTTCTTTGTGAAAGAACAGAGATGTCAGTGATGAGAAAAGCCACAGGAACCTCCCCCAGGGTGCTCAGCGCGCTGGCCCCGGGGCAGCTGCTTGCCTCAGTCACACTTTCCCCAGAAGGTGCCATGCAGAACAAGTTGCCCGGAGCCCAGTCCTGAGCCTGGGGCTTCAGACCAGCCCTGGCATCTCTTCCATAGCAACTGCCCTTAAGGACCAGCTGCCCACTCATGGTAAGAACAACTCCTGCAGAAGTATGCTTGACCTACCCTCTGTATCTGTTGTGAAAATGACTTTCACAGTGCAGAGAGGAGATTCTGAAGACCCCATGAAACTGGATAGTACTGGGTGAGTCTGGAAGGTCCATGGACCCTGTGCCAAGAGGGCATACGTGCCCAAGACAAGAGCAGAAACAGGAGGTATGGGCAGAGGGTAAATGATGGGTGGGGGTGGAATTGGGGGTGAGGAGCTGTGTGGAAAGATGGGAGAAGGAGCATTTGGAGAGGGAAGGCTCACCTGAGACAGGTAGTTAAAGGCATGTGATGGCGAAGAGAGCCGATGTGGATTTATTTATACCTTTCTACCATTCTTCTTTTTCTATACATATTATATGTTATATTTTTCTAAATATAAAGCACGGCTTCTTCCTGCCCATCTGGCATCTCCCCCATGCCCCAGATTTACTGGGAAAGTTCTTAGGTGCAAGATCTAGGGAAGAACCGTGAATTTCTGCATTAGGGGAAGGTAAAGGGAGCCTTTGGGTGTCTCAGCTCCCCAGATGGTAGTTAGGCACCAGTGACATCTAACTCCATTTCCAGATTGGCATGTGCCACCTCTCAGTTTGGCAGTGGAAGCTTTTCTGAGATATTGCGGATAGAAAATCTTGTTTTGCTGACCTCTGAGCCTGGATGGTCGCCTTTCCTACGATCTGCCCTTTACCCTAGACTTTGTCTGACACCCCCCTTCCCACTGCTGAGGCTCTCTGTGTCTGTGAGGTCCAGTTCACATGGCAAGGCTACTCAGTCCCTTCGTGGAATCTTCCTCTACCTTGCTAGGCCACTGAGCACACCTGATGTGAACATTCCTTCCCAGAAGCTTGAACTGGGACCAGGAGAAGACAATAGTACTTGCTACCCAAGAGTGTCCTCTAACTGTGATCCTTGACCTCCCAAGAATATGTATAAGGGAGCTTTGTTATAATAAACAAGTGTCTGAATGGTCCAGGAGGGAGTTAGACCCACAGATCTAGTGCTGGGCCAAGATGGGCACTCTACATTTTTAGCTATCTCCCAAAGGACATCTGTGGTGCTGGTTCAGAGGATCATCCTTGGAGAATTACTGCTGGAAGGACCACAGGCTAGACCATCATGTTATAACCAAGTGAGGGATGCTCAGGTTTGGACTACGGCATGCTATGGAGATGCTGCTGGGCTTGGTCAGCCCTGAGGAAGAAGGGAGGATCCGCAGAGAACATGTTCACTGGTATGCTGAGAGCTAGGAAGGGTTCAAGGCCAACTTGAAGCAATGTGGGACATGTGGGGGTGCAGGTCCATTGCTGGGGTGTGCCTAGGTAGAAATGGACTGTGTGTGTCTGGGGTATAATGTAAAGGGTGAACTGGATATACTCATTACTTAGGTGACAGGCTCTACTGGAACCCGCCTGGAATGTGTACAGATGACTCTGGCTTCTAGTGACACATTGATGGGAACAGAGACAGAAGCCCAGGATACGGGGGGTGGGGGGGAACAGGTTTCAGGACAGACATAGCTGGGTCCTTGAGAGTAGCTTTCACAGGGAAGGGATAGACCCAGGTCTATTAGGACAGAATTCAGTGTAGTGACAGATGCAATCCCTAAGAGGCTGGGCACTGGCATGTAGTGACAGATGCAATCCCTAAGAGGCTGGGCACTGGCATGTAGTGACAGATGCAATCCCTAAGAGGCTGGGCACTGGCAGCATTTAAGAAGAGGAACAGGCTTCTGAGTCACGTGTCTATACATGAATATGACTCCCCCCCTACATAAATGGCACATCCTTAAAACAGATATACTAGCATTTAGAATCATTGAGCATTCGATGATATCAGTTCAAAATAAGCCTTTGCAGACCATCTGGTCCAACTTCCACATTTGAGAGATGAAGAAATCAAGGCCCTCCTGACAGAGATGAGACTGGTTGCTTAAGATCTCAAAGCAAGGCTGCTACAACTTCGAACACGGCCCCTGGGAGCACGGCTCACATTCTGTGTGCCCCTTGCTTGTTGCTATGGTGTGGTGGTGTGTCCTCTGTGGCGAAGTTTGGTAGTTATCGTCTGTCTGGTTCTTATGTCTCTCTAGCGGTGGATCTAAAAGCTTTGACAAGTGGGGTTGGTAGGATCACACCTTTAATGACTCTGGAAACTTCGTGTCAGCTTTCATCTCCCTGCAGGCCACTGTTTCAGAACCAATTAGGGGAGTCGGGCATCTTTGAACGAAACGGCTGTGAGCACTAGCAGTTGGCACTGAAGAGTAACTAGAACGCGTCTCCATGGTGAGACTGGTTACTTCCGCTTTCCTTTGGTGCCTGTGGGCTTCTGCAGCCCACAAGAAGTGACCACAAAGTCAGGCCAGCTGGACGGCAGCCACAGCTGGCAGGCAGCGGCACCCACCTCTATTCCCTAATGAGGCACAGTTGGCCTGTCGCTAAAATGACACCAGCTCCCTGAAGAAGTCCCTTTTGTCCCCAGAGCATCTGCAGGGACAGGGCAGTCAGTCCCTTGCCCTTGAAGTTCCTTTCCAGTGGGCAGCTGCTTTGCATGAGATGTTGAGCCTGTGGCCAGTGGAAAAAAACAGCCTTCAACTGTCTTTCTGAATTCTCAACATCTTGGATTGTGGTTATTGTTAATGCTTTTAAAAAGGATTTCATTATTAATTTTTTTAATGTGTGTATGTGAAGGGAGTGGTTATTTACACAGGAGTTTAAGTGCCTTCAAAGGCCTGAAGAGGATTTTGGATCTCCAGGAGCTAGAGTTACAGGGTTGTGAGCTGCCCACAGTAAATCTTGGGAACTGAATTTGGGCGCTCGGCAAGAGCAGTATGTGCTGCTCACCATCAAGACATCTCTCTAGGCTCCTATTTAATGCATCAACTTTTGTAAAATTACATTTTATTTATTGGTTGGTTGATTGGTTGGTTGGTTGGTTGGTTGGTTGGTTGGTTGGTTGGTTGGTTGGTTGGTTGGTTGTTTTTTTCGAGACAGGATTTCTCTGTGTAGCCCTGGCTGTCCTGGAACTCACTCTGTGGACCAGGCTGGCCTCGAACTCAGAAATCTGCCTGCCTCTGCCTCCTGAGTGCTGGGATTAAAGGTGTATGCCACCACTGCTTGGCCTCAATTTTTTTAGTTTTATACACAGTATCTCTCTCTCTCTCTCTCTCTCTCTCTCTCTCTCTCTCTCTCTCTCTTTCTCTCTGTCTTGCACACACACACACACACACACACACACACACACACACACACACACACACACACACGTCGTGGCATGGGTTTGACAGAAGACAACTTACAAGAGTCCATTGTGATTTTCCACTATGAGGATCCCAGGGATGGAACTCAACTTGTCAAGCTTGATCGGTGTCCTCCTCTGCCTGCTGAGCCATTGCTATAATTGACACATAATTGTCCATATTTATGGGGCATAATGTTAACGATCATATCAGAGTGATTGGCCTATCCATCAACTTGGCTGAATATTATTTCTTTGTGTGGGCAATGTTAAAAAGCCTCTCTGTCAGCTGTTTTGAAATATTCAATTAATTGCTGTCAACCATAGCTGTTCCCCGGTGCTCTGGTCCATGAAAAGGCACCCTTCTACCCAGTTGCGCCCTAGAATTTTCTTCACATTTCTTGCCACCTTTCTCTACCCTGTACTCTCCCCAGGCTCTAGAACCTCCTTGTTTTCTACTTTGAAATCCAGTTTTCAGCTTTTGCTTATACTTCTGGCCTTCTTATATCCATTTCTGAATGGAAGAGGGTGCTTAGTAAATTGAATTATGGGATTTTCTTAAGAGGCATAACAACTTGAGAAAGTCCAGAGGTAGCAAAAGTCTGTTTTGGAACACTGTAAATTTAGTGATAAAGAAGGGCTGGCAGTGCAGGGTGGGTCTTGCGTAGTGCCTAGCTGTTCCTCCCCTAACACTAAGTGGTGGCAGGGCTCTCTTTGGCCAGAAATCACAAAGATGGATTTAACCCTACCAAGCAATCCATCCCTAAAGTGTCCTTCAATGTTACTCTATAGAGCTGGAGAGAGAAAAAAATCTAGGTTGTACTTTAACATCTGAAACCTTTTCCTCATGAGAGACCACAATGAATTAAAGGTAACAATAATAAAAACAATGTTTTGTAAACATCCATGTTCCTGGGCAGGAGGCCTCTGCTGCTTTTGTCTATGTGGTTGCTGCTTTTACAAGCTGAACTGAAATTTTAAATGTTTTTGGAGGTCTCCAGGGGTGGCTTTTGGCTCTATTATGAAAGATTTCTCCTGGGTTCTAAAATCATCTTAGGGGACAATGACGATCTCATTTTATAGATAAAGAAGCCAAGGCCAGAGGAAGCACACACTTTGAACTCATTTTGGAACACTGACTCTTTATGCCTGGGCCACTGTGATTTCTGCTAAGGCTTTGGTCATCTGAAATTGGAGGTAGACAATGAGAATAACCCAGCCTGTTGATGATGCTGGGTATAAGACAGAAGAGAATGTGCCCATCTGCACAGGCTAGGAACTGTGGAAATCTACTAATAGTTGGTACTGAGGTTTAGATGCAATTAGACTCATCTGATAATGTGTGTGGACATGCTGAGGGAAGAAACCCTAAGAGGCAGAAGGTTCTTATGGTATGGGAACATGGTCCCTGGAAGGGATTAATGCTTGTCTCCCTGAGCAGTATTAGTTCTCGCAAATTAATTCTCACTAAAGACTAGTGCTCTGAAGCTGAGATGCTCCATATGTTCAGTCCCTTCTGCATACATACGGAAACTGTGGGTCAAATAAACTACCTTTCTTCTTTAAATACCTCACCTCAAGCTATTTTGTTACATAATGGTGCATACAATTACATTCATAGAAAACAATTACATGCATATAATACAAAATGGTGCATCACATCACACAGGCTTCCTCAGATAAAATGCAGAAGCTGGACCAAGCTTACATGAGCAGACTGCCTTGCCTATTTAAATGGTTTTGAAACGTCAGGTCTGCATAAACACCAGCACTGGGACCAAGTAGACAAGTTTTCTCTGGTTCCCGCCCCCCCTCCAGCAAAGGTTTCAAGATGAAGAAAGAGTTCTATCCTGCTGCTAGAGGAGCTCTGTTTTCAGGAGTATGTGTTGAATGCCTTCTCCCCTCAGGTCTTATGCCTTTGGGTATCTGCTCCAACCTCTGGTAGAGGCAGAAGTGACTCTCATATCAAGAGCAAAGTTGTGTTACTTGGTCATTGCTGAGATTCTGCTAGAAGAAGCAAAAGAAATGGTTTCTATCATCTGTTGTTATCCTTGTGGTGGCACTGGGCAGATGCCAGCAGCAGAATGGACAAACCATCTCAGACAAGAGTAGTAGTCTGGCATTCTTGGCTTGTAGTGCCAATTAACTGGCCTAGAACCCACTTGAAGTGGCCCTTGCATAGTACATCTGCAGGTTGAATGGCCCTAATGACTGATGGTCTTTGTGCCTTCTTAGTAACAGCTGGAAGTGAACCTTGTGCATGTGACCTTTCTACACAGGGACCAGCTAAAGGGGCCTACAAGATGCAGTCTCGCCCAGCCCCAGTCTCAGAGACAGCCTCCTGAGATTTTGGCTGTGGCAATACAATCAGGAGGCAAATATGAGCAGCATCTGAGGTGTTCGGAGAACCCTAATTTCCTGTTGGATTCTCCCTTATCCCCAGCTTGCCCAACTTCAGTGGATTCCTGGACTAAGAATCCCCTGTAGAGACTGACTGTCCACACTGTAGTTGGAAGGCTTCAGTCTTCAGGGAAGAGACAATCAGACACCAGATACCAAGGGATGAGAAAGGAGCCAATTGAGCAGTGTCTGATGGCTTTGTGGGAGGAAACAGGAGAACACAGAGGATTGTTTATCTGAGACAGGAGGAACACACTGTGTAGCTAAGCCATCAGATTAGCTAGCCTTGAATTTGTAATCTCCTTCCTCAGCCACCCAAGTGCTAAGATTACAGGTGTGTAGTAGTAGCACCATGCTTCGGAAGAAGAATTTTTTCTAGGCAACCTGTTTAGTTAATTTTCTGTTGTTTTAACTGTTTCTGTATAAAGAAAACAGAACAAGGTTTGGAAGTCTGGAAACACAGCCCTCTCATCAGCTTCTGATAAGGCCTTATGCTAAGTTATAATATAAAAGAGGTTATGTGGAGGATAAGTGTGTGTGTTTGCATGTGTGTGTGTGTATGTATGATGAGTGTGTGAGAGAGTGGTGGGTGAGTGTGTATGAGTGTGCATGACTGTGTGTGTGAATGTGTGAGAGTGGGTGTATGAATGTGTGAGTGTGTTTATGAATGTGTGTGTGAGATTGTGTATATTAATATCCATGTGTAAGAATGTATATGTATATATGTGTGTGTGTGTGTGTGAGAGAGAGAGAGAGAGAGAGAGAGAGAAGGAGAGGGAGAAGGAGGAGGGAGAGAGAGAGAGAGAGAGAGAGAGAGAGAGAGAGAGAATACATGTGCCACCTCTTAAACACCCCACCCTCTCAGTGTTGTTTCACCAGAATACTGTGGTAACAGAATAGGGACAAACCAGAGAAGAGCAGGAGCCTACCTCTGAATCTCTTGCCTCTTGATATTGATATTTTCTGGTATTACTTGAAGTGATTGTCACATGTTTTTCATCCTCTATATAAACAGCAACTTGCAAACTTTATTCTGTACCAAAAATTTTAATTATGCATATACTTAATTGCACACATGCATGCATGCATGCGTGTGTGTGTGTGTGTGTGTGTGTGTGTGTGTGTGTGTGTGTGTGTGAGCAGTGCAGTGCAGTTCATATGTATGGGTATGAGTAGGGAGGTCGGAGGACATGTTTTCCGAGTCATTTCTTGACTTCTACCTTTTTGAGGTTTCTTTCGTTTTAGCCACAGAACTGCATACTTCACACTTGCTGGTTTTCTTGCTTAGAGTATCTATTGCTGTGATAAAAATGCCATAACCAGAAGGAGCTTGAGGAAGAAAGGGTCTGTTTCATCTCACATTTCTGATTCATGGCACATCAATAGAAATCAGGGCAGGATCCCAAGGCAGGAACCTGGCAGCAGGAACTGAAGCAGAGGTCATGAGGGAGTGCTGCTTACTGAACTTCTCCCCATGGCTGCTTCAGCCTGCTTGCTTAGACAACCCAGGATTACCAGCCTAGGGGTGGCGCCACCCAAAGTGATCATTAGTCAAGAAAATGCCCAACGGACTTGCCTAGAGTCCAGTTTCATGGACCATTTTCTGAGCTGAGAGTCCTTCCCAGAGTCCTCTAATTTGTGTCAAGTTGCTGTAGAGCCGACCAACACACTGGCCCATGAGCTTTTGGGCAATTCTTCTGTCCACGCCTCCTACACCTTGCTGTAGACTATAGATACATGCCACCACATACAACTTTTTATTTGGGTTCTTGGGAACAAACTTGGGTTGTCAAACTTGTGTGGCTAACACATTTAGCAACTGAACCACCTCCCTGTCCCTTTCAGATCATTCTTATACATAAGTGCACGTGTGTACTGACCTGTGCATAAGTGCACGTGTGTGCAGGTGTACTCACCTGTAGGAGCACATGTGAAGGCTGGTATGCAGGTGTTCCTATTTCAGTGCTTCTCCGCCTTGTCTTTAAGATCTGATTAGCTCACACACGGGCCAGGCTGTCTGGCTAGCCAGCTCCTGGGATCTTCCTGTCTCCTCCAAGTGCTGAAATTAACAGATCTGCCACAGATATGTTTGCCTTTTACGGGAGTTGTAGGGATCTGGACTCGGGTCTGCATGCCCACACAGCAAGCACTTCACCCACTGGGCCATCTCCTGTCAGTGGCTTCCAGTGATCGACCTAAATCCCTTTGGCTATGACTTGCTCTTTCTTCATATTAATTTCTCCTAAACCTCCAGACATTGGAGAGCATCTTCCAAGCACGCCATGCCCACAGGTTCCAGCACCTGCTCATTGTAAATCTTTAGGAGGGAAACTGCTCTTCCACTGAACACCATGGACTTTTTCATCACCTTTCCTAAGCAGCTGGCATAACTACCATATTTGCGCTGTTTTCATTGTTTCACTCTTCTCAGGAAATACTTGTGGAGACTTTTTGCAGGTGATTTTTGTTTGAGACAGTGTCTTCCTCTGTAGCTCTGGATATACTGGAGCCTCTTTTGTAGGCTAGGCCTCAGATTCATGAGACTACTCCTGCCTCTGGTTCCTAAGTACTGGAGTTATAGACATAAGCCACCGTGCCTGGTGTAGATGTCCGTTAATGCATGCAAAGGAATACACGTAGGTTATGGTGTAAATGTTCTGTAAAGTTAGACAAGATCAAGCATGGAAGAATTTCGATATCTGTGGGGTTCTAGAATCAGGTCCCCGTGGACAGTGAGAGACAGTTTCTTACCCTTTGCTATGGAAGAGACAGAAGTGATGTTCTGAGAGTCTTTTTTGATGACTATGTTTCTGTCATTTTTTTCTCTAAGAAGAAATCTTGGCTTTGTTCAAACTTCTAACCCATCATATTCTAGAGGGCTCTTTTATTTTCCTTTGAAAAAGAGGTCCCACTGTATAGCCCAGGCTGGCCTTGAACTCAGGCATCTTCCTGCCTCCCCATCCCAGAGCACTGCTGCAATTACAGGTTTGCCCTATGACGCCCAACTAAAATCCATTCTGTTTTTGTTTTGTAGTTTATCTGTTTGAGGCAGGGTCCTGCTATGTATCTGAGGCCAGCCCTGAATGTGCAATTCTTCTGCCTCAGCCTTGATGAACTGGTCACCTCACTTCTGTTTGAAGCTCAGTTTCGAGCATTCATTCATTTATTCATTCATTCACTCATTCAATGTTCCAGGCGGTGGGCTGAGACTAAACTGAAGAAGAGGAGTGTGTCACTGCCTTCCTGACTCTTAACTGTTGTTTGTTTCCTTGTTTATGGGGATGTTAGCTCCCTGGACCCCTTCCTCTGGCCAAGTCTCTGAATTATCAGTTTTCAGAAGAACACGAAGACAACCCCACCAGAGTCCAGCCTAATGCAATGAAAATAGCCATTCTCAGAGGCTCTGTGCAGCCTTCAGATGTACCCTGCTTCCTCCACAGCCCTCTCCCATGACTTGCAATTTCTGATTAGATGGAGCTGAAGGAACAGTCGCTTCACCAATGAGATAAAGAGATGTCCAGAACTCTTGTAGACCAAAAGTTTGAAGCTGGCAACATCGTCGTGGAAGGCAGGGCCACCATGGGTAACTAGCATTGTGTGGGAGTCCTCCTACCATGAACAGGTGTCCAGGAGAAAGAATAGCCTAGTTAGTCTATTTTTTGTTTTTTTGAGAAAGGGTCTCAATATGTAGCCCAGGCTGGCCTTGAACTCACGACTAGTGCCTCAGTGTTCCAGGTACTGAGATTATAGCCAGGTGTGACCATCACACCTGTCCCAGATGAGGCTTGGTCTTCCTAGTGTCTCTTTGCTCCTGTGACCCTTGCTGGTTGTGGAAATGGCTGTAGAGGCCGCTCCTGACATCATGTTTAGGATTACTGGGGGTATGCTAGCAATAAGCTAATTGCTAGTGCCTGAATCCATCAAGCGGCTTCCAGCCATGTCCTGGCTACTTCTGGATGTCCAGCTGGCTACATGGTTGGGAAGGAAGAATGTGCTGGCAAGTCGTTTGTGGAGGAGCCTTCAAGCAGTGCCAATCACAGCGCTGGGCTCATTAGCAGTCATTGTCATGGCAACGGGTCTGCCAGAAAGTGGCTCGTTAGGCTGACAACTTCAGAGGTGTTATATATAGATCTGGGGGGTGGGGGGAGAGGGGGTGCAGAGCCCTGTGGATATGCCTTTCTTTAGAGCTCCCATTGCTGCTGGGTTTGGGGTGTGAGAAGACAAGGAACTGGGGACCTTAAAACTCACTGATCCGCAGCTAAATCAAGTGTCTGGAGGCCACCCGTGAACACCTGCAGGTAGCGTTCGCTAGCTCACTGCTTCAGAAGGTAAGAGGCAGGTGCTCCTAGAAGCATCCCGCAGGTGGAGATGGTGTCCCAGGATGAACTTGAATGTGAAGAGTGGAAGAGGCTCTGGGGAGCTTAGTAGAGGGGTCGGAACGTACTGGAGGCTGTAGATACAACCTCGAGTCTTTCTTTAAATAGTCTGAGGAGGGCATGGGGTTAGGGAATAAGATCTGTCTCTTTCATAAGTAGCTGTACCACTCAACACCACCTCTTTTACAAATCGTACTTATTGAAGTTTTAGATTCCCTCCTGGTGTCTATTTCAGAGGTGATGGTTTCTCTCAGTTGCTCCCACTAATGCCGTATCGGAGTAGCTCTGGAGCGTAGTGAACCAAGGACTCAGGATGCAAACTGCCTTGATCTGGTTGGTGGCGACACAGCAGAGGTTTAGCATGTGCTGCGCTGCCGGCCACAGTTGGTTTTTGTTTAGGGTATTGTGTGTTTTTCTGGATTTTGCTTTGCTTTGCTTTTTGTGTGTGTGTTTGTTTGGTGATTGATTTTTTATATGTTTTCTTTGGGCTTTTGTTTACTTGAGACAGGGACTTACTATGCAGCCTTGCCTGGCCTCAGACTCACAAGGTAGCCCAGACTGATGCCGAGTTGACCATCCTGTCTCCGCCTCCTGAATGCTGGGATTGCTGGTGTGTACCATCAAGTCCTGATGGAGCGTTTCTTTTTGAACTTTGGCCGATACCCCTTACTTGCTTGCTTGCTATTTTCCAAAAGGAGTCAGTACCTACCGCCATTAGGAGGAATGCTTTTTTTGTGTGTATTTAAAATAAGGAGACAGGGAAGTCAGCCGGCAGCCGGGGAACGAACGTGACGTCTGGGTGAGGGTGGTGATATTTTTGCGCATCTCCTGGGAAGGCATATGCTCCTTTGGAGTCTGTGAGACAAGCAGGAGGTTCAGGCCTGAGTTGTCATTCCCCTTGTGGGAGTCGTATCTCAGGTGGACAAGTACTGACATGAAGCTGAGTGTTGGCTGTTGGCAGATGGGCTGAAGGTAACTTGGCATCAAGTAACTGGACAGAATTTTCTAGAAGCAAGCTAATTTTAGTTGGTTGGTTTGATTGACTGAGTGAGTGATGTTTTTCTGTTCTTGGACTGAACCCAGGGCGCACTAAGTCTGTGCTCTGCCAATGAGCAATGCCCTCACCCCCAAAGCAATATTTTAAAGTCATTGGGTTTAACCATTTAATTATCTGTACAAAATTATGTGCATCATTAAACCTCTGACTGTGACAGACCTTACTTAAAAATAGAAATAAAAGCATCATTAATACAGACATCTTATAAAGATATGTCCTAAAGACATTTAGGGGTAGGAATCCTTATAGATACACAGAAATCAGACCTACACTCAGATCTCTGTGGGAACCCTACTAGACTAGGGCTTGTTTGGTTTCTGCTTGTTTCTTTGCTTAGACACAGGTCCATGGTCCTGGTAAGCCAGCACCCTACATTCCTAGTCTTTGGTGTTGGAAGGCAGAGTCTCACTGTGTTTCTCAAACTAGCCTTGAACAGCTGATCCTCCTGCTTCTGCTTCCTGAGTGCCAGGAATACAGTTGTGGAGGCATCTAACTTAGAATGGGATTTTGAAGTAGTTTACAAACTTCTCAATATTACATATGAAGTAGAGTAAGGCCCAAGAGTTTATAGCACTATTATTTACAAAGGCTCCAAAGTGGAAACAAATCAAGCATCCATCAAAGGCACATTGTATAAACAAGTGTGCCACATCCTATTCATACAGTGTAATACTACAGAGAATTTTAAAAATAGCATGCTGTCTGGTGTGACACCACAGAGGACCTTTACACCTATTTGGAGAAGAGACAAAAAGCTGAAGCATTCCCTCATACCCTCAGAGTATGAACCTATAGTTAAGCATGTTGTTTCTTGAAAGGAGAGTGGGAAGGACTAAAACCCAGCCTTGCACTCTGGCCCTGGGGATGGCTCCTCGCAGAGGCAGAGGCAGAGGCAGAGGCAGAGGCAGAGGCAGAGGCAGAGGCAGAGGCAGAGGCAGAGGCAGAGGCAGAGGCAGAGGCAGAGGCAGAGGCAGAGGCAGAGGCAGAGGCAGAGGCAGAGGCAGAGGCAGAGGCAGAGGCAGGGCTTTATAATCCCACCTGAGACATCCCCTGTGCTGCACTCAGAACACCTCCCCTAGCGGGGAGCTTCACTACCACACACCCCATTCTGTTCCCTCTGATCTTGTCTGTTCTAGGAGTTGTGGCCCTACTGTGGCACTTCCTTCCAGTCTTCTTTACTCTCCCCATGAGAAAGAGGCAAACAAGCTGAGGAGAGGAGACACAAGGGCCAGGGGAAGGAAGGTGCCCTAGTTGGGTTTCTATTGCTGTGATGAAACACCAGGACCAAAATTAACTGGGGGTGGGGTGCGTATTTCAGTATACAACTTTCGGGTCACGCTCCTGTCATCAAGGGAAATCAGGGCAGGAACCTGGAAGTAGGAACTGAAGTAGAGAGCATGCTTACTGATTTTCTTCTCATGGCGTGTTCAGCTTACTTGCTTATAGAACCCAGGATCACCAGCCCAGTGGCGGCACAACCCACAGTAAGTTCGGCCCGCCCACGTCAATTATAAATCAAGAAAATGCACCACAAGTTTTCCTGCAGGCCAATCTAATGAGGGCATTTTCTCAATTGAGGTTCTCCTTTCTAAATAACCCTAACTTGTGTCAAGTTGACATAAAACCAGCCAGCACAAAAGGGACGGATGTAACCAGGGAGGGAGCTAATTAGGGAAGAAATTCGAGGGATTCCTTAATTGCTCTGCCCTTTTTGTGGCTGTGGGCAATTCTCCCAGAAGGCTACTGTTCCTGCCCTCTGAGGCCATAAGAGTGAGGACCACTGATACTTTGGGGCTCTTAAATGAGAGCTGTCAGGTGATGAGGTTATAAAATTGTGCCTTTGCATATTTTTAAAAGTTTTGTTTTTATTTTATGCACATGAGTGTGTCTACCTGCGTGTATGTCTGAGCATCACATGTATGTCTGTGCATCACATGTATGCAACGCTTATAGAGCCCAGAAGAGGACATCAGATCCCCTGGGACTTGAGTTACAGACCTATGTTTGCTTGTTTTGTGAGCCATCGAGTAGGTTCTGGGAATCGAACCTAGGTCCTCTGCAAGAGCAGCAAGTGCTTTTAACTTCTGAGCCATCTTTCTACCCCTGCTGTATATTCTTCAAAGATAGTTTTTATTGTGAATATATATATATATATATATATATATATATATATATATATATATATATATTCTCCCTATTTTAGGCCATTTTCTTTCTTTCGAGACAGGGTTTCTCTGTGTAGCCCTGGCTGTCCTGGAACTCACTCTGTAGACCAGGTTGGCCTCAAACTCAGAAATCTGCCTACCTCTGCCTCCCAAATGCTGGGATTAAGGGCGTGCGCCACCACTGCCCTGCTTTAGACCATTTTGAAACACACACACACACACACACACACACACACACACACACACACACCCTATATCCATCTTATATGCCATATCCCTCTGTAGCCACTAGTGTATTCTGTGCCATTTCCTGCTCTGAACATGTCACATAATGTCACATAATGTCACATAATGGAAAGAGACCACATTCGGCCTTTGTGATCTAACTTCTTTCACTCAGCATGATGACTTTAAAGCCCAGCCATGGTGTAGTGAGAGCCGGGACTCTATTCTCTTTCATTTCTGAGTAATATTCCATCCTACAGCTGTCCTGAGTTTTATCCATATCCTTAAAGATGGTCTTTGTGTTGTCTCCACTCTTTGGCCTTTGTGAATACTTCTGCCCTGAATGCTTATGTGCGCCTTATTTCAGATGCTTGTTTTCATTCCTGAGGGGAAAGGACTCCTCAGCTGTTTCCAGCATCTTCTGACTCCTGATTTGTGGGGGTCAGCTAGCAAGAATGACTTCTTCCTAGCAAAGAAAAGGACAAGAGGGCAGCAGCAGGCTCTGGAGATGAGGGCAAGGTAGTCCGATGACCAGCAGGGAGAGCCAACCAGTTGGCAGCTATGTTTCACAAGCGTGGAAAACAGCCTTAGCACAGCACATCAGCCTCTTTAGGAACTAGGCCCAGCCAGTGGGTGCTCTCCCACCCTTTCTATGGCCTTCCTGGCCTAGTCCTGTGCATCAACGCTTCCCCCAAGATTCCTGCACTCCCTAGAGAGGAGAGACCTCAAGGCAGTGTACCTCGGTGGTCACGCATGCCCTTGTGTATATACCGAGGCTTCCTCTGAGCTCACCAAGTTAGACAAGTAGATTAATCAGAGTCATTCCTGAGAGATAAGTACAGAGAATCTGAGGAGAGTCAGGATCCTTATAGTTCCTTCAAAGCTGGGCCTCTGGGGTTTCAGAAGGCTCAGTTCACTCACTCTTAGCCCACAGGACTCTTCCCTCAGCAGCCTTCACAACATTAGTCAGCTCCAGATGGTGCTAGGCTCCCTTTCAAGCATTCCTCAGGCAGTGTTGGCAGCAGAAAGCTCAGAGAAAAACCGTTGGGGGTGATGTTTTTGACATGCTGAGGGGGCAGTTGGAGGGGAGGGCAGTATGTCTGCCTGGATGTCAACTCTCAGAGAATAGAGCCTGGGAGAAAGGGTAGAGCCAGCATCTGTGTACCCCTTCCAGTGAGACCCTCCCATCTCTTGAGCAACCCTGGAGGTGTACCCACTTTGGGGCTCTGAGTGTGTTACAATGGATCTCCCCAGCAGGGTCCACACCTGGGCCAACTTTAGCCTCTTTTGCTTCATAGATGTGAAAATAGCCTGCCTGAGTCACTTGCCTGAGGCCAAGCGGTGGCTGCTTGGCTGAGGTAAGGTTGGCATCAGGGATGCTTTGAGCCTGAGGCTATTTACACTGCGTCCCTGGATCCTCTCTGTGCAGTGCCTTCTTGGGAGCTGTTAGTCTTGCTCAACCACCTTCCACAGTTTCCCAGGCCTCACCATGGACCCTTCTATGCTACTCCTTGATGTTAGGCTCAAGGAAAGATGACCAGGCATCTCATACCTCTGGGTCTAGAAGACTCCCCAGCCAAAACATTTCTCTTCAGCACCCCCTCCCTACCACTGCCTTCACTTTATTCCCAGAGCCCTGTGTATACAGGATCTCTCTCTCTCTCTCTCTCTCTCTCTCTTTCCTCTCTTTCCCTTTCTCCTTCTCTCCTTAATACCTTCCTCCCTTGCTTTCTTCTTTTCTTTCTCTTCACATTCATTAACTCTTAGTTATTTGGGATAGAGGCTTGTTATGTAGTCTGGCCTCAGACTCACGATCCAATCACAGGCCTGCCCCATCCCACCTGGCTTTTCACTCCCTCTGCGCTCATTGTTACACTATTTGTATTACCTGTATTCGGGCCGTCTCCCAGGCCAGGAGACACTAGAGAGGTGTGCAGGACCAATTTCACTTGTTCTCGGGTTTATCTGTACTTGGTATAGGTATGGTCTGTGTCATCAAGGAGGGCTCTACACCACTTTCAGCCTGGCTGCTGTGTACCTCACTGTCACCTGTCTAGAACGTGGTCTTTCACACATGATCAAAGAGAAGCTGTGAGCTCAGCAGGTGCCTGTGCAGGAGACACACTGCTGAACGCAGAGAAACAGTTGTGAGAATTCATGGCAGGCACCATGGCTACACAGAGGGCTGGGGTCTGGGGAGGGGGATGTCTGCTCCTACCAGCACAGGGAATTGGTGCTTTCCTCCTCTGGTACAGAGGCCAGCACAGGATGCTGAGACAAAGCCCTGGAGGAGCAGGCAGGAGAGGGGCATCAGAGCGCACACTTCATTACTCCAGTTTCAACCATGGTCCTACTTTCCTACATATTGGTCATTGGTAACCGGAAGGAGCTGCTCCTGTGCGCAGCAGGGGATACCGAGGACACTGAGGACCTGGTGGCTGGCCCCTGTGTTTCTAAAGAGGTTTTGCTAAGAAACTCTTGGACTTTTGTGGCTGGAATTCTGATTTCTGTCAATTTACCTTCTCCATAAGGCACACAGCAATTGCGTGGGCTAATTTGGATCCTCTGTCTTTATTTTTAAATGTTCTTTAGCTGAGAGCTTTGATTTCTGTGTGTATTGGAGATTTACATGGAAAATATAAGTAGAAAAAAAAAGATAATAAAAATCGCCCATAATCCTACCCCTGAGGACTCACAGATGCCGTTACAACATGTACCTGCTTCACGCCTAATGCTCCTGCTAGCATACTCTTCTGTCTTTTAAGATGAATATTATTATGCCTGGCTAACAAGAACCAAGCCTATAGTGTCTAGTTTGTCTTTGAAATTCTGGTTCCCTTTGCCACGGTGACACGGCTGTTGGAGAGAGAAACCCAAGCCAGCTTTCCTCACAGACTCTCAACATTACTATAGAATGTTTTACACTTCATTCTGCCGAAACTTGCGTTAATTACTTCTGCTAGGTTTGCACAGCAGGCCTGGGGCTGTCTGTTGCTGTACTCAGTGGTCCTATGGAGTGTAGACTGCACAGTCCTCAGCGGGTGTAGACTGCAGTCCACAGTGGGGCATGTGGAGTGGCAGGCCCCCTGGCAAGCGCATCCCCGCTCTGTGATGAATTTTTTTGCAGGGTCTGATAGGGAAGAAGGGCAGTTCTTTTGTTTGATCCGGGGGAGCCATGCCCCCCAAAGAGGCCTACAGGCCATCCCACCCCACTTGAGCAATTTCGAAGTGATTTTTGTGGTACAAAAGAGCTGTGAAAATGGCAAATGTGTCTGACCCCTGCCTTTTTCTTCAACAGAAGCCTGGGATGGTCCCCCCTCCGCCAGGAGAGGAGAGCCAGACGGTCATCCTTCCACCCGGCTGGCACAGCTACTTGTCTCCTCAGGGCCGCCGTTACTATGTCAACACGACTACCAATGGTGAGTCCTGCTTAGGCGCAGCCATTTCTAAGCCCCAGTTGTCTGCCTCTCCCTAGGGGTGCTTTTCTCCCTCCCTTTCCACCTCTGGTTTGGGGGCTTTTTCTTGCTAAACTTGACCAAAGGAAAGGTAACCTGGCATCTTAAACCTTTGACTCTAGAACTGTTGACCGTATGCCCAGAGCTACAGCAGAGTCCCACTTGTCCCTGGTGCTGGATGTTAGGGCTTGTCTCTGTATTCTGCAAGCAGTTCCAAAGGACAGCTGTCGAAGATTCCCAGAATCTCTGACACCTCACACCCACCTTCATTTGAACTCGACCTTAGGATCTAGGACGGTTGATCTCAGGGGCTAGTTCTACAGGTCAAGGTTTTCCACACTGTCTAGGAACTCTGAATGTTCTAGTGGTACTGAGGATCTAGCACAGAGGCTGCAAATACTCTCCTTACTTTCACTATAACACCTTTTTCTCAATTGAAGTATCTCACTGGCTGCTGTTTCATGGATTGTGCATTTGGTAATGGTGGGTCTATGTGGGGATCATTCATCCTCTCCCTCAGCACGGAGAAAATGGAGCCCTGGGGCACTGATCCCCTGCTCCCACCCCACCCCACCCCTCAACTTCTCCATACCCTTTCCTTTCTTTTCCCTTTCTTCCTCTCTTCTTTCCTCATTCTTTTGAAACAGGGTCTCATTTGGTAAACAAGGTTGATCTGTAATTCACCATATAGCCCACACTGGTCTTGAATGCATGGTAGTTCTGCTGTGTCAGGAAGCCTTCCAAGTACTAAGATTAGAAGCCTACATCCACCCATCAAGCCACTCCCCACATATCTCTGAGTTGAATAGAACTGGAATGCCCTACCTCCAAACAGTTAAAAAATTTTTTCCCTGGACTTCCCAAATGACTACAATGTGGAGATGATTTTTAAATGTTGTGCAGTATGGCTGGTCTTATTACAAGTTAAGTGGGACACTGTTCAGGTTGAAGGCAGAAGGATAAAGCAGCTGAAAAGTTCCGACCTTCCGATGCCCCTATGCAACACAAGGGAAGTTGGATTTGGTGGGTATCCTAAACACGTGTGCTCGAGCAGAAGGCGAACTTCTGCCTGTTCTCCAGTCTTGGCGTCACCCCTGTCTTCTGTGTCCATATGACTTCATACCTCTATCTTACCACCTGGGGTGTGGATGGTGTTGATGTGGTTTCTGATTTTGAGCCTGGACTGAGAGGGAATGCCAGTGAGAAGACAGGCAGAAGCCAAGACCCAGAGAAGCTGACAGCTGCTACTTTGGGTGGCTGGCCTGTCCACACCACAAGCAACCTAACCTGCTTGCTCAGCAGGGTGTTCTCCTTGAAGAGAGGTGACCAAGGTTTCTAGGAAAAAGGAAGTAGAGCTGTTTTTAGCTGTTCTAATCTCATACTTCCTCAAAACAGACACTTGAGCAGCTCCACCATGCTCAGGGAGCCTAGATGTTTCAGGGGGGTGCTGTGGCTGTTTGAATGCACATCCCTCTCGGGTAGCAACTACTTCAGTGTCATTTCCCAGGGGAGTGGGTGTCTGAACACAGATCTCCATCTGTGCAGTGCAGAGTTTGGACTGGATGAGCTCAAGAACAAGAATTTGGGTGGATTTGTTCTTATTTCAAATTAGCCAGTCTGTTGCGAAGGAAAATAGAGAAAGGGCCTTTCTAGGTGCTCTCTGCCTGTCTCTATCTCTGTCTTTCTCTCTGCTAAAGGATAGTATATCCTCAGGGTTTAAAAGCCAGTAAATAAAAGTGAGATTCAAATCAACAATAAAAATCCCCAGTCGTTTGGGGCTGAAAAGTTGACTCTGCAGTTAAGAACAATGGCTGTTCTTTCAGAGGACCAGGGTTCAATTCCCAGCATCCACTGGGCAGCTCACAACTGTCTGTGACTCTAGTTCCAGGGGATCTAACACCCTCACACAGACAAATGTGCAGGCAAGGCACCAATGGGATAAGTTATTTCTCCAAGGTGAAACAAGCCAATTCAAGCTACATTAGAGATTATATAAAGGCAGGCTTATTGGGAAACCACTCTGGAGCTGGCGAGTTCACTGGCCTCAAGGAAAGAAGTCAGGGAAATCACCGTGGGGATGGAAACAGTAGAGAGAGAGAAGAGAAAGAACACATGCAGAGGGAGGAAGAGAAGAAAGAGCAGAGGAGAGACCAAAATGTCTAGGTTATACAGCAAAGAGCCTCGGGGAGAAGGGCAGCCCAGCCCCTGGGCTGGAAAGCTCAGGGTTGAGGCCAGGATATGACAGGTAGGGACTGAGGGATGCTGGGAGAACCTGGAGGCCAGTTCAGCTTTGGTATGTTAAATATGCACCTCGGCTGTTTGTTCTGGGGTCTGAAACCCAACCCAATGCACATACATATTTTTTTTAATTAATTTGAAAATTGTATTGAAAAAGCTCCCATCACTACTTATCACTTATATCCTTTGAGACATTTATGTTCTCTATCTTCTAAGCATAGACATACCGACGTTTTAAATATAAATTACAAATGTAATTCACTCTACCCTTTAAATAGTGAGAACAACTTATTGTAGACATTGTTCTATGCTTTGAGTGTTTCTGTCTAACTCATTCTTTTAATCACTGTGCATTAGATGTGCTGCCGTTAATTTAATTACTATTCTACTTATGAATGGCCACATTTTCTATCCACCGATGGTATCTGACAGCCTCCTTCCAGGATTCTGACTTTTTATATACCAATAGGTCAGAGCTTTCTTGGAGTTGTGGCATATAGGGTGATCCTTGGGTTGGCAAGTGGAGTCTCTAACAGACCAGGCGCTAATTAGGTTAGATCTGAAAGGTCAGGGTCTCTGTCATAGCTCAACTTTATCCCTGTAGCATGAATAGTCGTGTAGAGAGTATTTCAACGAGCACAGCTATGTTCTAATAAAATGTTACATATGGCAAGAGGGGAAGGAGGGGCTTTATGTTCAGACACTAATACGAGTAGCAGGTAAATTTTATGTGTTATGAGATCTCACTGTTTTTCATTTTTGAACATTCAAAGCTAACTGCAAAAGATGATTTTGCTCCCTATGTTCACCAGCCTTTGGCAGTAGGGTGGGCTGATTGCTAGGTTACCTGATGGATCCGGAAGGGCTGGCCTCTCCACTTTCTCTCTTACTGACTAATCCTAACTCCTTGATCTTGCCTTCTGGATGCAGGCCAGCTTTACCCACTCATTAAGTAATGGTTGAATTCACTGTTTATCTGCTCAATTCAACATATACTTATTGAGCCTTAACCATGGACCGTGCTGAATGGCCTGGCCCCTACACTACTTATTTGCTCTTAGTGGGAACAGGTGTCCATGCTTGAGGCCACTGGAGTGTGTGTGTGTGTGTGTGTGTGTGTGTGTGTGTGTGTGTGTGTGTGCGCTGTGCACTGGACTCCACGTTCTAGGCAAGTACTGTGTCGATGTGCTATACCATCAATCCTGGAAGCAGATTTTAAATGAATACTGCTTGATCACCCACGAGAAGGGCAGTGAGGAGGTCTGTAGTGTCTGAAGACAGCTGTGGGATCTGCGATGCTCTCTGGGACTACGAAAGACCAGGAAGGGACAAGATGGGAAAGGCCTCTCACGGCAACCCCTGAGCATCACGAAGGATTGCTACCTGGTCAAGAAGAGAAGCAAGCAGCTTCTCTCCTTCCAAAGCCCCTCTTGGGAATGTTTTGTTAGTCTGCTGTCCCCTCCCACTTGGAAGCCACCTGCCTGTCTGGAGCAGAGCGACCAAAGGGGATCCTTGTTTGCCTATTGCCTCTGCTTCATGTCCTGACTCCTGAAGTCTCTGAGTTGGTACCTCGCTGCCAGATTGCCCCTTCTGTCCCAACTTGCCTGTCTCATGCCAGCCCCTCCACATGTCCAGGCGGTTGCTCATGGACAAGTCAGACCCATTTCCCACTGCTTCAAGCCATTGTGTATGCACTTCTCATCCTCCCTGAGGATACTTTTTAAATACCCTCAAGTAACTTTCAGGATCTCTGATTAAAAATGCACACACACACACAAATAAAAACAACAAACAAATAAACACCCACAAAACTCCCACAGGTGCCCAACCTTTATGAGTGCTGAGTAGTGTTTGCATAGAACCTACAGTCATCCTGCTGTGGACTTTAAGTCATTTCTAATTATGTATAGCAACAATCCACTATGTAAATTGTTGTTACTCTGTTTTGGGGGAAAGTAGTGACAAGAGATTTTTAAAAGCCTGCGCATGTTCAGACTATATGCAGATGTCTTTTCCTGAGCATCACAGCCCTCTGTGGCTAGTAAAATCCACCAGTGCGGAACTCAAGGATCATAAGAGCTGCCTGGATTTCTTCCTGACCCCTAATGCCTAACCTGCCTTTCCCCAGACGATGCTTGGACATAACAGGTATTCTATACAAAGCCTCATTTACATCAGTGTCTCCTTCCTCTGATAATCTGCTTGCTTTCACATCAATTTGGGATTTCATGGATGAAGGTCTACGCCTTTCTTGCCAGGGTTGGGCTGTGGGCATGCAAAACCAAATGAGACACAGACCCTGCTCTCAGAGCTCTGCAGCTCTGAAGGCATCAGAGATAGGCAGACACCTGCAAGAATTACAGGCAATGGCAAAGTGGGATGGGAGCTCCAGGGAGGAGCCTGTCACCTGTATGTGGGGGATGCAAAGAGCACTCTAAGGAGGGGGCCATGACAGAGGCATCTAACCAAGGTTGTAGCCCAAACAGAGGGCAAGACAACAGAAAGAAGGCAAGCCGATAGGCTTGGCAGTGGTAGAAACACGGAAGTGAGCAAGTGTGTGTGTGTGTGTGTGTGTGTGTGTGTGTGTGTGTGTGTGTGTGCATTCGTGTGTGTGACTGACATCACTCTTCACCCAGTGGGCAATGGGAAGCAATGGAAGTTTCCAAACAGTGGCAGGAGCCCATCGCAACCTTACAGCAAGTCTTCTCATGCATCAGTGAAGGAATTGGGAGCAGTAAGCACCAAGTCGACGGCCTAAATGAAAAGAGAAATAATGAGGTCAGCGCAATTTACAGCAGTGGCCTGAAAGAGGAGGGCCAAACACTGTCAGACAGGATGTGGCAGGCTGGTGGCAGGGAGCTTGCCTGCCTCCTGGCTTTCTGCCTTGTGTGGCAGTCATGGAGTAAGGGACAATGGGAGATACTAGGAGGCCAGCTGGAAGGAAGGAGGTGACTCCGTGCTGGCTCCTTGTTGTATCTTCAGAAAGACGACCAGCACACGGGTGGGTGCACCCGAGTCTCAAAGGACATCCAGACCACTGCCGGAAGTCCAGAAAATCCTGTGGGTGCGTGGTCCCGCATGCAGAGAGCAGAATGGATTCCACCCCCTGCTGGCCACCATTGGGCAGTGGCCAACATGCACAACTGAGTAGGGTGTTCTAGAATTTGCATATCTTTAGAATCTCTATTCTAAGGCACAAACACACTGCTCATTGCAAGCCTGCAGGAGAGAGCTCTGACTATGTAGTTAAAGAGGCCAAGATAGGAGGAATGAGTCCATGCATGGTGCCGTTGTAACAAGCAAGGGAACAAAGAGCATAGAGGGAGGGGAAGCCAGGAACCAACAGAAATACAGGCAATGTTTACAATAGAAGGACCGTGTAAGGCCCTGGGGAGAAACAGATGATTTAGTGAATGGTGTTCGTGAATGAGCTGGATGCCCGGCAGGAAGCTTCAGTGGGTAAGCCACTACCATCCTGCCACTGGTTTTATGGAGACTCTCCAGTGACTCCAGCAGGTCATACCCAAGTCACTAACCAGAGTCTCATCCCCTTCACTTCCCCACAGTTCTGCCTCTCTGGGGCATTTCATCTGCAGAATGGTTCTGAGTGCAGCCCTAGGAGGCTACGGACTCCAGCGGGAGGATGCGCGTCTTGAACGGGTTCTGAGGTCCTCCGAAGTTGCCTGAGGCTAAATTGGGGCATTGTGGTTCATAGCTGGGGAGCTGTTCTCAGTAGCCTACTCATTCAGGGGCCTAGGTTAAGGTTCAGGGTCTGTCTGTGTTGGGCCAGTTTAATCAAAGGGCAAAAGGTAGCTTAAAAACCATGGAAAATCTGGAGGCTGGGAAATCCAAAATCGAAGTACCTGAGGATTGGCTGTCCAGTGGTAGCCTGACCTCTAATTTCTAGAGACGGGCTCACTTGCTGCCCTCACGAGGAAAAAGGATGAGCGAGTGTCCACGGGCTCTTTTATAACAGCATGGATTCCAAGTGAGTGGGAGCTCCCCTGGCCTAATCATCCTTCAAGCCCCTACCTCTTGGCACTATCACATTGGGGACTGAGGTTCAGTGTACGTAGGCTGTAAGTAGCAGGGCCTCTGGTACATCAGCTGTTTCAAGAGACCTGGCACAACAGCGCTGCTGGTTCCCTTTACTGTTAGAGGCTGTGGTGGTTTGAATATCCTTGGCCCAGGTCACTATTAGGAAGTGTGGGCTTGTTGGAGTGTGTGTGGCCTTGTTGGAGGAAATGCGTCACTGTGGGGATGGGCTTTGAGACCCTTTCCCCTAGCTGCCCATGAGCAGTCTTCTTATGTTTGCATTCTGAACAAGATGTAGAACTTTCAGCTCCTTCTCTGGCACCATGTCTGCCTAGTCGCTGCCCTGCTTCCTGCTGTAATGATAATGGACTGAACCTCTCTGAGCCTGTAAGCCAGCCCCAATTAAATGTTGTTCTTATAAGAGTTGCCTTGGTCATGGTGTCTCTTTATAGCAATGGAAACTGTAACTAAGACAAAAGTTCCATCACTTAGCTGGCCTTTTTGAAATTGTGTGATATATATATTTTTTTACCATTTGAATAATGGAGGGACATTTGAAACTAGCACAGAAAGCCAGGATCAGTTCTGTTTAGTGTATGAATCACTATTTTACAGCATATTTACTAATCTTCATATGCATTAAACCAAGTCATTCCATTTATTTTATGTGTCTTTCTTCCCTAAAGCAAGAGAGTAATTTGAGGTAATATACTGGCCCTGTTCTTCTAGAAGACAGAGCCTGAGGAAAGGATTAAGTGCTAAGACCTTATTAGGAGATAATGAGCCCTAAGCAGTAAGAAAGTGAAGACAAGGACAGGGAAGATGTCACACCATGCAGCTCAGTGTCTGGCAGTGACATGCATGAGGGGCAGCAGCCACTGAGGAGTCCTGGTGACTCCTTTAGAAGGGTTGTGGAAGAGCCTGCTGCACTTTGGAAACCTCCCATTTCCTATTGGCCAGACTCCACCTCCTCACTGATCCCTAACCTGACCACTGCTTGGAGAGCTCCTTTAGGTTAGACCACCTGACCTATCAAAAGCCCGACTCCACCCCTCCCACATGAATACTTCTAGTCCCAAGATGAGGTCCTCGGTGAACAGGAATCACTTTGATAGGAACGTGAGCAGGGCTCTAACATCAGTGTGTCTGTGTACAGATAGCTTTAGATGGAGTGCCACAGGGGCACATCCTTGGCATTGATACAACGGGTTCAGGGGCTGATGACTTTACTCAATACCCATCCCAAAGGGGATCTTCCAAATCATGTAACACAGGAGGCACTACACTAAGGCTCACAAGCCAAATTCACTTCACGTTTTATTGGAGCACAGCCACGTCCCTGGGTTCTTAGTAGAACTAGCAAAGCCAAAACTCTTCACTGTCTGGCACGGGCAGAAAAGATGATTCCTGGCATAACAGTGTCTAACCATTTCACATATTCAGAAATAGGTTCCTCCATGTATGGAGAGCCTCTGCCCAAAGTCACCAGGCCATTGTAGTCAGGCTATGACTGGACACCCAGGCTTCAGCACTCAGAAGTGGGAACATGGTTGGTAGTGACTAAACTTGGTATAAGGGAAAGTGAGTCCATAGATTCTTAGGTAAGGATGTTCACTGGAAATGACAATTTTAACGAATGGCTGATTGTCCCTTCGAAGTGTCAAGTAAAACCCAGGAGAGCTGGAATTTGTTTCATATCCTCTTTTTGACAAGGAATTGGTATCCCTAAATGTTTTATTATGTTTGTGAGTGAGACTTGGGGAGGATGAAAGCCAGGGACTGAGCTCTTGTGCTGAGACTTGGAGAGGATGAAAGCCAGGGACTGAGCTCTTGTGCTTACTTGCCAGAGTCAGTAGTTTTCTTGATTTCTTATTTTAATTTTCCTTTAAGTGAATGGATTCCCATTTGACTTTATTACACTAAGAACTAATGAGTTTCTAGGTAGGATTACCACAAAACTAGTAATTGTGCAAACCATTCTTTGAGCTGTACTTGGTTCAAAGTAATTGGATACTTTTGCAGCCCTTGAGATAGGAGGGCCCTGACAGCTCTCCCTCAATAAAAGCTGCCCAGAGAAGCACCTGCACCAAGCCATTCTTTCTGTCCGTCTGTATTACACAAAGTAACACTAGAGTAATGCTTTTGTATGGCATATTTGGTTGATTAAATTGTGCATTATGCTCTGATTTGTATAAATGTATGGAGAGCCCTTATTTTGGCTCTTTTTTGTAATTGAAAATATATCCTTCCCTCATATACTACATCCCAACCAATCCCCCTCCCTCCATTCCTCCCAGTCTCCCTCCCCCCAATACTTTCCCTCTTCCTGGCCACTCCCCTTATTTTTGAAGGAATTCACAGTGGAAAGCTGTTAAACAGAAAAGCATGCTATTTATTCTCCCTTGGTGTAGCTTTTGCTTTCTCCTCCCAAGCATCCATTTTAATTTGTATTGTTTAGGTAATACTTAAGTACACAGCACACCCCTCATTTTCCACCAGGTTTCAAGGCCAAGTAATCTCTTGTTTATGGTAAAGACTAAGTGAATGCAAAGCCATTCAATATGCCAACATGTTAGCATCCAAAGACAAAGGAGGCAGAGTGTGTTCTTCACTCTATCCTCAGAAGTCAAGTTATTTTGAACTATTTATTAAGAAATGCAATGCTGCACCCCATTGGTTGTTAGCTGGAGCTAGCAGTCAGCAGCAAGTGGCCCAGACACCACTGCACCAAGAAGAAATGTGGAGATGCTAACACAGGTTTTCCTTCTTGCTTTGTGCCCAAGAGAACGGAAAACCCACATCCACGCTGAAACCTGGGCACTCCCACACACAGCACCACCCTCTCCACAGCCAGAGCCCCGGTGCCCAACAATCAGGGAGTGGGTAGACAAAATGGGATGTGAGCACACAACCGAACTCAGCTATCGAGAAGAAGGAAGCAGAGTTGACACCCACTTCAACAAGGATGATCCAGGAAAACATCACACCAAGTCAAGACAGACACAGAGGGCTACATACATTCTGTGGGATTCGGATTGTATGACATGCCTAAAATAAGCAAATCCGTAGAAACGGCAAGGAGATGAGCGGTTGCCAGGGGCTGCAGGATGGGCGAGGAGCAGCTGCTAATGAGCACGGGGTTAAGGTGATAGAAATGTACTATAATTAGGTAATAGTGAGGGCTGCACACTCCAGAAACAGACCAAAGCCACCTTATCATAGCTCTTACAGGTTAAGTTCTATAATATAGTGAATTACATTGCAATAAAGAATTCTTTATTAAAAGCACACATAAATGAGGATGTGCCAGATGCTCTGTGGCATTCTTGATTGCCTTTGGAAGCAGTTCCTTAGAGGTTCTGTTTGGGGATTCTTAATGCATAACTTCCAAATTTTGGTGCATGTCAAAAGTGTCAGGGAGTGCCATTTGCTCGAAACACCAAGGCAGAGAGAGGGCCTGCCATACATTTGCTGCATCGCAGTCTGCTAGTAGGAAAAAGTAAAACATTTTACTTCATGTTCTCAAGTGATTCCTAATAGTCTCCACTTACCTTTTTTTTTCTGATTGCAAGGAGACTGACTAACGAGAGAATTGATACAGACATCATTGAGTTAGCTTTCTGTCACTGTGATAAAGTACCTGAGATAATCAACTGATAAAGAAGAAAGGTTAGTTTAGACTCATGGTTCCAGAGCACATTTTGGTGGGAGTGTTGGCACAGGAGGCACGCTCACCTCATGGTGGGCAGGAAACAAAAGGAAAGTTAGAAAGAGGTTGGATTGCTAGGGAGCAGTATACTCCCTGTGACCTCACTTCCTGCTGTTCTTCTACTAGACATTTGTTTGAGACAGAGTCTCACTGTATAGCTCTGGCTACCCTGCAATTCACTATGTAAACCAGGCTCTCCTCAAACTGTCCGCTTGCTTGCCTCTGCCTTCCGAGTGCTGGGTTTCAACCCCACCTAACCCAGAAGGCTCCACCACCTCCTAAGAACACCCCGAGTTGAGGACCAGGCCTTCTCACATGATTCTTTGGTAGTATTTGGGGGGATGGGTTTATCAGATCCAAACTGGAGCAGTAACAAAGAATGGAATATAAAGTTGAGGCATAAAGTTAAATCTGACATAAGAAACACAGAAAAAACAAAACAAAACAGTGTTTGTTATTATTCTGAGGTTAAAGGTCAGATATCTATAAACCACTGAAGTTAAAGCAGAGACTCCCAAAGAGCTTCTTGAAGATAAATATCTCAGTTTTATAGTGACAAGATTGAGAATGAGCAAGAACTCCCCACAGAAGAGGCCCTTTACCTGTCTCTGTTTATGGTTCTGAGGTCACTGGCATAGCTGACTCGAGTGTGCTTCCAGCCTTTATTCTTGTCAGTATGGGGAGAAGTCCTATCAGCTTCTATCACTGCAAAGCCTTTGAGTCCACAGCTATCATTTGCAGCTCAGCATTTCCTTGTAGGAACATGGGGCTTTGGCTGTTATGTGTGCCCAGTCTCCTGGCAGGTGGACAGGATGAACAAGATGAAATCCAAGAAACTTGGAGTTTGATGTGTGATACACACACACACACACACACACACACACACACACACACACACCTTAGAGGCTTAAAGAGCAGTCAAAGCTTCTTTTTTTCTTTCTTTGGTAGTTTGTTGTTATTGTTGTTGTGATGATAGTCATGTTATTTTGTTCTCTGTTTTGGTTAGGAAGTATGTGCCTGCAAATGGTACTGTCCCTTCTCATTGGCCACACTCCGGAGCTCAGTGATCTATTAGAGTCAGGAGTGAGCAGTCTGAAAACCTAGCATAGCTCAGCAATATGATGATGGAGGATCCTTCATCATCATTAATATGACCAGCATGTATTCATGATCATTAATATGACCGGCATTCATTCATTAAAGGCAAGCAATGTTCAGGATGAGGGTGTGCCCATAACAAATGATGTTTGCTTGGGTTAGACCTTTTAAAGTGTTAGTCTAACATTCCCACTACAAGGTATACAGCCAAGGGAAATGGAGTTGGTGTATCAGACATACTGTGTTTATTGAAGCCTTATTCACAGCACCCACAGCACAGAATCCAACCAAGTGCCCATGAATAGATAAAAATAATATGGCACATAGTTGCCATGAAATACTATTTGGCCATAAAGACAATAGAGATCTATAACCACAGCAACATGAATAAAACCACAGCACCCTGAATTATGCAGTAATAAGCTAGACACAGAAAGATGAACGTGTTCTAATTCACGTGTGAGCTACAGATTCATGTATGTAGAGAATGTAGTAGTCTCAGTTCTAGAAAGGTAGAGGGAGATGGGACAGAGGGAAGTTGATTTGCCACAAGATGCAGGTACATCAGAGAAATAAGTTCTAGAGTGAAGATGATTTGTGGCCCTGTATCATACATTTTACAACGAACCTGAAGAAGTCAGTGCTTTGCTAAGCCAGAGAGATGATCAACACTAAAGAGAAGGAAATGCTAAGAATCGAGACTTAATCACTCAACACTGTGTGTATGATTTCAGTCACCAGATTGTTCCTAGAAAGTATACGCCATTATTGTGGGTCAAAATTTGGGAAAGTGCTGGTCTATGATTAAGTTCCTAAGGAAATGGCATCACCCTGTCATAGTGGAGAAAGGGACAAAGGAGGTCACAGGCAGGCAGGGCCAGAACTGCTGAAATCCAGGTAGATTGTTCCACTAAGACAGTCAGTAGATGTCTATCCTGGATGGCCCTTAAGCTAGAGGCTGCCTGAGAGGTACCATGTACACAGTGTGTGAGAATGTCCAGTTCTAACTACGAAAGCTCGGAAGGGCATTCATAAACGTATGGACCCCTTCTTCTCTCAAAAATCCATGAGGTGTGGCTCTGCCCTCATGGAGCTAGATGGGGCTCAGCATATTCCCTAGGACATTTCTCTGTCCAGGTGGGCTTCATGTGTGTATTTTTCATGTCCAAACTGTGGATGCCCAAGTTTGGGCCTGGTGTTCAGACAGAGCCTTGTAGTTTTGTATTAAGTATTAAAGATCCTGGGCCAGCAAGATGGCTGATCAGGAAAAGCATTTGCTGCCAAGCCTGCTGACCTGAGTTTGATTCTTGGGATCTATGTGATGGAAGGAGAGAACCAACTCCCATGAGCTTCCCTCTGACCTCCATGTGTGGTATACACATATAAGTAGGCAAGTGCTCGAGCACATGTATGTATGTGCAGCTCATGCTTGCACACATACAGAGAGAGAGAGAGAGAAGAGGAAGAGGAGGAGGAAGAGAAGAGAAGAGAAGAGAAGAGAAGAGAAGAGAAGAGAAGAGAAGAGAAGAGAAGAGAAGAGAAGAGAAGAGAAGAGAAGAGAAGCAGCAACTTACATAAAGTCAGGATACTATTTACCAATGCACTTGAAAATAGGAGGCAATGAAGGAGGACCAAGAAAGAGAAGAAGAAAGAAATAGATAGTGATAGAAATAGAACCTTAGTTGCAAAGGGACCTTCTGACTTATCTGTGCTCTGCCTTTCATCCGCTGTTTTCTCATACATCTGGCTTCTTAGTGTGGGTGGAGCATGGCTACTCCGGGACTTGTGGGACCAAATAGCTGGTGGGAGCCTGTGGCTGTAAGAGGACAGAGAGGACAGCAGAGAGAAGCTATTTTGTTTTGAAGGGGAGGTGCCGTGGGATCAGTGAAATACCACTATCTTGCAGGTTCTCCGCTGATACGTGAGTGGGCATGGACCGCATGACTTGGTTATCGAGCAACAAATGTTTGCTCAAGGCCTTCTCTTCGGACAGCTCTAATTAGCCATTTGATGGCTTCGAGCTAGGGTGGAGTGGGCGGACACCATGCAAACGGCCATGAAGAAGGCTTCCCGAAGTCCATATGAGTTATTCAAGGGAATTTTCCTGGTGACTTGGCTGTGATTTCCTTTCCTGCCTGAGTATACTTCGGAAGGTCCCTTCAAGCTAAAAAAAAAAAAAAAAAGTCATCCTGTGAAACCAAGAATGTCAAGCTTAAAGTGTTTATCATGCACAACTGCGGATGAGTGTGCCTCTGTATGTAAAGCTGGCACCGTTCCCCTCCATGGGATCCTTATTGTTGGAAGCAGATCTAGGAGTGGGGTAATGGCTTTTTGTTCTTTCAATCTTAGTTGGATTCCAAAGTAGAATGCTCTTCCAAGAGGTGTGGGAGGCAGAGAACGGGGTGAGAAGTTAGTCATGCAAAAAGCCCATGTTTATTGCGTGCCTACTCCCTGTGAGCAGTGAGCAGAGCCATGCAGAGGGCCACTGGGAGCCTCCTGGGCCTCATCATCCTTGACTAGATAATGACCAAAGTCTTGCGTGGTGGCTGTTGACTGAAGCTTCTGCCCTTCTGCCACCTGCCTGTCTGCATGCTCAGAAATTACTCCTCCCGGAAGAAAGAGCTCCTGTAACCATGAGGAACGCTGGACAGACTGTAAGCTTAGTGTACTGGGAGTGGAAGCTGCCCCTCCTGAAAATGGCTCGACTTTAAAGCTTTAGTAAAAGGATCTGGGTTCCTTGGGGGAAGTCCTGGTCATAGCCATGCAAACCTCAGGCTGCTTTGATCTGGAGCTGGCTAGTTTCTCTCTTATACCCTCAGAGAATCTTCCCTGTTGGGCTTAGACTTCTTCACCTGGGTCTCTCTGGCCAGGTTCTCCAGTCCTCTGCTTGCTGTTGACTGGTGGATTTTTTTTGGCTGTCTTTTTAGTCTTTCAATTTCTCTTACAAAAGCTTCATGTTCTTATTTAGCCTTGTAACATCAACACTTCCATACTGGTGCTTGGCTCCTTGATAGGGAAAGCATGTCTGCTCTAACACACATTCACAGCTTACATAGGACAGCCCAGGGCTTCTCCGGTGTGTGTGTGTGTGTGTGTGTGTGCGTGTGCATGTGAACCACAGTGCACAAATGGAGATCAGAGGACAGTTTATAATAGTCATTTCTCTCCTTCTACCCTTTGGGTCCTGGGGATTAAGCTTAGGCTAGCATAGCAACTAGCTGCCTTACCTGGTGAGACATTTTGCTGGCCCTCAACCTTCATGGTGGAAAGGTAAGACAATATTACTTCCAGGGCTTCAGGAAAGTCATGTTTTGGTGGTGGCCACGTAATAGAGAAGTCTTTGGCAGTATGGCGAGCACATGGCCATCTGCAGTGGCTCTAGACAAGACCCTGGGAGGGAAAAGAAGTTTCTATATTTGTCAGCAGCGCTGCCCATGAGAAGAGGTGGGAGTGGGTGAACAGTGAACCCATCCAGTTAGGAGTACTTCCTGGAGTGTTTTCATCCTGCCTTGTTACTTTGAGTGGCTCGTCTGTAACACCTGGATGCAGGCAGCACCTGCAGCAGCTGCAACTTGGTAGGACAGTGTTTGTCCCTGCCTCTGGCACAGAAGTACCTGGGAATTTAGCATTCAGATTCTCAGGCTTCAAAGGACAGACGTGAGAATCACAAGCTGGGAGTCCAGCCTGATGCTTAGCCTCTTGGAAGGAGTTCAGGGGTGATGCTGGGGTGCTCTGAGCTTTGAGAAACTCTGCCCAAGGCTCCTGTTCCAGACTCCCCCTGCATAGTGGACAGGCTTTTCTGACCTCTTTATAGAGAGGGTTTTGAATCTGTTTTGGCTCTTTCCCTGAGGATTCTTTCTGCATTCGACTCTAGAGTCTCCCATTTTATCAGCTAGCTGGGTCTTCTCTGTCCCCAGATCCTTTTCTTGACATGAGAAAAGAGCATGAGAATAGATTTTTGGCTGGGAACTTCTGTACCTTTTGAAGCACTGGTTAGGATTAGGAAGGGTGTTGTGCTCTCAGAGGAGTGCGGGGTCTGCAGCATGTCGGTTGGACAGCCTTACTCAGAACGCAGAGTGTTTGCAAGCACCTGTTCAGCTGCGCTTAGGAGAGACTGTTAATTATTTCTGGTTCCCAAACTAATTTTAGTCCTTTCTGACAATCTCCTCTTTCCTGTGAAGAGCGACACCCTCAGCAGTTTTGAGTATTATTTATAAACATAACGTCACACCTTTTACTGGAAAGTCTTCCGCACGAGGATTAGCAAAGTGGAGTGGCTAGCGTTAATAAATGCTGTCTTTCTCAGAAAACAAACAACTCAGTAAGGTACCATGTAAGGAGACAATGCCTCTTTCGGAGAGGAGGGGTTTCGGAGCAGTTGCAAGGTATGATTTTGAGTGGAGAGGTCACGGACATCCTACCTGCGACAGAGTCATGGGAAAATATTCCAGATCCGGTGGATGCCCCTGGATGGGCTGACTGTATAGAGGGGGTGTGGCTTGTGCCTGCCCCTGGGCTGGTTTGGTCTTTCTTATTAGAAGACTAGAAAGATACTTATGGTGGCTTTTAAGAAAGGCAGTTAACAGAGGCTTTGACATGTGAAGAGGACTGGAAAATCAGCCCCCATGTCTAGGACCTTGGGGAGCCTCATGTCCTCCATTTCTCTCTGAGTTTGCCTCTCATTCCTCAAGAGCCAACAGAGCCATTTAGAAAGGTTCTAACAGTAGAAGGTAGTTATTCCAGATTCCACTATGTAGACTGTTGGCAGATCCCAGTAGCCAAACCAATGGTCTATGAGAGTTTGCTTAGATTATTTTATTTATTTATTTATTTATTTATTTATTTATTTAAGACAGAGTCTGGCTGTGTAGCCTACTCTGGGTTTATACTCAAGACCCCTACCTGAGTCTGGTAGGTCTTCTCCAAGGTCTGGGGCTTCAGGCATGAGGCATCATGGGAGTTCTTAAAGAAAGGTCTCCATCGTATATAGCAAATGGTTTTAACTTTCATGATGTTGTATAATTCTGATGGTGATTTTTCTTCTTCTGTTTCATATTTATGTGTGTACAGTGGACATGTGTATGTGTTTGAACACACGAGTGTAAAAGTGAACAGGAATGTGGGCGCATGTGCATACAGAGGCCCTAGGTTGAGGTCAGGACCATTTCTTGACCATTCTTTAACCTTATACTTTAAGGCAAGCTCTCCCAGCCAAACCCAGAGCTTGCTTGCTCTAGGGATCCCCTGGCTCCACCTTCTGATCTGGGACTACGGGCAAGCTGCCATGCCCTCCTGGCATTTATGTAAGTTCTGGGAGTCCAAACTCTGGTCTTCTCGCTTGTCTGGCTCTAACCACTGAGCATCTCTGTTGCTCTGATTGCCATATTTTAACTTACTTTTAATGTATGGATTAGCCAGCTTTTATGATTTCTCCTCTTTGATGTTATACAGCGATATTTCTTCTGGGTCTTTGGGGGTCTGAAATGACTTCCATCCCTTCCGGATTATTTCCCCCATGCTTAAAAGTTTTAATCCACATGAAAATTAATTTCAAAAGATGTATGACAAATAGCTTTCTATTTTGCATGTTGTTGAGACATCATTTGCCAACATCTCTTGCCGCTGCCCTGGAAAGCACCTGTGAACTCTGTGATGAGCTGGTTCTGTCCGTCTGGGTCTGTTGTCCTTTCCATTCCCCGTCATCTTTATTCCTGTGCCAATCCAGTGAAAATTTCCACCCCGCCCAAATATTTCACCTGTGCACTTCAAGAAAGCACTTCACAGCTTCTCCTGGCCATACTGGAAAATTAGAATCACTACCCAGAAACTTTGGGGAATCTGGGGAACAAAAGGAGAATGACTTAGACAGGTGCACCATGATCTTCTAAGCCTTGATCGCTAGTGTACATACAATGTGGATCCTCTGGAGAAAGGAGCCTGTCAGCCCTGAGTGAGCTAAACGGTAGCGTGTGAGCTTGCAACATGCTCCTTTACACAATGTGCAGCTTTGAACCTATGGCTTGTTCCTGGAGTTTTCTATTTAACATTTTTGGGCCATGGGTGGCCAAGCCATAGGGAGTAAAAGCATACACAAAAGCAGGGTGCTGTTGTTGGTAGTGTGGTGAGCTGTGAAAATAATGATTTACTTAGGTTCCATTTTCAGGATTTGAGGGTGTTCTGTCAGCAACTTCTGTACATAAAGCAGCACAGACTTTTACTTTATCATGATGATGACGACTTCTGTGTGCATAGCAACACACTTCCCACACCAGCCTTCCTCATTCTCCTATTGGGGAATGCCGTTCTGTCTGCATAAATTACTTCCTGATGGGTGGACGCTTGGGCCTCTTCTCCAGGACTTTTCTACGCTAACAACAAATACTAAAGAAAAAAATCTCAATCATTTGATGTCACACCTAGAACTGTTGTCCAGTTAAAAGGAAGTTTGACAGGCACCTGTAGTCTGTCCAGGAGAGTCAGGCCCCTCTCTGCTCTGCTTCTCCAGATCTACATTAAGAGTGGTCACCCTAGAAGAACCATATTAATCCATGAATAAAAATGTGGTTTCTGTTAGTCTAGTTTATATTTCTCTGAGTTGGAGGGAGACTAATAGGTTTTCTTATTTACTGATCAGTATAATTGGTTGTATTTTTCTGTAAACTATCCATATATGCCCTTTTCCCTCTTATTTATTTATTCATTTGACTTGCTGGGCACTGAATCAATGGAAGGCAAGCACTATAGCCCCTGGTGCTTTTGAAGTAGGGCTGTAACTTTTTGTGATTCACATACTGAGAAGAAAATGGTGTGCTCTGTGTGTTCCCTGGCTCTGTCTTGTTCTTTCCCTGTATCTCTCTACCTACACATACAAGAAGGCCTACCATTTTTTTGAATCAGCCACTAGCCATGTTACTGGACTGAGTTGTAATGGTTGTGTTGAACTGAGTCTTTGTTCATTCATCAAACACTTCCTGGGGAACTGCTCTACTCTGTGTAGGACACAAGCTGAGATGATGAGTCCCAGCTCTCGGATTGCATCTGTGGTGGGAGGGATGGGAAAGCAGATTATAGTATAGTCAGGGTAGGAGGAAAGTCATTCACCCAGCTGCTCTGACAGTTCCTCATGTCCTTATCCAGTGTTCAGAAAACCTGGACAACAGTACCCAAGCAGCCCACTGGCTTGGATGGACCAGTAGGTCATGGAGACTCCACCCACTCAGAATGAGAGTATCCCCCTGCCTCTAGAGTCCTGACCCTCTGCGTTGTCTGCAGCTCACTCACCTTCGCCACCCTGCAATGCTCACCTTCTCCTTACTCATGCTCAACTGTTGTAGGACAGACTGAGGAAGCAGGCTTGCTATGACTTCTCAGTTCTCCGTTGCGATTGGTAAAATATTTTTGAGCCCTAGGACGGATAGCCAAGCTTCACACAGACAAGGACTCTCTGGGGGCAGATACTACGACCTTGGTAGTTTTAGAAGATTGAAATGGATATAGTGAGCATTTGGGAGTTCCCTAAATTACCCTGTATCGCTAGCATGCATCTTACCTGATCCTAATCCTGACACTTCCCGTGGGGCTTGTCCGGTCCTGCCAGTGATGGGACTCCATGATGATTTTACAATGGGCTCCCTGGGTTTTCCCCATAGCTGACTCATCACTGAGATTGCCAAATAAAAAAACAATCATTTCTGGGTTCTGTTGCCACGGACTGAACCTAATCCTTAGGCTCGTGGCCTAGGATTCAGCATTTCAGACCAATGGCCCTAGAGATTCTAACACAGAACTGGCCTCAAGAAATGAGCCAGGAGCACTGGGTACTGAGCACAGATTGGGAACATCAGGCTTGGGATTAGAGATGGTTTCCTTCTTGGCATCTGCCTCCAGTTTTGTCAAGGGAGACTCGGGGCCTAATAGCTGCGAAGTGCCAGTTAGCTGCACACACCTGTTGGCTTAGTGGCAAGACATGCTTTTCCCACACTGCAGTCAACCATCACTACCCCTCCACCCTAGGGGGCAGGCAAGCCCCCATTAAATGCTCTCAGGATTCCTTGGGGTTTGGGTAGGTCTGCAGGTCCTGCCCATCTCCAGACCACTGTGCAGCCTGGGACAGTTCATAGCTGGATGTGTCAACTAGAAAAGGAGTCTCTAAGTCATCCAACTCTTACCCTCAACCTTTATCTTCCTAGCTTCTCTTTATTCCTGGTGCGGGAAGAATACTTTCTCACCCCTTTCTCTGGGAGATGTGTTCCATGAAGAGATGAAAACAGAGGTGGGGTATGGTGAGACAGAGGCTTGGCATGTGAGAGAGAGCAGGGAAGCAGAGGAGGGGACCAAAGCTCTGGACAGGGTTCTTGTCCCCTGAATCTCACTGTAGGTCAGAAACTGCAGAGCTCTGTGCACCCTCTTGGATCCATTTGGAGATACCAGGCCCCCAACAGATGGAAGCACACACACTTCTCTCAAACATGCCCGAGGCATGGCTCACGATTTGGCAGGGCAGGTCCTGCAGTCCTTTCCAGGTAGGGGCCAGTGGGATGATACTAGAGAGAAGCATTTGTGCTGTTCTGTTTGCTAAGGGTCTGTTCTTGCTAGCAGGACCTGACACCCGCTTTGCTGTGAGCTGGCACAGGAACAATCAGAGTGAAGCTACCCACGAATGCTCTCTCTATTGAGTTGCCATCAGATGATTCAGGAATGATCTGTACACTCTCATGAGAGTCATGCATGAGGAGGCCAGGTCTGTAGCTAAGGTCATGGGGACAGTCTCTCCCAGATATCCTGATTTCCCTGACTTTGGCAGAGAAAGACACCCATGATCTCAGAGATACATTAATTTTGATGTCAAATCTGGTGCCACCATGGCTGTCTGCTAAGGTCCGGGGGTAGTCTTTATTGAATTCTTCCTGTTGACACCCTGTTTCTAGTATTCCTTCAGGGGTTGCTGGGGAAGAGTCCAGGATTGTCTCAATCTCTATAGGAGTGGCAGGCTGGATAGAGAGAGAGACAGTAGAGGGCATGTGGTAGCCCAGTCCAAGAGACCAGCTCAGAGGTGGTTGTCAGATCATGTTGTTTCATTGTTCAAAGCACGCCATTCAGAATAAAAACCAGCATCCTTGCAATGATTAGTAAGATTCAGGACAGACAATGGAATCCCCCAGAGGGTGTATGATGCAGGTACCTGGTACCCAAGTTAGGCTCAGGAGATCTAGGACAGGGCCTGAGAACTGCATTTCTAACACGTTTCTGACAATGCTGATGTTCCAGACTCCATGGACCGCACTTTAGGAACCATTTACCATATTGAGCTAACTCATCCCTACTGCATCTGACCTTAATCTCCCCCCACCCCTGCTCACCATGTCCTCTTTGGCCATTCCATCCTTCTTGCTATTCTTAGGAGATGGCAGGCATGTTTTTGTCTCAGGACCTTCTTTCTTCTTATTCCTTGGGCCTGGAATTCTCTTCCCTCAGATAAGTGTAAGACTGCTTTCTTCCCAGTCAGGGGAAGTGACTTACAAAATGGCTCCCAGTGCACCCAACCCGTGTTACTCATGTCCCTTCCTTTTCTAGACTCTATCCAGAGTGGTCTATATATATATATCAGTTGGGAGATGATGGCCTTTGATACCACACTGTCAGATGTCTCCAGGAACAGGCAACTGTCCAAAGAGAGGATGTTCTCTCCTGCTTAGAGGCTGGGGTTAGAGCTTAAGGCTCATTCCATTTCAAGAGGCCATTGGGTATTTCAAAGCCAGAGACTCCTAATTAGGAGACATTGAGTAGCTAGGGGTCCAGAATACATAGATGCAGAGGAGGAAGAGGAGGAGGAGGAGGAGGAGGAGGAGGAGACTGGAGTTGCTGCTGGTTTCTGAGGGCAAGTGAGCGGGGCTTGCATCCTGGGGCTGCAAACACACATTGCAAGGAAGCAGTGACTGCAGATTCAGCATCTGACACTCAGCGGACAGATGTCCTGGGTCAGGACACTGGGGCTCCTGAAGCTCTCCTGGAATGATTTACATTCCTGGTGCCAGGGAATACCAAGGAGCTGGGCAACTTGGGGACACTACTCCTGACTAGGGAGGGGCAGGAGCTAGAAAGGGAGATCCTAAGACTGCCATTTGACTAAGCCTGGTCACATACTGCTGGGACCACCACTAAATAAGGGGCAGAGAGAATGCAAGAAGCACTGCAGGGGCTTGCGAGGAAGCTCAGTTGGTAGAGTGCTCGCCCAGCACACAGCCAGCCCTGGTTTGGGCACCAGCACTACAAATTGATCATGGTGGAACATGTCAATAAATCTTAGCATTCGGGAAGTAGAGGCAGGATGATCAGAAATTCAAGGTCGTCCTTGGCTACATTGTAAGTATAATGCCAACCTAGGCTACATGAGACCTTGCCACAGGCAGGGGACAGGGGAGGACCACTAAGAAAAAGAGAAAGGAATAAAGAGGTAGGCAGAAGAGGACTTCAAAGCTTGCTCCTGTTGTCTATCACCTGTAATGTAGCCAACGGCCTTTGAGGGCAGAAGAAAGCCACCACGTAGGCCTGAAGATGAGCTAAGCCATTGGAAGGAGAAATGGAGATTACCTGAAGACACAAAGGCTTGTTGATGGACCCATAGCAAATACTCAGGACCAGTGGAGAGATCCAGGAGTACTTGTTAGCTTCCCCAGTAGAGGTGTGTGCTCCAATGCAGGAAGGCTTAATCTTAGCAAGGTGCCCAAAAGCCTAGAGTCCACTATGTCAAATTAATAGCTCCCACCTCTCTCATTGTCTTAATTGTTTAATCATTATTGTATTAATGTATTAAAAATTAAATGTTTAAACATTATTTTATTAAATTTAAAAACGCACTAGTGTATATAAAGGAGTGTTGTGTTGTACTTTGAAAGCTGAATTTAACATAATAGCATTCAACTTTTCAATTGTGCTCTCTTCTAAATTTTGTTCTCTGAAGGCAAGGCCCTGTAAGCCGCTGTGAGGGAACAGTATTCGTGGCTGTTGGCATAGAACAGGAGTAAATGAACTCCCTGAGCTGGCTTTGCCCATGGCCAGTTGTTTACATATGTCTGGCTGCCCTGGTTACAGTGGGCATGGTCCAAAGGAAGTGGTTACCATTAGGAAAGTGTTTTCTGTCAGGACTGCTCTCCACCAGTGTGTTTGTAGGAAAGGAGTCCCTGGCGAATGGTTCACTTATTCTGTTCATACCTCACTGCAACTTACACAGTATCCCCAGTCCTGGTGACAACAGCCACCTTGGAGCGACTCAGGGTCCTAGCAATGGAAGCCCAGAGAAGGTGGAAGAGCCTTGATCTGGGATCTTTGGATTCTCAACCATTTCTTCAGTCTTTCTTGAACTAGGCCAGAGAGCCTGGTCACTGTAAGCATATTATAGGGTCTTCTTTGCAGATCTGGAAATGGCTTCCTCCCTCTGGGTGGTGTCACCTGTCATGGTCCTGCTGTTGGTGTGATCCTTCCTCTGCCAAAGCTCTTGTGTTCTCTCCAGGTGCCTCTCCAGACAGTCTGGCTCTGTTTTGTTACTGCTCCAGGCTTGCAGTTGTCCTCAGGTCTTACATAGGTTAGATCTTGTCAAAGTCAGGAGACAGGCTGGGCAGTGGCTTCAGTCAGAGGCCCTGTTCCTTCAGAAGCCCAGCTGGAGCAGAAGGACGTAGCATTCCCAGGGGACTGGGAGTTACCAGAAGGACTGAGGACTTGACCAGGAACCTCTTGGAGAGCAAGTACATACCTGCAGGCCAGCTTCTTTCTGAGGGTCTCAAGACACTCGCAACAGCCTCCTGAGCTACAAGATACCCTAGCCCAGTGGTTCTCAACCTTCTGAATGCCACAAGCCCTTATTTCAGTTCTTCATGTTATAGTGACCCCCATCCATAAAATTATTTCGTTGCAACTTCATAACTGTAATTTTGCCACTGTTATGAATCAGAATGTAAGTGCCTGTTATGCAGGATATCTGGTATGAGACCCCCCCCATGGGGTTGCAATGCCCCTCCTCACAGCCTTCCTAGAAAGGAGCCAGCAGGGCCCACAGCTGCCCAGGCTCTACCTTGTCTCCTGCCTGGAGGTGGGGCTAAACATAGCTGCTCAGGCTATGCCTTTATTTCTCCCTGCTTGTTAGCAGCTTGTGGTTGGCAAGTACTAGAAGGATGGATGGATGAGGGTAGGAGTAGGACCCTGTGGTGGCCAGAAGATGAAATAGCAGAATATGTACATCAGCTGGAGATGTGAGTGTGTGAGGTGCTCCTCCTTATAAAATAAGGTCAGTGGCCTCAGCCACCAAAGGAACGGAGTCAGCAGCACAAACAGATGGGACACTGTTCTCTGGGGACCGTCCCTGAGCTTAGGTGGAATGGGAGTCTGTTTATCCCTAGACAGCTGAGGAGCACACCAGGTGGGGGTTTCCCATGGACTGTCACAATGTCCAGCCTGTTGGCTGGCGAGGAGCCATTCGTGAAGGCGTGAGCCAGCCAGGGCTGCTGTGCTAAAGGACAAAGCACAGATGTCAGGGTGAAAACCTGTGACCATCCAAAGGCTGGAATATATGTGCTAGGTCCTGGCAGATACCTGTGCAGAAGGGTCAGCAGGGAGGGTGATGGGAAAGAACCCTGGGGAAGACAGCAAGCGACCGACACTGTGATATTGAAAGCTTTCTATAGTCTTACCGAGAGTTCGGAGCTGGGGGAGGGGGCACCTCAGAATTTTTCACTCGGACCTTTGACTCCCCCCATGTCTACCTCCATCTCCTTCCTGCCTCAGGTATCACTTTGGGTGAGCCAACATCCTGAGAGGAATTCACTGGTCAGCAGATGTAGGGGTTGGGGGTGCTAGGCTGCCATACCGACCGCTCGTGGCTTTTTTGGAGGGCAGCAATATCTGGCCTAGGGAAAGAAAGTAATCTTGGAAGTCTGCATGGAAGAGGGGCACTTTAAGACTTCTTAAATGTATAAGATGGTGATTTCCAAGTATGAGAACAGGCAGGAAACAGAAGAGGCATGTTCAGATATCACCAGTGCAGGCTAAGCAGGCCCGCCGAGAAGGCTGTCTTGACAGACAGACAGACAGACAGACAGACAGACAGACAAGGACAGGACACTGCTGCAGCTTGCTGGGAGATGTCACATTTGTATCTGGTTGGGGAGGAGTTTTTACAGGTGAGTGACTCAAGACAAGAGCCAGGTTCTGGGATCAGGAGTCTACTAGCTCTGGGTCTGGGGTACAGATGGCAGAGCCAAGAGGCAGGAAGATCAGAGCATGTGGGAGAACCAAGGTCACAGGACCAGTGACCCACTGACAGGAGGGGCATCTTAGGCCCCCAACCAGTTCAATAAGAGAAAGTGGAGCAGGTGGTTTCTGCTTTTGGATCTTCAGTTGGGGGAAGCCAGGAGACCAGGGCTAAAGAGAAAAGCCAGGGCTGAGCTCTGTAGACTCAGGCAGCAGTCTGACCTCCAAGACAGGGAAACTGAGGCTGAGAGTGCCTGAGGAATTGGTTCAGACTATACTGGTCACCAGAGTCAGAGCTGGGGTGCTGGTCCTTTCACCTGCTGCCTTCATGAAGATGAACGCCTGGGCTTTCCAGACCTCCTGGAGTGATCTGAAAAGAGAGTCACATGAAGAGGGAGTGCGGGGAAGTCATGATCTCTCTCTCAAAGACAAAAGCAGTCAGCAGCCAGGAGTGTGCAGTGGCTCACACGCCAGGAGGCTCACTACAAGTCTAAGGCTGGGCTAGACAAGACCTTCAAAAAGAAGTACCAATAGATCCCCCCACATAACAAAAAGAAACGGACATGTAGATACCAAATTGTTGGAACATCGACCTCTGAGGGTGGGATTATGGGTAATGATTCTTTCTTCGTGGCATTCTCAAAGTGTGGATAGTGAGAAAGGGTTTTGTTTGTCTCCAGACAAGTCTCACTAAATTGTCCATGATGGCCTTGAACTCACGCTGTGTTCCAAATTTTAAAAACTTGTTTGAGTACATCGTGTACGTGTGTGGTGCTTGCGTGCATGCTTGCGTGCATGCATGTGCTCTTTTCATCTACTTTGTGGGCTCCAGGGATCAAAGTCAGGTTGCTAGCAAGTACCTTTACCTGCTATGCCATCTTGCCAAGCTCTGGCTTTAAACTTGTCATTCTCCTGCTTCAGATTCCCTGGTGTAGGGATCACACATGTGAGACACCACACCTGACTAAAAAAAGTTATTATTTTTACCGTCAGATAAGGTTGTGGGAAGTCCGCTCATTGCCCTAAGCTCTGGGGGGGGGGGGGGAATAGAGCTGGAGTGTTGGTTAAAATTTCTGATCAGCCTGTGTAGCTGAGTCTCAGGAGAGATAACCAGAAAGACCACTCAAAACTGTAGTTCAACCAAGACACAGAACAGGCTGCGCATAGGGGTACATGACTGTCATCTGCACTTGGGGGGGTGCTGAGATAGGAGAATCACAAGTCACTCTGGCTACAGGATGAGACAGTGATTCTAAAAACAAAAACAAACGACCTAACTAAGGAGAGCGCAGCAGAGCCTGGGGCTCACCCACTGGCTGAGGACTATCTCTCTACAGACCCACGTTCTTTGTTCAGAACACTGGGGTTTGAGGTTACCATAGGCTTTGAGAAGAAGTGTCTGGTGTACAGCTGGGGCTTCTGGGACTAGAGATGGGAGCCCTAGGAACAGAGGTAGAGAAGAGTGATGGGGGAGGGTAGAAGATTCTAGCTAGAAGCTACCTCTTCAGATCCACCATGTAAAGAAGGACCTTGGCTAAGAGATGCTCTGCCAAGAGGGGGGAGGTTGGGGAGTAACGGACACAGGCAAGAAGCAGACTCCTATGGGGCTGAGGAAAGGAAGGAAAGGGGTCTTTTGGTGTCCTTCTTCAAAGGAAGATGACTATCTCTGGCTCACTCTCCTCCATGACATTTGGGTTCCATCTCAGCACTCTCCAACTGATCTTGTTTCTCCTTCGACAGAGACCACCTGGGAACGTCCCAGCAGTTCTCCTGGGATTTCAGCCAGCCCTGGCCCTCACAGGAGCTCTCTGCCTACAACAGGTAAGAGCCACTCAGTAGTAGCTTGGGATAAGCGGGAGGCCTATATACCCACCTTCCCTGGGAAGCTGAGATTATGGGACCAGGGGCCTGAAAGCTGCTGTGGTATGTTATGAATCAGACCTGGAGATGGTCCAGACTATGTCCCTAAAATCTGCTTCCCAACATGGTGGTTGTGCCTGGGCAGGAGCATTTGTAGCTCTGGGTATCTAAGGCTCTTGGCTACTGAGGTACTTAGGATGAGATCTGACTGGGTGAAGTCAGAGATCAGAGATCTTTCCAGATGCAGGGAAGAACAGCTCCATGTGGCTCACATCTGCATCGAGAAGCAGAAGCTAAAAGGAGGTCGAGTTTTATGGGGGAATTTTTGAACAGAATGTTCTGGAAAGGAAATGGGCTTGTATGTTAGGATGTATGTTATCTGTAGAGGTAGCTGAATGGCATTGTTTGAGACATACATTCCTATATGTGTATGAGAATTATCCAGAAATGTCTTAGGATCTAGTTCTTAGATGTTCTAAAGAGTTACAGGGCTTGGTAACAGGGAAACAGTTTATCATCTCTCCTGTGTTTCCCTCCTCACGGCAGCCTTCCCTGACCACTCTGGTTGGGGCCCTCAACCTCTCAGTCTGTATCACAGTGTGTGGCCTCAGTGCATTCTTAGTTCTTCTCTCTGTTGAGGCTCTCCTCCCATGATGAACTGAGGGGTAAGGCCTGAATGTCTCCTAGAGCTCTGGTCTCTACATCTCCACACAGAAACTGGCTCCATTGTTGCATGAATTCAGTCATCAGTTGCCTCTTTATAGTCTACTCAGCAGACACAGGTTTATCGAAGTCCTGTGCTGTCACCTGTTGGGGATGGAGCACTGGGAGAAGTTGGCTTGGACCTCTGCAGAGCCCTTGGAGTCATAGACCCTCTATCACCTAGAAGCATATCAGAAGCACTTCTTGGCCCAGCTTCAAGTGTGCCGGGCCGGGGGGAAGGGGCTAAGAAGGGTGGGGAGATAGGGAAGAGGGTCAGAGGGACCTGGCTGCCCACACCTCAGCAACTTAGCATGGCATTTCCCAAGTCTAAGAGCTCTTAGACCATAGAGTCTCTGCACAACTAGCTCCCTGGCAAAGGAGCTTAATGGCCGTGCTCTCTCTGGAGGTTTGGTGGACACACCCTGTTCTGAAAGTCACCCTGATGTACCCACACACTTCATAGGGACTCCCACTGTGATCATTCGCTGCATGTCATGTACTTGCCAGCCTGTGTGATCTCAACTCTGAGAGGCTCTGCCCTCCAGCAGTCACTGGGTAGGGTCTAAGACTGTCGCAGGGAAAGGCACTCACAGGCATCTTCTAAGAAGATTCCAGAGCTCTTGCTAAATGTCCTAAAGGTCACAGGAGAGGACCAGAGCAAAGACTCCTGGGTTTACAGGACTACGGTGAGAGTTCAGAAACTGTTCTGAGGTACAAAACATCCATCCAACAGTGCACACAGTAGGGGTCTTGGTCTTTCAGAGGTCTGTGAGCCATGTATGACCCATGAGGACAGGGAAGAATGTCTTGCATTCTTTGGTTTTCTACCCATTCCAATGTGGGGCACATCCGCTATATTATATGCTGATGAGTGTATCTCAACTGAATGTGAGGCCTTTCTCCCCCTGATTATTTAAAATCCAAGTGTGTCTATTATCAGAGGTAGTCTTTAATTTGTGAGATTATTACTTGTGTCCTGGGGTCCGAGCCATGTTGCTTCTGCCATCAGGCCTCTTTTTCATCAGCCATGTATTAGTAACCCAGAGGGTGACCATGAGAGGGCCTGACCTGGCTTCATGATTTCGACCATGTGGAGCATAAAGATAACTCAGCCATCCATCGACTCTCCACCCTTCCTCCTACCATCGTCTCTACATCCACGCTCCACCTCCCACCCTATTTTCTATCCCTGTTCTAATTTCATCCTGTGGCTGTGATAAAACACTCCTATCAAAAGTAATTTAAGGGAGGAAAAAATGGTTATTTCAGTTTAGAGGTCACAGCCTATCATTGAGGGAAGTCAGGGAGGGAACGCAAAGAAGAAGTCGGAATCAGAAACCTTGGAGGAACAGCGCTTGATGGCTTGCTCCCTGGCTCATGATTAGCTAGCTTTCTTACACAGCCTTTGATGGTGCCTCCCACAGTGGGCTCGGCTCTCCTGCACCAAGTATTAATCACGCCAGTCTGATCTATACAGTTCCTGAGTTGAGGCTTCCCTCTCAGGTGACTCTAGGCTATGTCACGTTGGCAATTAACGCTAACCAGGATAATTCTCTACCTGCTAATGGCATCATTCTCCCTCTCTCCATCTCCCACCCTCCAATCCATCATCTTCTCTTCATCACCATATTCCCCAATCATACTCCCCTTTCCCACCCTTCTCCAGCTTTCATTCAACTGTTCTCCCTTCAGGGACTTTCACCCATTCTGTATCCCCATTCCCACCTTCTGTTTTCACCCTCTATCCTCCGTCTTCCCGCCATCTTTCCTCCATTTACTTTCCTCTATCCACCCTTCCTCCACCCTCCATCCCTCTTCCATTCTCTCCATCCATTTTATTGTTGTGGGAAGAGAAAACAGACACAGTCAGGACCTAAGGTTGCTTCAGAGATGCACCAAATCCTCCTGTCACGAAGATCCAACGGGGTCAGGTCTCAGTGCTTTCTGTTTTGTTTGTTTCTGTGAAAGTCACTGTGGTAGTATATTAACTTCTTTAATTTTTAAAATGTTTTATTTATTATTATTAGTATTTATGTGTGTGTGTGTGTGTGTGTGTATGTGTGTGTGTGTGTGTGTGTGTGTGTGTGTGTGTGTGAGTGCCAGTGTGTGTGTCACAACATCAGAGGTCAGAGAACAACTTTGGGGAGTTGGTCCTGTCCTTCCCCTGTGCATCCAGGTAACATACTTAGATTGTCAGCTTGCCCAGCAAGTACACTTATACTGGCTGAACTATCTCATGGACTCAGTCAAACACATTTATCCCCTAGTATGCCTCTGTTCCCCACTCCCAGGAACAGACATCCTGGGGCACTTAGACAAATAAGCACAAAGGAACTAGGCCAGGCAATCCCTGCACGCTCTGAGAAGGAGTGAAAGTGGGGCACTGTGACAGTGGCTAGGGAATCAGAAGACCTCGGCAAAGAAGTGACATTTAGGACAAGATTTGGGGACAGTGATAAGGGAGGGTTGGGAAGGGGTCGGAGAGGCAATGACTCTGGCCAGGAACAACTAGGTCAAAGGTGCTAAGGCAGCAACAGCCTCAGTCTCATGAGTAGACTTGAGAACAGAAAGGGGCCAGCTGAGGGAGGTGTCAGCAGTCTGGACAGGGGTGGGGGGGAGCTGGGGGCAGGTGAACCGAGAAAGGAATACACTGGATCTCATGTTGCCTGTGGAGGTGAAGAGGACCGAACAGCTACCAAGCCATACAAACACCCAGCTCTCTGGTAGGAGTGGTAAGGTTTTACATTGTGTGTGTGTGTGTGTGTGTGTGTGTGTGTGTGTGTGTGTGTGTCTGTGTATGTGTGTCTGTGTATGTGTGTCTGTGTGTTTCTGTGTGTGTATATATCTGTGTCTATGTCTATGTGCATATATATATATATAGATAGATAGATAGATAGATAGATAGATAGATAGATGTATCTTTTTGTGTACATGTGTATATATCTGTCTATGTATGTGTATGTGTGTCTATGTATCTGTGTTTGTATGTATGTGTGTCTAGATGTGTATCTGTGTGTGTATCTCTGTCTCTATGTCTGTGTGTGTCTATATATGTGTGTGTGTGTGTTTGTGTATGTGCGCGAGTATGTCTGTATATGTATGTGTGAAGGGCAATATAGAAAACCCAATCACATTTCCTAACCACAGACCACAGACATCCCTCTGGTCCCTCTTGAAGAAAAACACGGGACACTGAACAATGCCGGGAAACCACAGATTAACCTTACCAAGCTGCACAGGGGTGGAAAGGTAGGGGTGGAGAAGCTCAGTTCTAATTCCAGGGGCCCTCTTGCCTTCCATGGCATAAGGCTCTCACTATTAGCAAAAAACAGCCAGGTTCCCAGCTGGGGAGGAGAGCTCTACATAGAAACCTGAGTCCTCAAAACAGTCCTTTTTGTTTTTTTTTTAAATCGTGGGTGATATTTACAGTGACTACTGAGCCAGGGACCTGGCCCACATTACCTCTTTTAATGTCACCAGAGTTATGAGGCTCTGTGGATCCAGTGGCTTCTCCAGGGTTGCCTGCTTCCAGACTTTCTAAATGAAAAGCCATTCAAACCACAACAGAGCTCCTGAGAACCTTTCAGTAACTGCTGGTAACATCAAAGTGCCTCTCTGGGCTGGTGTAGCACACATTGTGGAAGTATTGGTTTGTGGAGAGAGATATAGGCACGGGGGAGAAAACAGGAGTAAGGCAGTGCGTTCTTTGAGTATCATGTCTGAGTCACTTGTAGGATAAAGGACAACAGAGAGCCATGCTGTCCTCCCTAGAAGCTTGTGGGGACCGTGAACGCGGTCTGTATCTCATACTCAGAACTGAGGCCAATGACCATTTGTACTTCTCGTGTGACTAGTATGTCTGGGAAACTAAAATTTTAACCCATTTTAATTTAATAACTTTAGAACTCTTTTGGAGCAATTTTATGCTTACAAACAAGTAGAAAAAATAGTGGAGCAAGTCCCTGTAACCCTTTCTTTTCAAATTCTGTTTGGGGAAAGGGAATGATAGCATTGGACATGGGACTCAGGGCCTCATGTATGCGAGGCAAGCCCTCTGCCACTGAGATGTGGTCTCAGGCTGCCCTGTAGAGCCTCGACTCAGTTTCCCCTGTGAGTGTCTCCCACAGTCCATTTGTCAGATCGAGGAAGCGAGCCTCGAGTGTTACTCTTAACTAAATGTAAGACTTCACTTGGACTTCATATGTTTTCCTTGTTTACACTTTTTCTAGTCTGATACTTCCCTGAACCCCTGCCCCATTTACATTTTATTTAAATTTGCTTTAAAAAAAAAACCCACCTGCAGCCACTGGTTGGTGCATCTAACAGAACAACTGTACTGAAGGAGCTCCTCCTGAGCCTCTGGACCTGGGGTGTGCCCTGAGCTGCTGTTTTTCTTAAAGATGGGAAAACCTACCATTTACAAGGGCCTCCCTATCATTTACAAAGCCTTCCCTGGTAGGGTGTAGGTGAGAGTGCTTGGGAAAATAGGGTTTAAGGACAGATTTTGCCAGCCTTAGGGATTGGACCAAATTAGGGTGCCATCTTTAAGTCTCTGGAAGACCAAGGGGATTCAGAAGCAGGGGAGATGCCCAGAATTACCTAGGACCTGCCAGGATTTGGGAGGATCCTGAGAAGAAGTGAGCCTGGAGAATATGTAACAGACAGCTATGTCTCCCCTGAGCAGAGACCCTTGCAGGGCTCCAAGCCGAGCCCTCAAGCTCAGCCATGGGTCAGGGAGCTCTGGGTCCCTCTGCCACACGGGAGCAGGGCTCTTGTACATCACAGACTAGAAAGTAGTCAGTTAGGCTGGAAGCCTGCTCCCCAACCTAAACCAGACCTCCCAGTTGTCATCAGTAGGGGAGAGCATGGTGCTCCCTTATGAAATGGGGCTGCAAAGCCTTTAGAACCTGTGATCCTGGTATTTGAAGAGTCTGATTCCCACCATGTTGTCCTAGGCTTTTACCTGATCCCAGCCATAGGAGAAAATGCATCATGGACTTCATCTTTGGGAACACAATCTACATACTAGACAGCCAAGACATACAGTAAGGACCAACTGGCCAGACAGTAGTTTCTCGAACAAACGGTCACTCTTGTAAAACTACTCTTCTGGGTGGCCTTCAGGGGGACTCTGAATTCTCTGATGGAGTGGAATTGAAGAGGCACCTGCAAGGCATGCTGGGATTGAAAGGAGGCAGAGCTGTGCCTGTTTACAAGCAGGGTACTGACCTCAGAACCCAGACTAGTGTCTCCTGCAGTTGTAGTTTGTGTTTCTCAAAAGTGAATTCCATACCAGTCTACATCATTGCCCTTGATGAGTCTGGATGAGAGAGAGAGAGAGAGAGAGAGAGAGAGAGAGAGAGAGAGTTAGTTTGGTGTGGTAGGTGTGGTGTGGTGTGATGTGGTATGTAGGAGTGCTGGACACTACATCATATCCATAGCATTCATAAGTACACATATAAAGAACTCCTTCAAAAGTGATGTTCTATTACAGCTAGAGAAACACCATGGTGACTCATTATGTTTAATGTAGGGGTAAGTGGATGGATGGATGGATGGATGGATGGATGGATGGATGGATGGATGATGGGTGGGTAGGTAGAAGGGTGGATAGATGGATGACTAGGTAGATAAGTGGATGGATGGATGGATGGATGGATGGGTGGATGGATGGATGGGTGGATGGATGTGAGGGAGGGAAGTCAGGAAGAATAGATGGATGGATTTCCAAAACAATGAAACCCAGACCCCCCAGCTTTCTTACCCAGAGGAAGGATAAATTCCTATGCTCATTCCAGAGAGATGGAAAATTAGGTCAGAGCCTGAGATGTTGCATGTGGGTGTCCAGGGCTAATCATCTGTTATTTTGTTTTCTTGGGCAATAGAAACCTGGAGGCTGGGGCTTGGGAAGAAAAATTTTATAATAGGAAGTGGGGCTGAAGAGAGATGGGCGAGCTCCTGGGAGGGTGAAATCCAAGTCGGGAGACCGCTGGCTTTGTTGCTTAGTCTCTCCATGGTTTCCTGTTTCCTCCCTCTCTGCTGTCACCCCCCTCTGTGCACCAGCCTCCTTCTCCATTTTATCCCGGTATCTTTCCCCTCTTCTCATTGTTCATCTCCCAAGCCTGGTCTGACTGGCCATGATGTGAAGGTCACTGTGTGGGTGCACGTGTTTACATTTATTTTTGAAGTTACTACAGTTACCAAGCAGTTGGAGCTTTTCATTCCCCTTTTTAAATCATAGAAACCCCTGAGTTGGGAGTTTCATGTGTTTTCTTATGTCCTCATCCTGCTCTGTGCACTGTGGCTGAGTAATTCTTCTTCTTCTTTTTTTTTTTTTTTTTTTTTTTTTTTTTTTTTTTTTTTTTTTTTTTTTTTTTTTTTTTTTTTTTTTTTTTTTTTTTTTTTTTTTTTTTTTTTTTTTTTTTTTTTTTTTTTTTTTTTTTTTTTTTTTTTTGATTTTTCGAGACAGGGTTTCTCTGTGTAGCCCTGGCTGTCCTGGAACTCACTTTGTAGACCAGGCTGGCCTCGAACTAAGAAATCCACCTGCCTCTGCCTCCTGAGTGATGGGATTAAAGGCGTGCGCCACCATGCCCGGCTGAGTAATTCTTGACCGACTTTACTTCCCCCTCGGAGGCTGGGAGCCCAGGAAATCCCTCCGTGGGCTTCATTTGTCCTCTGGCCAGTGGCTGGTGAATTAGGAGCCCAGAGGATAGGGTTGCTCATAGGCAAGGGTCCTGGGGTCTCAAGGGCTTTAAATGGTTCTCACGTGCACTGGTAAGCTTTCTGAATGCGCCAGCGTAGAGAGCCATGTACCACCACGGGGTCAGAAGGGAACTGCTGTGTGAGGAGAAATGGTTGAGTGGAAAATTAATTTTTTCTTCCCAGTAATTGTTTTGACATGAGCAGTAATTAGGCAACAGCTGACAGGCTGGAACTGAAGAAAGAAGAAGAGGCTGCATTAAAGGCAGGATGCCTGGGCATTAGCGGGCTCCTGGCATGGCTGAGAGTCAGGGGAGCCAGGGTTAGGTGACAGGATGCAGCTTATAGCATGCCTAGCGGTTTCTGGGAAAGGGGAGGTCAGAAGGGCAGCCTCTGCCCTCGAAGAGCTGGAAAACAATGGGGCTTCTAGGGACTCCCTGACATCAAAGACTGTGGTATGGCTACCTGCTCAGAGAGAGCATGCTTTATTTCATCACCAGCTGAGCTATGATTTGTCTCTGTGGTAGAAAGTGATCAGAGTATACAGGCTGAGAGACATGCCACATGTTTCTTGGTCTCAGAATAACTTGTGGCTTGCTATTTCTTTAGAGCTTTAACAAGTTTAGCTCATGAAACCGTCTGGGCCTGGTGCCTTTTAGTGGAGGTGCACTTTGTAAAGACTTCCTCTCCATCCTCCTCTTCCTCCTCCTCCCCCTCTCCTCCTCCTCCTTCTCTTCCTTCTTCTCCCCCTCTCCTTGTCCCTCTCCGCCTCCCCCATATCTCCCCCATTTTCCTCCCCTTCTTCTTCCTTCCTCTTCCCTTTCTTCTCCTTCTGCTTCCCCTCCCATTTCAAGTGTTTCTTGAAGTGTTTCTTTTGATAATTTGAATCTTACAGAAGGTTTGGATTTTATTAAGTCTATGATTAGAAGTCATGTGCTCTTGCATTAAAAACAAATCTTGCCTATGTTTGCTGTGCTCCAGTGTTCTGATTCCTCATGCTAAGCATTTGTGGTCACCCTCAAATTAAGCCACTTTATCTCCTTTTCTTATGGTTGTTGCAATTCCTACCACACCTCAAACACACTTGTGCACATGCATACACGCACAAGGGCACACACATGGGAGGGGGAGAAAAAGAGAGAATGCCAGCTCTAGGTCGCCAGTGTTGTTCCCGTCTCTCAACATTAATTTCGCTCACTGGGCCTGCCTCCTGTTTTTCTTGGTTTATTTTGTTGATCATTCAATTTTTTTTCTCCAAGATCTTTAGGGGGAAATTGTTTCTTCCATTTCATTTTGTCCCCTTGGGCTTGGTAATAGAATAATTAAGGCTATGAATTCTCCTCAAACTATAATGCAGGCTTTATCCATTCATTTTAACATACCCTTCCTTACTCTTTTCTAAATAGCATGTAATTATGAGCTTAAGTTCTCTTTTAGCCTGACAGTCCTTAAGAGGGCCCTTTCTTAAGTTTCCAACTATCTGGAAGTTTGAAGATTGGGAGCCTTGTGTGTTTATTTTTCATTACTAATACCTACTTTTATTGTGTTCTGGTCAAAGAATGTGGCCTGAGTTATTTATACCTTTTTGCTCTGCACTGGCAGTTTATTTGTAGCTTAAGCATGGCTAACGTTTCCAATGTCCCATGGCTTCTTGGCAAATGTCCTCTTTGTTTATAGGGAAAGATGTTTCATCCATGTCCTTCACCCAGCCCTTTAAATTAAATTACGCAGACCTCGTTTGTCTATGAATCAGACCCAGAGCCTAAGCAGTGTGCCAAGGTTTCTAGCACCGTCTCATACTTTCTTTGTGAGCCATGGTGTTTCCTATATGGGCTGTCCACCCTGCAGCCTTTCAGCTTCAACCCACCAACAAGCTGGGCAGAAACATTCTACTTTCCTCTCCAAGCACTGAATAAGGGGCCTGCTGTCTACCAGTTTCTCCTTATCTTGGTGTGTGTGTGTGTGTGTGTGTGTGTGTGTGTGTGTGTGTGTGTGTGTACATGACTGCTGAGCCTTCTTCATGAGTCTGGAGCTGATCTTGCAGATTAAGGACAAGCCCAGCTGCCCAGGGGCTGTGAAGCATTGCCCAGCTTGGAAATGGCCCTAGGCTGTTACTGCAAGTGGTAGAAGATGGGCTACATCCCCCAGCATGGAAAGGTTTTCCCTAGATTAGTCTCTTCCAGCTCACTGCCATGGTTTGCCTTATCCATGGCCACTCTCCGTTCCAGGCTTCGTGGCCCATAGCATTGGAGCCAGAAGTGTTTTTGATTTTGGAATGTTCACATACACATAAGAAGACATTTGGGGGATGAGATGCAAATGTAAACAGAAAACCCCATAGTTTTTACACAATATTACACAATATTACTTATGATGTCATCTATAATAATACACAATACATCTATAATTTTATACAATATTACTTATGATGTCATCTATAACACTCCAGAATTTGGGGGTTCTGAGCTGCACCTCACTACCTTCCTTGACCCTGAGGCCGAAGACTTGACAGAAGTAACGTGTCTAGGAAGTACTGGCTCTGGCTCCATCTCTCAGAGGGTATGGTCCACACTGCAGGGAAGGCCTGGTAGGGCTCACAGCTGAGGGATTGGGCTACTGGGATTCCACACATCTTCTCAGTGTAGCTAGAAGCTAGGGATGTGAGTGACAAACGCAGCTAGCCAACATCCGTCAAGCTCTGAGCCCCAACCCTGGGATTCCCAAAGGCCTCATGGCCTCCCAGAACAGTGTTCCCAGCTAGGGACCAGTGTTCAAACACAGGGGCCCGTGGGGGGATTTTACATGCAAATGAAATGCCCTGCTTCTTGTAAACACTGGCAACTTTTAAATGTGTTCTCTTCTGCTTCTTGCTTGCAGAACTTCTGGAGGAATAATAAATTGAATATTACCTCCAATGTCTTCCTATGGCCCTCCAACTAGTCCTTGTGTGCTTGTATATCCATTGGCAGTTTCCACCAGCCTGGGGCATAAGGACAGCTTAACTCTCCAGTTTCCAGAGATGGTGCAAGCTGGTGGCTCTCAAGGGCTAAAGTCCAGCAAAACCAGCAACCTTCCCTACCCACCCTTCATGACTCATCCTTTTCAATTGTGTATACTAACTGAATGACCAGTGCATGTGTGGTGGTGCCCACAGAGGCAGAAGAGGGTGTTAGATCCCAGCAACTAGAAGTAAGCCTACGTGTAAGGGGTCAGGAACTGAACCCAGGTCCTCTGCAGGAACACCAAGTGCCTTAACCCCTCAGACACCTCTCTGCTTTGCCTTTTCCCTTTTAATAAAGTCCTGCGCGAGATACACAACCTCCTTGGGGGTATACTTACTAGGCAGATTTGGACACTGTCTGGAAACACACATACACACACAACACACACACACACAGAGGGGGAGGGGAGGGAGAGGGGTGTATGTAGTATGTAGTGTGTGTGTGTGTGGTATGTGGGTGTATGTGTTGTGTATGTAAGTGTGTGTGTGTGTAAGCCCCTATGTTTGAACACTGGTCCCTAGCTGGGAACACTGTTCTAGGAGGCCATGAGGCCTTTGGGACATGGGGTCTAGCTGGCAGACACACACACACATCCCAGGGTTGGGACCCAGAGCTTGAGGGATGTTGGCTAGCTGTGATACATGTTATATGTGGTGTGGTATGTGTGATATGTGGTGTGGTATGTGTGTATGTGTATGAGTGGGGGAGCGTGAGTGGTGTGTGTGATACGTGTGATATGTGGTGTGGTATGTGTGATATGTGTGTGGCATGTGTTTGTGTTGTAGGGTATATGTGTGTGTGCATGTATGCCTCTAAGGCGTGAACTGAAACCCTTGAACATGCTTGAGACATTCTCCCACCGAGCCACATCCCCAGCCCTTTTTGTGTTTTTTTTATTATTTTTGCTTTGCTTTATTGAGATAGAGTCTCATTCTACAGCCCTGGCTGGATTAGAATTCACTATATAGTGTAGACTGGCCTTGAACTCACAGAGATCCACCTGCCTCTACCTTCCAGGCTCTGGGATAAAAGGCATGTGCCGCCGTGTATTGCCTTTTTTATTTTTTATCTTAGTGATAAAACTTAGTGAGATGGCGTTTCACTAACTTGCCCAGGTTGGTCTGGAACCCACTCTGGGGCCAGGCAGCCCTTAAGCTCATAGGTTTTCTGCCTCGGCCTCCAGAGCTCAGCAGAGACAGCTGTGAGCCAGCAGGCCCTGGTTTTGTTTCAGGAAAACGGATACTCAAGCGTCCATGAACTTGACCATCATTTATTAATTAGGAGAGCCAAATTCCATGACAACTAATCAACTCACCCACCCCATCCTCTTTCCATGAACCACCTGAACTTCCCCATATCTAAATCTAGAAATTTGAACACTCACATCTCTATGGGCTTTGGGCTTGGGAGCATGTACTTTCTGTGACAAAACCACATGACAATGCAACTTAAGAGGCTGAGATATGGCTTCCCTGGGAAGGTGTTTGCTGTGCAAGCATAAGGAACTGACTTCTGTTTCCATAAAAAAGAATCCACATAAAAATGGCATTGTGACCATGGGTGTCTGTAACTCCACCACTGGGGAGGCAGAGAGGAAAGTGGACCTCTGGGTCTCAGTGGGCATCAGCCTGGCCTAACTGGTGAGCCCCAGGTCCTGAAGAAAGACCCTCTCCCAAAATGAAAAGAAGCAACATCAGAGGTTGAGCTGAGGAAACAACACAGACACACATACACACACAGACACACAGACACAGACACACACAGACACACAGACACATACACACACAGACACACAGACACAGACACACAGAACCACAGACACATACACACACAGACACACAGACACATACACACACAGACACACAGACACATACACACACAGACACATGCACACACAGACACACAGACATATACACACACAGACACATATACACACATACACACACAGAGACTACCACCACCCCACACCCATATACCATACCACCCACAGTCACCACACACACAAACACATACAACACACATCTCACACATAACACACACTACCTTGACACAACACCACACCCATCCATCATACCACATACATACACAGCACTCACATATACACCGCATGCACACACCACTCCTCTATATACCACACACACACATACACACACACACACACACTCCCCTACACACAACATGAATTCACATAAACACCACTCCTTTACACACCACACACATACACACACTCAAATGAGAAGGGAAGGGTTTCTGATTCATTATTTGCAGCCATTAAGACAGAGAAGGTGTGGTGAGGGAGAGTGAGGTAGCTGGTCACACTGCATCTGCAGTTGCTAAGCAGAGAGAGATGAAAACCGTGCCTCACCAGGCTTTTCAGGGGCCCTGACCCTGAGAGTCTATGACAGTTAGTGAGTCTATGCATGCTTACACTTCACTTCTTTCAGCTAAAACTCTCTGGAAGCACCCTTGCGCCCAGAGGTGTGTGTCCTAGTAACTCCAAATCCAGTCAAGCTGAAGGGTGTCTTGGCAACTGGCTCTTCAGATGGGGGCCACACAGCTGGTATGAGAATATGCAAACATTCTCAAATTCTAAAAAATTCAAAATCCGAAGTATTTTTTAAATCTCTGAGATTTTTGAAGACAGATCGTCACGTCACCCTTATGTACAGGCCAGCACTCAGAGACTGAGGGTGGAGAACTCCCCTAGAGAGAGGACGAGGACTCATGGGGTGGTGGAGGAGCCACCTGACTCAGGAGAAAGAGACAGGCCCTCATCAGCACCTGTGATGGCAGCTGGGCTCTGATGACCTCGGCTTCTGCTGATCATGCTCCTGAGAGGGAAGCCAGTCCCCAGGAAGCTCACCACACTGGCTGCCAGAAATTAGAGACGTTCTCCATTCATTCCTAGCTCTTAGCTGCAGACCGGATACCAATAGATGGCCCTGCCACATGAGACCTCTTGCAACCCTGGGATGAGGAGGGAGAGAGAGGGCTGCTGTGGCCAGAAGCCGAGGGTGCCTGTCTGTGGCCCCCCGCAGCATCTGAGCTGTGTCTCTGTCCCCACAGTGAATGGATACCACGCATCAGGGACCCCGGCGCACCCTCCAGAGACTGCCCACATGAGTCTCCGAAAATCCACCGGTGATTCCCAGGTAAGGGGCTGCCAAGGGAGGTATGGCAGCTGAGTACCTAGCTCAGGGAAGATGGACTTGGGGGTCAGGGACAATGGCTCTTTTCTGCTATTAGTGGAAAGTATCTCCGGGCTGTCCTAACAGTTCCTAATGATAGATGGCTTGCAGGATGGCAGTTCATTGGTTTTCTAGAAATTGGAGATAATTTAGATCAGGAGATACTGATTATAGTTGTCAGGGCAGAGAGATCCACTCTGCTACCCACATATCCAATAGTGTCCAGGTTAAGCGTGTGAGCCAGCCAGCTGTTGTCCTTGAAGTCCTCTGCTGTGCCCATCCTCAGTCACCTGGAATAGAATTTAGGAATGTGACCATCTCATTCTAACCTAGCATAAAAGCATTTTTTGTGACAGGGTCTTATGTAACCTGGGTTGCCCCTAGTTTTTGATCCTCCTGCCTCCAGCTCCCAAGTGCTGGGATCACAGGCACGCACCACCACTCCCAGCTGGGAATTTACTTTGAGACTGACAAACTGCTGCCTTGTTCACCGTCCCAACTGACATATGTGACATCATGAGACCGGTGTCAAGAGCATTCTCGTGAGCATGGGACCACAGAGCACGCTCATCAGATTGACTCAAGGGTCGTAGTGGACCCAATGAAATGTCCATTGTTTTCCTTATTTGCAAGATGCGACATCTAAGTGTGTGTGTGTGTGTGTGTGTGTGTTTGTGTGTGTGTGTTAGAGAGAGAGAGAGAGAGAGAGAGAGAGAGAGAGATCATGTATGTATTGGGGTGGTCTCCTCACAAAGTATCAACAAGAGCTTCTTAAGGAAGCCTCCATTGCATGCCCTGTCATACTTTCTTTGGAATCAACATTGCCAGCCTACAGAGATACCTGATGGTGATGGTGCTGGTGATGGTGATGGTGACGGTGCTGGTGCTGGTGATGGTGAGGGTGAGGGTGATGGTGAGGGTGATGGTGACGATGACGGTGACGGTGACGGTGATGGTGATGGTGAGGGTGAGGGTGAGGGTGATGACTGATGACTGATGACCATGGTGTTAATATTGCTGAGGGAAAGACCCCGTGCTCTGTGAGTGCCGTCAGCTAAGGTGTGACATCCACTCCAATGCAGCCAAGGCTGTTGAGTTTGGAGACTTAGTAAGTTGTCCTCTCAGGGGACCAAGCATTGGTTGGACTCAGGCTTAGTAAACTTCGGCGGAGAACTTGAGGCTCTGCGTGAGACAGGTCTTTCAAGTCTCCTGCCTCTCATGAGCGGGATGTGCATTCCCAGGCAGGGCTCAGACGCCAGCGGTGCTGCTACTGGAGACCATGTCTGGAGAGTGGGGATCAAGGCTTAGTTAACACTAGGCAGAGCTGCCATTGAACCACAGCAAAGCCATGCTGCCTCCCCAGCACCGTGAGGACAGACACTGGAAACAGCTCCCCATTCTTTCCTCCCCACTGGAAACAGCTCCCCATTCTTTCCTCCCCACTGGAATGCGACTGCCCTGGCAGTCAGAAGTACTGTGAAGTTCCCACTCGGCCATTTAAAGCACGCTTGCTGCTGGGGCAGCTTAGAATCCAGAAGCTGACTTATCAGAGTGCTGTATGCCTTGGACAGAGGAATGTCTCCTATTGTATCTGTTCTTGGAATATACTCAGGGATTCTGACTTATATGAAAGATCATTCATACAAGCATGATTTGTACCTCCAGAACAATGGACCAATCTAACCATCCTACAACAAAGGGTAGGTAAAATGCCTTCCAGTGCTGGACATCTAGCCAGTTGGTGATATTACACAGCCATTAAAAAGCATCCTCCTAGCCAGGTGTGGTGGCGCACGCCTTTAATCCCAGCACTCGGGAGGCAGAGGCAGGCGGATTTCTGAATTCGAAGCCAGCCTGGTCTACAAAGTGAGTTCCAGGACAGCCAGGGCTATACAGAGAAACCCTGACTTGAAAAACCAAAAAAAAGCATCCTCCTGAAGAAAATGTAATGACTCAGAAAATGCTTCTAACTTAAATTAAATGGGAGAGCTGAAGATAGGGCACAAGGGTAAAGAGTATACTATTCTTCCAGAGGATGTGAGTTCAATTCCAAGCACCCACATCAGGAAGCTCACAACAACCAGAAACTCTAGCTCCAAGGGATGACACCCTCTGCTTACTTCCATGAACACCTATACTCATGCATGTGTGTGTGTGTGTGTGTGTGTGTGTGTGTGTGCATCCACGGGTGTGAGCATCCATGTATGTGTGTGTATGCATTTGTGTGCACATATGTGCGTGCATGTATTTGCATGTGTGTGTGCTTGTGTGTGTGTGCTTGCGTGTGTATGCTTGCGTGTGTGTACTTGCGCATGTGTGTGTGTGTGTGTGTGTGTGTGTGTGTGTGTGTGTGTGTAAATAAAGAGTATTCAGTTTTATTTAGAAAAGGGAAAACTGAGTTTATGGGAAGAAAGATGACCAGATTATCTGTGGTGACCTACCTGCATCTCAGACTGAGTTTCTGCATTGGAGACATTTGGTGGCATCTCTGATTTTGAGTATTACCACCAAAGAGGGGATGTTGGTGCATGCAGTAGATGCAAGGGATGTCACCTGTTGTTGTGCATTGGGCAAGACAGCTACTACAACAAGGAATTACCTATTTTAAAAATATGAATCTCATTAAGGTTGTAAAAGCATGATCAGAGACGGAAAGTAATTTTTATTTTGTTTATACTTTCTTCAATTTTTCTAAAAATCAATACATTTCACTTTCTATAAAAGACAGATATACTTTTTTATTTAAGACAATAGGATGCGGCTGCTGGAGAGATGGCTCAGGCTGTGAAGTGCTGATTGAACAAGCCTGACGCCCAGGTCCAATTCCCAGCACCCACATAAAAGGCAAGCCATGGTCATGACCCTGTTGTCCCAGAGCTAGGGAAGTGGAAACAGGAGGATCAGCAGGGTACACCAGCCAGCCAGCCTAGTGCCCTTGGTGAACTCTGGGGCAATGGCAGACGATGTCTCGGGAATGAAGAGTGATTAGGATTGACCTCTGCCACACCTTGTGTGTGCTTACATACATTTGTGTGCATAGACACACATACACACCACACACACACACACACACCACACACCACATACCACACACACCATACATACTACACACCACACACACACATACACACCACACACACACCACACATACCACACACACCGTACATACTACACACCACACACACACACACCACACACACATACCATACCACACCACATACACACACCACATACATATACCACATACCACATACCACATACATGCACCACATACATCACACACACATACACACCACACATATACCACACACATAAAACACTATACATGCACATACCACGTACAGATGCCACACACCACATACATACATCTCTCTCACACACACACGCACATGCACACGTGCATGCACACAAACACACACACATACATGCACACAAACACACATAGTTGATAAGAGATGTGTGGTACTGGGTTTCCAGGGAAGGCCAGCTCTGAGCCCCAGCTTGGTGGACAGTGGATACAACACACAGGCAGGTTAGCATAACATTCATTTTGGATGATAACCCCAAAGTAAGACCTCCTCAAAGAAACAAAAATAAACAGTGTGGTATATGAAAAAGGTAAATCTGCATCTGCCCGCTGCATCCGGAACTGTAAAGTAGAGCCTTTAGGATTCTTTCAGGCTATGAAAAGACAACATTTGAAAAGGAAGCCTCTGGTTTTTAAGCCCAGTGTGTGAAGTGCTGAGGCTAATTATCAAAAGCGCTCCCAGCTAACCATGAACAGGCTGAGAGAGTCTCCCTTAAAAGGCAGCAGGGTCCAATGCCTGAGCACACACAGCATTCTTCAATACACAGGGAGATTTACTCTCCATCCCGGGCTGCCAATCATAACTCACGATTGCTCTTGATAATATCTCAAGACTGAGACGTGGCTCAATGGTAGAGTATTTACCTAGTGTGTTCTACGCTCAGGGTTTGGTCACTAGCATGTGTGTGCCTGTGAACAATAATTAAAATATGAGTGAATGAAGGGCCACGTAACCATCGAAGAGGTGGGATTTGAGGCCACAATGGCCAAGCCCGGATTTGCGAAGTGCCTTATTGATTTCGCTCTCTTTGAGTTGGGGAATGGGAAAGAATGCAGGTAGCAGGAAGGGGCAAGGACACCTAATGTCCCTATCATCCTGAGGGTCCTGCTTTCACCATTGCCCAGTCTTTTGAGAGCTGGGTGGATGGGCACAGGCGGTGGTGGTCTGGTGCCTCCCAGTGGACAACTTCAGTACTGCAGACATCAAGGCGGCAGCTGCCTGGGTCCTGGATAAAGGGCACCTTCCTGGTTGGGAGATAACCCTGGAGTCAAAGGCTAATAGCCTTAGCAGAAGCAGATCTTAGATTGCACATTCTCTTCCTACCCACTATTACTTGAGCCTTTTTGTAATCCATCCTTCCATCAGTCTGGCTTCCTGACTACCCCAAAAGACACAAAGGGAAAGATGGGACACTGGGGACATGGGCTCCTAACAGAGTGTGTTGAAGAATGTAGTTTAAGTGGAGAAAGAGCTGAGATGCTGTGTCTCTGCCGCCCCTCCCCAGACCCCTGGCTTCAGTAACGCATGCCCCCGTCATCGTGCCTTTAGGTCTTTGCTAGGCTCTGAGGTATGGAAAGGCTCAGCCCTAGCCGGGGAGGACAATGGGTAAACAGTTGTTTAATTGTATCGGTGATAAGAACAGAAGGAAGTCTGCATGATGAGAAGCCAAACCAGTACTGCTGAGAGCATCAGTCATGGGCTTCTTAAGAAAAGATGCTAGGCAGAAGGAGTAGAAGAGTCCACACGGAGGGTTGGTTAACAAAAAGATGGGGGGTAGCGAACAGTCTTCCAGGGCACAGCATGCAGATGCCTAGAGGCAGGAAGGAGGGTGAAGCTTTCAAAGAACCCACAGACACCAAGTGTGAGTCATGCTGTGACTTACTGAATTGGCAGGTGGGGGGCGGGGCAGAAGATGGGTCAGGAGGGATCTGCATGGCCCATCACAAGGAGCCCGGGTTTGTGCCAACAGCGCTGGGACCTGAAGAGGGTTTTTCCTATCCCTGTAGGATCCAGGAGATCCCTGGGGAGGGATGTGCTAAAAAGATGCTTAGAGCAGGGGCTGCTCGCCCGCGTGTCACGGAGCGGCTCACAGCTTAGCCAGTAGTGTGTGTTCTTTGTGGCAGCAGAGATGCTGGGATACAGCCAGGATGTGGGAGTGGCAGTCCAGCCAAAGTGGGAGGAGAAGTAGGCAAGCAGTACACAGAGCAGGAGGAGCACGGAGTCTCTACTGCAAGGCTAGCCTGGGCTATGGCGTGAGCTCTGAATCCAGAAGAAGAAGAAGAAGAAGAAAAATAATCTTCTCCAGAATTATATGCAAAAGGGCACAATGTAAAAGTGTCTGTTATAGGAATGTGTAAACTTACAAAAGTCAAGGGCTTTCTCTGACAGAGACGCACAGACCTAGCATCTCATTTCAGTGAGCGCTGGCATTAGGCCACTGTTGGCTCATGGATGGTCTCATCCTGCCTCGACATCCCCACCTGTACCTAAAGCAAAACTCCCAATTTATGGATCTAAATCGGTGGTTCCCAACCTGTGGGTTGTGACCCTCGGAAAATACATATTTCCAATGGTCCTGGGAACCCCCAAACATACATTATTTTTGTTGCTACTTCATAACAGTACTTTGGTACTGAGCACTGTCTCAGCTCCTAAGACCATAGGTTGAGAACGAATGCTCTAAATGTAAGTATTTCTAATTGTAAACCAGATGGGAAAGATATCAGCGTACCATTACTGTACCCCCCAAAACACAAGTCCAATTATATTATCTATCATGTGCATTCTATATTCTAATTCTTTAATGATCCCCTTTAATGATGCCTTTTATACCTGCTTTCTCCTCCCCCGCCCCAGGCCAAGAGCCATTCAAGTTTTTGATATGAAAACATTGATTACTTTGCCTCTTTAGCCCTGTCTCTCTATCATTGTCTGTCTGTCCGTCCACCTAACACTCTCTCTGCCTTTGTCTGTCTGACTGTCTATCTCCCTCATCATCTCATGTATTGAGATGCAACTAATCACTATACAGTTCCATCATTTAAAATACAGTCTGGGACTACAACTCAGTAGGTTATTGGGGGGGGGGCGGGTGATCAACACCCAATCCCTAGGAAGGAGAGAGAGGGAGGGGAGGGAGGAAGCAGGGAAGTGGGGATGGTGCCAAGTGACCATCCTTGGTTGTTTGTAGAGCGCTCATTGTGTGCATCTTGCATCACAGTGGATTGGAGAGAATTCTCATCCCTCCAGGCCTCCCCCCAAGCCATTGGCTGGCACCAGCCTACTTTCTGACTACAGACATTTTTTTACAGTGTTTTATCTATGGGAAGGTCAGCTGTATGCAGTTCTTACTGGCTGGCTGCTTTCTCTCAGATATTTTTGATGTCTCTGTTGAGCGTGCTCCACTTTGATTCCCACTGCTGACTTGTATACCAGGAGCTGGGTGCTTTTGTCGCCTTGTCTGCTCCAGTCTCTTTGTCTAGGCTGATGCCCCATGGCTTTTCTTGTGCCTGCCTTCACACTGACTTCTAGTTTGTCTTGAAGACTCCCAGGTCATTCCTTGTCTTGTAGGCCAACCTACATTCTTAGTCTGTTTGCTTTCTCATGCTTGAACCTGGGCTTGTCGTTTGACAGGTGTTCTGTATGGGGTGAGCTAGCTGCTGGCTGCTGGCTGCTGGCTGCTGGCTGCTGGCTGCTGGCTGCTGGCTGCTGGCTGCTGGCTGCTGGCTGCTGGCTGCTGGCTGCTGGCTGCTGGCTGCTGGCTGCTGGCTGCTGGCTGTTGCATCTCCAGGGAGACACACACTCGCAGGTCTGCCTCCTGCTGTTGGGGAGGCCCTGGGTCACTGTAATAACTACAGATTTATTTCATTTGTTCCCCTTTCTGATTGATGGGTAACCCAGGGGACACCAGTGTGACCCTGTGACTGTCCTGCCTCCTGACCATAACCACTCTGTGCCTTGAGTATCAGTGAGGATCACGGTCTAAGTCCCTTTGACACTGGGATTTCCAAGCGGTAAACTCTATGTAGATTGTCATGGGTATCCTCCTGGAATGGTGTGTTCCCTCCGCCCTCTGTGGAGTGACTCCCTTGTGGTCATTATTGCTATTGAGCTCAGGCGGCCCCGCATGAGGACTATGAGGGTCATCTCAGTCCAGTCCCTTTGACCTTTTGTCGTATTTCCATCAGTATTTGAGTTCTCTTGCACTTCTTGGCACAGAAAGTACTCTGACACTCTGCCTTTGGAATTAGCTGTTTCTAGGAACCTGCATTCCTTTCAGTGAAGAGTAGCAAGCAATGCCCCCCCCCCAGCAAAGGGTGACTGACTCCTATAGGGTCTCTTGCCTCCTGGTCCTTTACACCCACAGTAGCAACAGCAGCCATAGATAGACTCTGGCCAAGGCCACTGGTCCCCTTTCTGCCCACGACCAATCCTAGGCTACAGCAGGCACACAAGGAGAGTAACAGTGTAATGTCGATCCCTGGTGGGGAGACTTGTAAAGAAGAGAATCTAGCCCTGGGGCAGGTCTGCCCCTTTCTTGGCAGGTATGGGCTTGGTCAGTGTCTCTGTGTGGAAGAACCACAGAGAGACTCTTGTTCCCGCTCCTTCTTGATAGCTGCCACCCAGGGAACTTGCTATGCATCCTCTGCTTGTCATCTGTACTGGGCACTTCTAGTAAATGTCCTGAAGGGCAATGGTAGTTTGGAAGGATACAGGCCAGGCCAGCTGGAGACAGTGGTGGATTAGAAATATAGAACATATCAAAGATATTGTTGGTCACGAGCTTGAGGTCGGTCCATAGCATGTCAGGGCGGCAGAGGAGTTGCTACAAGCACAGGCGACTGGATAAAGTGTCTGAAAGCTGGTCCAGGTCAGTGTGCCTCCAGTGAAGTCTCCAGCCAGATGCTCAGGACTGGGACTGACTGGAGCAGTATGAGAACGGTCCATTTTACAGATGGAAAACCTGAGGTTCCAAGAAGTCAGTTCCACAGCCTTCATCTCAAAGTTAGTCATCCATGAAATGGATGTTCCTTGAGGCTACTTTTCAACAAGATAGCTAAGGGTGGGCGTTTTCTACGAATAGGCTCTTTATTGGTCAGATCAGGGCAGGAAGTCTGTACATGTCTAGGATGCGCTCCTTTTGGCCTGGCTTGCTGATGGCTTGCTGAGGTCAGAACAGCCCACCCCCTACCCACCCTCCCCGGGTTCATCTTGCCTGCGTCCAATACTATGTGGCTTGAGGATGGGTGAAATCATCTGGCTTCCCTGAGTCTCCATGGTAAAGCCCTTCATACCTTTGGACCTGAGCCAACCCCAGAACACACAGAGTAGTTATTCACAGTGCCTCGAGGGAGCTGTGTTCAAGGGCCGCGTGAGACCCAGGACAAGTGACATCTCAGGGGGAGCTGTGGAGTTGAATCCTGAGCGCAACTTCTAAAGTCTCAGAACTGAATAGTCTCACATGTTAAATGTGACTTTTTTTTAAAGCTGTCTGTTCTTGGCCATCTCCACCAACACAACTGTGGGACTCTGACCGTCACCTAGGGGTGCTGACAATGGGGACAGTATATAAAAGGCACCCCAGAAGGATGTTGTGCTTATGGGAAGTCACTGTGGCTCCCAGGCACACTGCCAAGGTGGCTGAGCAGAGCCCATGTTCATTCCACGCGTTCACCGTCTGACATTATGGACTCAGGGGGTGGGGGCGAGTTCAGAATGAGATGTCATGTGCTGAGTCCTCTGTGCCTGGGGGTGGGGCGCGGGGAGGGTGGCCTACAATCTGCCTTAACTCTCTGCTCCCCTGTCATTCCACTCCCATGCTTCGGCAACGTGGTCTGGTTACCAGCAGAGGGCAGTGGAGGGGTTAACTCTCCAAATCCCAATTGGAAAGGAGAGGAAGGGAGACCTGGTTTGCTGTGGCTCCCTGGAGTCTGAGCTCAGCCTTCCTCCACTTTGCTTGGAGCCTGAACACTCTGGAGCAGCTTGGGCTCTAAGATGCTGTTGCCTGCCCCAACCCAGAATATGGTGACTCAGGAGTTAACGACAGGCTGACACCCCTGAACTTCCCCACCTCAGGGTTCTTAAGCAATCCCTCCACCCACCTGGGGAACAACGGGGATGGGGAAAAAAATGTCCAACATGGAGAACAGCTTTGATGATGGGTCTCACCTCTCTCCCCAGAACCTGGGATCCTCATCGCCAGGCAGGAAACAGAGCAAGGAAAACACCATCACAGTAAGTGGCTCACTGTGGGCGGGGAGGGCTCCAGGGCTGGGGCTTTGGGCCACAGCTGGGGTTGTTGCCGTGGCAACGTGGATCGATGCTCACTGGGTAACAGAGAAGTTGCAGCCAAATCCTGGTTTTTAGCTGAAGTTGCCCCCCATTCCCTCCCTCTGTCAATTTCCCATTTCCCTTGCGCTCTTCTGGTGAAGGGCAGAGGAAGTCAGAAAGCGGTAACCAGGGAGAAGCTGTTTCTGTGTGGTGGGCAGGAGAAGGTGCTTGTAGGGGAGCGAGTTGAAGGGGGTGGAGTGTGCTGTGTGCAGAGATGTGACATGGAAATTACAGCCACCACGGGGCTGCTTTTGTTGCAGGGAAACTTCTGGAAGATGTCAAAGTTAAAAGCCATGAGAAAGCTCCCTGCAAATAGCATTTCTGGGAGTCTCTGATGAGAGAAGCTCCTGCCTAAACTCTCAGGAATTTGCCCCTCACCCCCAGCTCTGGCCAGATACCCCTGTAGGGCTGGAGTAGGGTCCCCAACTCCTCCCTTCAACACCCTCTGATGAGCTTGAGGCCAGGACGTCTCTCTACTCTAAGGAATGAGTTGCTTAGATTCTCAGGGAACAGTATCCCTCTACCCTAAGAAGGGAGCTGTTCAGATTCTTAGCCAACAGAAGAGATTGGAGAAGTGAGGTCTATTCAGTTTTGCTATCTTGGCACGAGCGTGGGGGAGACACACACGGGGACATGCTGTCTTGGGCTCCTTGTCGGCCCTATTCTGAGCTGCTCTGACTACCTCTGCAAAGATAAAACGGACTGGATGTGTTGCTGTGTTTGCCTGGGTGGACCATCCTGCTTCGCAGGGAGGAGAAAGCCAAGCAAACAGTAAGAGCACCCATAATGCCTGCTGCCACCTTGGTGCCCACTGCATACACGCCAGGACTACTCCCATGGGTCCTGTTTGCCTCCCCCTGCGGGAGCTGTGGTTGATGGACTCAACCCTGCAGTGATTATGCACCTGGACTCTAAAGCCAGAATGTCACTTATGCCGTTCACAAAGTTAAGGCAAAGTTTGAGCAAGTTCCCCAGTGGTTTCCAGTGTCCGTCTGTGTCTGAAGGGCAGGGATTGTGAAAGCCTCAGGTATGGGCAAGTGGCATCTGGAACGAATTGGTCCACAATTGTAAAGTACCTAGAATAGAGTCTGGCACACACTTTGTGCTCAGTATGCATGCAACAGTGTGGTCATCACACGGTCCACACGTGAGGAAAGTGGAGTAGAGTGGCCGGCGGGCACTATGCCGAGGCTCACCTAGCTAGGAAGCATCAAGATGGAAACCTCAGCTCTTGCCCACTGACAGCACCCTTCCTGAACTGGCTTAGGGCCCACGGGTCATCAGCCCATTTTGACCTCCTTGTGTCTCCTGGAAACTGGGTTGGGGAGCTCAGCCTGCTGCAACCCTGAAGCAACCACAACCTCTCTTCCTAGAGAATCTCAAGGAATCTGGCAGGCCTTTGGCAGGCCCCAGGTTTGGGCTTCTGGAGGCCTGGACCCCATGTCTCACACTGTTACCAAAGGCTGAAGCAAGGTGACAGCCTCTCAGGGCAGCTAGAAATGGGGAGAAAGGAAGAAGAACAAATAAGAGGGAGACGTTTTCATGATCTAAAAACAAAATCAGGAGTGAGGAGTGGGCTGGCTAGTTGTCTCAGACGCACAGTGATGGAGCCCAGCCACAGAGGCAGCCCCTACTGGGTCCTTTCACTCAGAGCTTCTGAGTGTGGCCCTGAGATTCCCATTGGCTGGCTCCCACCTTGGCCCTCCTTCCTGGTCCTTCCCTCTGGCCTACATCAGCACATCTCTAGGACAGTCTGCAGCACAGAGCTGCTAGTCGTGGCTTCTGGGACACTGTTTAAAGTGAGGATCCTGAGAAGTATTGGCAGTTGCTCTCTCTGGGACAAGGACAGAAAGTACCTTTCTGTCCCTACTTCTGGGGCAAAGGAGAGACTGGTTATAAGTCACAGCAAGTGACAAAGAACATTCAGGACTGGAATCCAAGCCTCCTCACTGCCAACCTGGAAGCTTACCCATATACACCCCTGGATACCCTAACCCCATGTCCCTTCAGGCTGGAGACCCGAGCCATTCTTCCCCTCACCCAGGACTCTGTCTCCATTCGTAGCCCATAGCTCCATGTTCAAACCCTATAGAACTCAGCACGTCTTCAGGAGATGGGATGGCCCCATTCCTAGGAGGCTGAGACACCGGCTTCCCTACCTCAGGGAATATGGGAGTGTGTGGTGAGCAATTTCCCTCCCATCTGATCTGGGAGGCAGCCATTGCCAGGCCCTGCCAGCCCTGGGTGCACATCCTCAATCAGAGAACAAGGACTGGGCTGGATCTGAAGCTCAGTGGCCCGGAGCTAGTTTAGAAGAGAAGCTGGCACCAGCAGCAGAGCTAGCAGCCATGCCTAGGTCTCGTCCCTGCCCGTCAGCAGTGCTGGGCTGGCAGGTGGGGGTGGGGAGCCATCTGATTGAGAGTGACAGACACTAATGGCCTCTCACTGCCCTCGGCACAAACTTGACACATCAAGTTGTAGGGGATTCGAGCAGCGGTGACAGGGAAGGCACCAGGCACAGGATGGAGGAGTCAGAGGACCTTGTGGCCCTCCATTTGGATGCCCAGTGTAACCAGTCTGGAGGCATGGCATCCTAAGAGGGAGTAGTGGCTGGAGGAGAGCCATGTGGGGGCCTCTCCTGTCATCTCGCTTTACCAAGCCAGAGAAAGGCACACAGAGTACTTAGCTGCAGCCGGAGTTACCAAACCGTGTAACTCTGAAGGCTGTAAGGAAACCGACTAGAGCCCTGCCCTGGGACGCAGGCATGGCTGTCCTACAATTAGAGCAGGTGCCTCAGCTTCCCACGTCAGCCCCGCGGGTGGGTCCCACATGCGTGCTTCAGCCCTGGTGGCCTAGCTAGGTGCCTCACCAGCTGCTGTTTCTCCCTTTGTGCCTCGAAGAGTGTCTGGGAGCAGCCCTCATGATCCCGTAGAATGCCTTAACCAAGCACCCACTGCAGAGGAAGCGTCCCAGCTATCAGGGTAGGGTGTTTTCCCACATGGCTGTGGGTGTGGCTGAGGACACTCAGAGGAGTTGGTGGGAGGGGCCATACCACCCACCCACACACACACATGCACACACACACATATACACACACATACACATACATACACATACATACACATACACACACACACACACACACACACATACACACACACACACACACACACACACACACACATACACAGAGAGACAGGCACACCCCTGTTCTGCTTCCGGCTCAGCCCCTGCCTTGGCCATGAGTAGGGCCTACCTACGCTTTGCCCCAGGGTATTGGACAAATCACATGGGGCAGGGCTTAGGATCCTAGTCTAGACCCAGAGTCCTCTTCTAGATTTCAGTCATACCTCCACTATTACGTACAAGCTGAGTGACCTGTGATAGGTTACTTAACCTCTCTGTGCTTCAGTGCCTTCCATGGCTGTTATGAGGCTTCTATGATTTCTCACATGGTAAGCACTTGGGGCATGACTAGCTCATGCTGAGCATAAAACAGATCCCTGGGCTGTCTACTGTGTAGGGACGGGAGGCACGGAGACCCTCATTGTTCCCAAGGCTTTTGGAGGAGACATACCTTTCCCCAGGGGTGCAGCTGTGCATTCCTCTAAGCTGCCTGGAAATCACCAGGAGGGGGAAGGAATCTACCTACCCATGGAGGTATCCGTGGGGAAGGACATGTCCCACTTCCTCTTCCTGCCTGAGCACCGTGATCCTGCTAATGGAGCCTTGTGGTGTGGGGACACAGGAGCCTGGCTATGAGGCCTGAAGGTCACAGAGAGGCAGAGTCAGCATGAGGACTATAGACTTGGACCACTTGTGACTGGCCTGTCAGCCTCTGTGCCTCAGTCTCCTGCCCTGTGCATGTCTACACCATTTTCACAGATGGACATTTCTGCCCTGATTGCTTCCTGAGGGCGACTTCATTTCCCTGCCCTCAAGGTTCCCTCCACTGCTTCGGACTTTCCCTCCCTCCAGAGCCAGTCATCTCCCCTCCCCCACCCCCAGTGTGGGGACACACCTTTGGTCAGGCTTGGCTTTTCATGCTCTCAGACTTGCCACTGTTGACTTGTGGGGTCAAGGGCAGTCCTGAGGCTTGCGCCCCTGGGGCCACTGTTATGGTCTGCCATCCTGTGCAATCTCCACCACTCGGGGCTGGGCACTCACGCAGAGGGCACGTTGTACTTAACTGCTGCCTCAGCAAGGCCCCTCTTGCTTCTGGGCCAAACTCAGCATGCACATCATGCATATATGTAAATACACACCATTCACTCACACACACACACACACACACACACACACACACACACACACACACAGAAGTCCTTGCATTTGCACACAAATAAACACACACATATGCCCATAAATATGCACACACAGGCTCCTTTCCTTTCTGGGACATTTTTACCTATTTCTAGCTTGTCTGCCTCCTCAAGCACTATTTCATCTAAGAGTGGTCCCAGCATCCCCAGCCCTTCCTGTGGCCTCAGCATCCCGTGCCCACCCTAATGAGAGGCTTATCCCAAGAACCATCATCCCTTAATTATCAGGCTCTTGAGAGCAGATGCTGCACTTCAGACCTAGTACCCAGTCATTGCTATAATGATGATTTGTTGGATCTTCGCTGTTCGCCTGCTGTGCCGGAAGCTAGGAAAACCCTGGGGAAGGAGGCTCTCTGCCTCTCCACCTGCCCTCATCGATGGGCTGTCAGAAAGCAAGGGAGTGTGAAAACGCCATCAGAAGTAGCAACACAGACATATGTATGCAGGGTTCTTGGGAGACACGGCATAGTAGGGAAACCCAGGGTAGCACGTGTCATGGAGGGGCTATCTGGCAAACATTTAGCTCTGCTGCCAGCCTGACCTGAATTTAAACACTCTTGTGATCTGACTTCCTCAGTGTTATGCACTTCTCTATATGACCACCAGGGGGAGAAGGGTTCCGAAGACTCTGGGAAGCCCCTTTAGGCTTCGAACCAGAAGTGATAGAGACAGTAACCTGTACCCCAGATGCTCCTGACCAGGGCATCCTGAGAGTTACAGGGGCATCAAGAGTTGGCAGCTTCCCCCTTTTTCTACCCTCACTCCTGCCCTGCGCCCATCTTACCATGGCTCTTCCAGGGCCACAGCAGCAAGAGGAGCAGCAAAACCACGCCCACAAAGCGTAGACAGCTTGGAAGTACCACAAACTTGGCTGGATGGAACAATACATCTTCCCGTGCTTTCTGATCCTCTTTCTCCTTCCTCCACCTCCCAATAGGTGCCATGTTTCCCTAAACAGACTGCTGTCTGCTGTCACTCATATATACATACATACATGTACCTTCCATGCACCCTCTACAGGTGTCTTTTGTGTACCATGCAGGATCTCTTTGTCTAGCCCAGGATGGCCTTGCATTCCTCAGCCTCCCAGGTGCTGGGGACCACCACCTGACTCATCTCATTCTTATTTACAAATTCCTCTCCTGTTGGAACGTGCCAGTCTTCTGGGCCAGCCTTTTACTGCCATAGATAGTGTGTGGTGGAGATCGTGCACCTATGACCCTGCACACATGGGCAGATAGATCTGTAACCTGTAACCTAGTCTCTCAGAAGCATAGCTGCAGGGTTAAAGGATCTAGGCATTTGCAACTGTGATAGAGACCCTACTAAACTCACACAAAAGAGGTTCCCCTCGTTGTAGCCCCTGGAATGGGTGGGAAGGAGGACCTGTTGCCGTTCACTTGAAGTAGTCACTGGCTGCTGGATCATGGGCAGATTGCTGTAATACATTCCACCAGACTGTCTGTGGGGAGGCCTCCTCTGTGCGCTGTGCAGTTTGATCCTGAACTGACAGCATTCTTTTCCCCATTCTGTACCCTGCAGATCAACTGTGTGACATTCCCTCACCCGGACACGATGCCTGAGCAACAGTTGCTCAAGCCCACCGAGTGGAGCTACTGTGACTACTTTTGGGTAGGTTCTGCCTCGGGTCCCCTTCACTGTGACCCCAACAGGAACATGCACCCAGAAGGGTGGGAAGGGCCTTTCTTGGTGAAGCCTCAAGGTATGGTGTTGAGTGTGGCATCTCAGACAGCACTTTCCTTTTCTAGATCATTCCAGCAGTTCCAGGGAATCTGTGTGATTTCTATTCACAGTGATGTGGAATGCAAAGAAACTGGACAGCCCTTCCCTTCAGTGCTGGCATGAAGGCAGGAGACTAGAATTGCTTTTAGTAAAGAAGTCTGAGCTCTAAGCCTTCTCGGCATTGCTGTGAGTGGCCTTGAACTCGTGTTCTGGAAGTTGAGTGCCCACAGAGATATATAAACTGCCTCTTTGAGCATCCACACTCTCAAACTGTTGTGTTTTGTTTAGTGGACACAGAGTTGCCCGTTGCAAGATGAGAAGTTTCTGCAAGTGACGGGTGGCAGGATCCACCACCTCAGCCTCAATAGGCTTCGTGTCACTAAACTGTACGGACACTTAGAAATGACGACCCAGTCAATCTTGTGTCCTGTATATATTCCCACCATTAAAATGTTGCCTTGATGTACATATAAGTTCTCACACCTCAAAAATGCCAACGCTAGTCCTGAGTATTTGCATTTTTGACATCAGCAGGGACAACTAACTTCTGCAGTTATAGTGGTGAGGGGTTCATGCAACCTTGATGATCTATGGAGAACTACTAAATCTCTACAAGGAACTTTCAGGGAAGACCACGAGGAACAGTCAATAAGTAAAAACCTCTATCCACCACGGCACAGAATTATCTGCCCTCCTTTTAGATTTGCTAAATACTAGGCAGAGGTGCTTTTTCTTTCTCCCAAATCATGCACCCATTAGAAAGTACATGAAGGTTCCTGCTTGTCCCAGTAAGGTGGCGCCTGTCAATCCATCTTGCAAAATAGAACCTTGAGGGGGGCCTCCGTTGGGGGCCTTGAGAGGTGATCTGGGAGAGAGACATACATGTAGGCATAAGGAGACAGGAAGATTTTGTAGGCCTGAGGGAAGTCACATCTTGTGCTGTCTCTAGTAGGGAGGTATTGAGGGGCTCTGAAGGAAAAAAAAATTGGGTATAATCTTCTCTGGTTGTGTCGCAGATGAGAATGGAGGGTGAAGGGTGAGTGAACTGCTGGAAGGACAAATGGTGACAGCAGCAGAGATAGACAGAGGCAGCCACATTTTCAGAAGTCATCTCTGGGCCTCCAGGGACCAGGACATATCCTAGAGAGGAGAGGAGTAACTTGTCGGGCTGGGCAGGGTGTGCAATCCTGCCTGTTGCCCACTGGCATCCAGGGGAACCACATTTGAGATCCTGTGCCCTTCTTTTGCTTGCATGGTGTTATGTTGAGACAGCTGGCCACCTTGTACATCTGCTGTCCAGGGGCTGGGGTGACAGGCGTGTGCCACCGTGCTCACTTGAGGGTTCTCATCGTATTCTGAGCTCTAGCAACCACTCTGTCCCTTCTTAGTGGAGTTCCCCTCGTGATCACCCAGGCCTTTCCCTCTTCATAGAAACATCCTCTCACTGGCAGAGTCGCTGGATCACAGTGCTCTTGCAGGTCTGCCTTTGAGCCACTGAGTCGTTCAGTCTGTTGCCCCCAGAGAGAGGCATGTTTGGGCTTCTTCTTACTCTTTTGGGTGATTCCCTTGCTTTTCCAACAAGACCGAGCATTAACAGAATGAAGCGTACGCATCTTCAGTGCCCACAGGGAAGCCTCTGTAGGGTGTGTGTGATGGCGGTCTCCCTATCAGGAGAGGTGTCCATGGTGTGCCCAGCAGAGGCTCATGGGTCAGCGTTGCTGAGGGGAGAGTTTCACCGCGCTCCAAACAGGGAAGAGGGTTCATGGAACCCTTCACAGTGAGCAGGGTTTCTGCAAGCAGCAGCAGTTCCCTGGACTGATCTGGAAGGGATCCGAGAGATGCTGCTCGCCCGCTGATGACTCGGACTGTTGTTTCTTCCCAGGCGGATAAGAAGGACCCACAAGGCAATGGCACGGTGGCTGGCTTTGAACTGCTGCTGCAGAAGCAACTCAAAGGCAAGCAGATGCAGAAGGAGATGTCCGAGTTCATCCGGGAAAGGTGAGCTCAAGGCCCATGAGGCCCCTGGAGCTGGACACAGGGTCCAGCCTGGGCCCTGAACCCCAAGGGAAAGGATGGCTTGCCATGCTCAGCCCTGGGACAGATGTGACTGGCAAATGGGTGGCGTAGAGACGGATAGTGCTTCTAAAGGTTTGGACAAATATACAGAAATATTGGTAGCCAGGTACAGTGCTGCATGTGTATAATCCCAGCATTTGGGAGGTGAGAACAGGAGGTGAGGAGGTCAAGGTCATTAGCAGGTTTATGGCTTGTCTGAGCTGCATGAGACCTCAAATATATATAACAAATATATACACATAAATCTATAAATATGTATATATAACAAGTGTGTGTGTGTGTGTGTGTGTGTGTGTGTGTGTGTGTGTGTGTGTGTGTGTTACATTAAATCCTGGAAGCTTGGCATCTCTTGATGCCTGCGTAGCCCCTATGTGACAATTGGCTGGAGCAGCGTAGCCCCACGGATGGGACATGTGTCATGTTTACCCCAGTCCTCTCCTCCCCACTGCTCCTGCCTCCCTACTTTGCTCATTTACCCTCATGTGAGTCACTGTCCCTTGTCATAACCAACAATAGAAATGTGACCTTCCAGGTTCTTTTTAATGTGACCTTCCAGGTCCTTTTTGTTTTTCTTGAGACAAGGTCTCACAGTGTACCCGTGGCTGACCTGGAACTCACTATGTAGACCAGGCTAGCCCCGAGACTGAGAGATCAACCTGCTTTGCCTCCTGAGTGCTAAGACTAAAATCGTACATCATTCCTGGCCTTCCACGGCTTCTTTTAATTAAAATTGTTTCCCAAGCCAAGGGAGATAGAACCATCCTCCCACCCCATCCCTGCCTCTCGGGATTCTAATGGCCCTGTGCCTGCAGAACTTGCTGGTAGATGAAGATCCAACAGTTTCAGCTCGTGGAAAATAGAACAAGCTGCAGAGAAGTCCCCATTTCATCTTCCCCCTCTCTAAGTTCATGTTTCAGCATTACTGCACACCTGCATACCCATGCACAGCCATGCAGAAATGCACCTATTCACACACACACACACACACACACACACACACACACACACAGCCATTCATCAAATCCCTAAACAACTGTACATCTGAGCACCTGGACTCCCACCACCCTTACATGTGCACCCCCAAATCTGCATACCTGTATGACTGCACGTCTACACACTCATGCACATGTACCTATATATCTGGATGTCTGCATGCCCTCATCACACCTGCACACTCACACATCCCTGTGTTCCCACACCTCACACCTGCACACCGAGCATCTGAACATCCCTATGCACAGACAGCTGCGCATCCATGCACCTGCACACTCACGGGCCTCTATGCACACACACCTGCACATGTATGTTTCTGCATACCACACCCTTGTGTACCTACACTTACACACCCATGTGCCTGTACACTCACATGCCTGTGCCTCCACACATGTGTATATGCGCACACATGCACACACTTGTATGCTTGCATATCCACATCACATACCCAAACATCTGTCTACACACACATACACACACACACACACATGCACAAAACATATTTTTTCCACAAACTTATGCACAACTTTCCAACAAGAATTTCTGAGACTTTCTGGGAATATTGGTTGCAAACAGCAAAGATCTTTTTAAAAGTATTTCTTCATTATAACACTAGTAATCGGGTAATAATGCTTTGGCATTTTTAAAGCCTGTTTTTCCTTAGGAGGCCTATTTTCCATTTGTATAATCAAATCTTTATTTTATGACCCATTAAACTAGTAGGAAATTGGAAAGCTGCTTTGTTCAGATGTGAGAAAACAGAAGCATAAAGCAGACAAATAGAAAGCAATAGGAGCCGAAGCTTCAATATGCATATGGTTTACACTCGTAACAGTGTCCCGTTGGCAAATGATGGTCTCTGCCATCATGGGCCACTGTGATCATCTCTGGGATCCAGTGAAGGGAACTCAAATCCTTGAAACCTTTGGCACTCTAGGGGAAGGCTGTCAGAGGCAGGAGAGCCAGGCTGCAGAGCTGGGAATATACCTGGCCAGCACAGCCCTTGCAGTTTGCTAGGCTGAGGGAAGTGGGCGGGATATGGAGATGGTACAGGCTGGTTCACAGCAGAGGCTCAGGAGGCAGATGGTGTGTGCGCCTCCCTCTCCTGGCATGCGCTCTTGGCCTTGTGACACGATGATATCTGCTTTCTGGAGATCTTGGCCATAGTAGGAAGGTGTGGGGTAGCCATCCACAGAGTCGGGGCTAGAGGCAAAGGCAGGCACCTGAAGAGAGACAGTGGTAAAGGATGGAGTTGGGTCAGTGTGAAACTCGGGAGCTTGCCGACAGGCTCCACGCTGTAGTGCCGGCCATTCAGCAGATCTTCCTAGTCGCCCTAGCGAGTGGGAAGCAAATGGGACTTCTCTGTTCACTGAATGAAGGTATGGGGCTGTCTAGGGCTCTGCCTTCAGACCACCTCTGGTGGTCATAGCCCAGCTCTGCCTCTCAATGTTCCCCAAGAGCCTCTTAGGAGACTGAACATGCTGTTGACAGCCCACTTACCATGGATGTACCTAGCTGTACAGAATGTGCCCCAGAGAGTTGCCTTGGAGGTGTGTGAAGGGTTTGTCCCCTCCCGGGACATCCAATGGGACTGCTGCTCTGGACACTACCTGGCTCCCATGGAAACACTTGCACCCTTAACAGTGCTTGGCAATTGAAGGCATTTGTGGGTGGGAAAGTGGAGGAAGATGTTCTCTTCTTGCTTCTGTGGGTGGGGGCCGCCTGGGTGTGTGTGAACCTAGAACTGAGGAACGGAATGTTTGGGGACATGCTGGGCCTGCCCGGGAGTCAGTCACAAGCTTCTCTTGTTCCTGGAAGACTCTCATGTCCGACCTTGTGCTAGAAGTGGTGCCGGTAACATCTGCTATCCCCACAGCCTGGAGAAGTGGGAAGCAGAGTCCAAACCATTCCTTTATCCGGGAGCTGTCACTGTTGGTCCCTCCTTTGTCAGCAGGCAGCACTGAGAGGCACTGGGCTTTCTCTCTTTGCAGGATAAAGATTGAAGAAGAATATGCAAAGAACCTGGCTAAGCTCTCTCAGAACTCCTTGGCTGCCCAGGAGGAAGGGTGAGTTGGGAGGAGAGTGGAGTTGGGGTGGGGGTGGGGGGAGAGAATGAGGGGACACAGAGGAAGGGATCCTTGCTTACTCAGCAAAGGTGCTCTCTTGGGATGGAGAGGTTGCTGTAGGCCTGGCTCATTGTGGGGTCTGTACCTGTTAGTCATCCATCGTCCAAGGTAGGCCCTCAGTACTTGAGGTGTGCACTCCAGGCTCAGACAGGGGACCAACAACAAGACGGACACCCATGGCTCAAGATGGGTTTTCATGGCTCAGGATTCAGACTCATGGGTCAAGACTGGTACACAGAACTAGGTGGTTTGGGCTTCTAATCTCAGTACTGTGGTGGCTGAGGAATGGGGATTATGAACTTCAGGCCAGCCTGAGCTATATAGCAACACTCTATCGCAATCAACTCTCTTTACTCCCAAAATACTACTGTTCATGGCTCAAAGAAGCACCCATGACCTGAAGTCTGGGTGTTCACACTCTAGCTTTACCCCCTCTGCATATTTTTGAGTGACCCAGGGCCTCCTAGGTGCTGGAGCAGAGCAGAGACCTTCTTGCACTGTGCCCTGCTGCTGGACATCAGCCTTGGGGTACCCAGCTCTGTGTCCGTTCTTCTGGGTATCAGGCTGGGAGGAAACTGTGTCTGAGTATTTCCTATCCAGCCTCTCAGAGTGCTTTGGAGAGCCCCAGTCCAGGCCTCATCTCCCTCTCAGATTGTGACAGTCCAGATGGGGCTTAAGGACACTTCGAACCCTCCTAGCCTCACAAGAATATTCAGTGGGAGAAGTCCTTTAGGGAGAGATGCCTTCTTTGCTGTCTGTCTGCAGAGCCCTGGCCCCCGTGATCTCAAATGACAGCCGCTGTGGAAAACAGCTTGTGATAATCAAAAGTACACATCCCCACTCCTTCCTAGGTCTATTCTCAAATGAATCAGAACCAGGGACTCAAACAAGCATGCTCAGGGTCACAAAGGCTACATGGTGGAAACCATCCAAATTCCATCAGGAGGTGATCAGTACAGAAACTGTAGCATACTCACCATGGATCCCATGGATGCACACGGGATATCATTCACCCATAGAAAGAAATACCAAGACCCTCTACTCTATGGAGGAAGCTCAAAAACGTGATGCTAAGTAAGAGAAGCCATCCACAATGGGTCACAGAGTGTATCATCCCATTCCTCTGAGGTGTCCAGAATAAGCAAAGCCATAGAGACAAAGCCCGCTAGTTAGTAGTAAAGAGGGAAATGAAGAGTGGCCGTTAATAGGTGCATCTTTTCATTTTGAGTGTGTATATGTCTGCTGCTATAACAAAGTACCACAGGTTCAGTAGCTTAAACTATAGGAATTTGCCTGGGTCTGGTGGTACACATCTGTCTGTAATCCCAGCTCTTAGGGGAGCAGAGGTGGGTAGATCATGAGTTAAAGGCCAGCTTGGGCTACACAGTGAGATCCCTGACTAGAAAAAGAACAGAGGGGGGAAAAAGCTTCTATTTTGTCTCAGACTTAAGAGACTGGAAGTCTAAAGTTAATGATCCAGTAGGGTCCGTGTCTGACATGAGTTCTCCCTGGGGGTCACAGATGGCTAAAAATCACCTCTCCCCCTTGACCTGGGCCAAGGTAAAGGAGCGGCCCTACAGGGACAATAATCCTATTGGATCAGGGCTCTGCCCTCCAGTCTTAACTACTACTCCATCCCCACATCCTTGATCAGGATTTTAAGATAATGAATCAGAAAGCTAAAGTGGGGGTGGGGGGATCACAAACTTTTATTTATGACAGGGTGACGAAGTGCTTGGAGTCAGCTACACGGTGAATGCTGTAAACACTCTTAAGCTGCTCACTTTAAACTGGATGGTTTATCACGTGATTCTTCACCTCAAAAAAAAAAAAAATGGTCAAGCTCCTGGGAAGTCAGTACCAACAGAGTCCTCAGAGGACCCCTCTGCCATCCCATCCTTCTGGGGTGAACTTAAAGAGTGGCCACAGGAGTTGTAGTTGTGAGGGAGCTGTGATAGTGAATCAACTCGAATCTGCCTCGTGGCCAGAGTCATCCTGGGACAGAAATTTTTGCCAACTGAATATGGTTCTGATTAGGGCTTTGCATGCGCTAACTGCAACCAAGCCACCTCCTCCCTATCAGCCACAGGAAGACCCAGCAGGGCCTGTGTCCCTCTTCAAATCCAAACATGGTTAGCTGTCTCCTGGCCTCTCCTACTGCATTTTGAGCCAGAGACAAGGCAGGAAGTGCACGGAAGTAGCCCTGCCACCAGGGAACGTAGCTTCCTTTGGGTCCTTGGCATCACAGTATGGCTCTGGAGGCTTCCGGCTCCCACCCCCCTTGGCTTGGGCTCCTGCCAGGGACATTTTGTCCAGCCAGCACACAGCATATGCTCCTAAGATAAGCAGCCTGCTCCTCATGCCAGACCCAAATGCATGAGCACACAACTACACAAGCTCAGGTGCATCGCATGCACATGCCCAGTCAAACCTTTACTGGCAGGCACAAAGTATAACAGCGGTAGAACTTGCACTGATAACATAGCTCTGGACGTTTGGCCCGGTGCACCTTGAAGGCTTTGTGGGGATGTGGGAGCTCAGAAACCACAGGACGGTTAGGGTCCACTTGAGGTATCTGGCAACTTAGATGCCCTGCCCAGATTAGATGTCACAAGGCCAGTGTACGCTGGTGAATCAGCAGCCTTCAAGGTCTGCCTTCTGCCTTCCGCCCTCTCACGTGCAGGGCAACGATGAAGTGTGGGTCATTCTTGGCTGGCGGTTATGACAGGAGCCTGCCTTGTGATCTGTCGTGCCACAGACTATACATGGAGATAGAATACACCAGACAGCTTCTCATTTACCTTTTTCCCATTAGATGCCATCTTTGAATGAGGATTTCTAACAGCTTTCCCCTAAACATTTAAAGTTTGTTTTTTAATGAACACATATTAATTTGGATATACAGAGCCAAGTGAGGTAGTTCTGTACATTTGAAGTGCCTTAAGATGCTGAGGAGCGAGGACATAAGCGTAAGGCTGAGACCATCTGCTAATAAGGAGTGTCACCCCTCCACCTGGGGCATGCTAGCCCTGCTAGTAGGACTGAAGTCCCTGTCCAGGATTCGAATGAGCCAGCCCCACTATCCTTGAGCTAACAGTCTCAGGATGCCATACCTGGCCCTAGCCAGTTTCCCCATAAGCTCTGCTGGCAGCTGACTTACAGCCCTGTAAGAAGAGGTTCAGCCCCTCCCAGGGCCTTTTTAAGACTATATGTCTAGGACCTTCTGTGTGTCACTCAGCTCCCACAGCAGCAGCACCTCACCCCTGCAAGGGTGGTAGCTGACTGGCTGTCAGGTTGAAGCTAGGATCTGCATTGAGATCCTGTGTGCATGTCATGAGGTGATGGTCAGAGTCCCTTTTTACCATACTGTCTCCACACAGTTCTCCTAACAGCTGCCTAAGGACCAGAGACAGAGCCCAGGGGTCGAACATTTGCCTGCTACATGGGAGGTCCCAGGCTGTGTTCTCTAGTGAAATACGCATGCATGCCCCTGAGGCTCACCAGCCTGCCCTATCTGTGTGGCTCTGAGTCAGAGAACCTCATGTGCTGCTTTAAGTGCATAATGTATGAAGAAAAAAATCCTTATGGTTCTGAAGGCTAGGAGGTCCAAGACCGAGGGCTAGCATCTAAAGAGTGCCTATACACTGCCCTGGCATGTGGCAAAAGCCACCACATGCCAACAGCAAGGAGAGAGGACCAGTGTAGAGCACCCGAACATTTTGTTATGGCCTCAAGAGACCCACCTCTAAATATTACTTATTTATTATTATTTATATGACTACACTGTAACTGTCTTCAGACTCACCAGAAGAGGGCACCAGATCCCATGATAGATGGTTGTGAGCTACCATATGGTTGCTGGGAATTGTACTCAGGAAGAGCAGTCCGTGCTCTTAACCACTAAGCCATTCTCTCCAGCCCGAGACCGACCTCTTACTATCGACTGCTGTCAGGCAGGGATGAAGTCTGCTGCACATTGCTTCGAAGGGACACCTTCAGGTCACCTGACCCATGTCACTGCCACAGAGGCTCACTCACTGTGGAGTGAGGTAGGGGGGACCCAGCCCATGTAGGTCTTCAGGAAGGTGCATTGTCCTCCTCACAGCTTCCCAGATCCCAGGCCTTACAGCAGACGTGTCCACAGCATCATCACCCCAGACCCACCTAGTCTTTCTCGGATAGGACGCCAACAGCACACTTCCTTCTTCCAGACTCTATAAATGCCACTTGACAGTTCCTCGTGAACATCCACCAAGGCCAGGCTAGCACTGCCACCAGCCAGATAGAGAAGTAGATCATGAGGACCAATCTGCTAGCTGCTGGCTTGGAACCTGGAAGCAGCCACTCAGGTGCTCTGCCCCAGCGAGCTGTCTTCTAAGCAGTCTTAGTCACTGAAGTTAAATGAATTCCCCAAGACTAGCAGCTTTCCCATAAACTGAAGTCAGCTGGCTGGGTGAGAGGTCTGGAGAAGGAGTCAGGGGTTTGGTTTAGAATGGTCATGCGGCTTAAGGGTCCAGATGATGAATTCTGTATCTCGGGGGCCTTTGGAAGTCTCCAGGGCTCGGGGAGATGCCTTCTGTTTAGAGCATCTCTTTGTAGCGGAGAGATGGCACGGTTTAGAGTCCACGCTGTGAGCCACAGTGGGGTATACGTGATCCAGAATCTACTAGAGAGAAGCCATGCCTCTGCAGATGGCTAGGGGAGCCTTCTCGGTGTGGGGCTGCACCTGGGATGTCCCTGGACCCCAAGTGGGCCATCTGTGCCTCTCCTGGAGGCCAAGTGGCCTGAGAGCCGACTGCTAGGGAAGCGCCTTCCAAAACCAATCTAGTTTTCTTCCTTCAGTCACAGGCATGTTTGTCACCCCAGCAGCAAACCAGGGTGTGCCGTGGAAGGGTTCTGGGGACAGTGATGTTCAGGCATCAATGTTTTATGCCTCCCCAAGACATAGAACTGAGAACCACCATTCCATCTTAGGGAGGGCTGCAGTTTTGGGCCAGAGCTCTCTTCCCCGCCCCCCCAAGTCTAATGACTCCTTTCTGTTGCAGCTCCCTGGGAGAGGCATGGGCCCAAGTAAAGAAGAGCCTGGCAGATGAAGCTGAAGTTCATCTCAAGTTCTCTGCCAAGGTAACCCTCCGGCTCCTCCAGGGTTAGACCAGGGCCAATAACTGGTTACCAGCTTAGATTGCTCACCCTTTCCCGTGGTACCAAGTCCCTGAAGGCAGAGTCGAGAGGGGATGAGCGCAGCACACTCACTCCATTGAATAGACAGTGTCAGAAATGACCAGACATGAGGCCCAGAAGTACAGATTAAAAACACGATGTAGGTGTTGAGAAATGACTGCTTTATTTTAAGTTTTAGTTTAGGTTTCTGATCACTGATGTTTAATATGGTGTGAGTTTATTTCATGTCTTTTTAATCATGGCTGTTTTAACAAGCAGCTTACGGTGAGCTCCTAGGAGCCATGGGAGGCAGCCTGGGGGGGTCTGTGTGGTAAGTGTGGACACCCCCTGCTCCACTGAGGTGATTCCCAGATTTTGTCAGTTTCACAGATAGGTATGGCGGTCAGCTCTGCGTTTGTGGCTATGGCCAGGGGAGGATGTTTTCAAATTGATTCGTTGCTGCAGAATTTCTGAACGTCCCCTCCTTTCATCTGCTTCCAAAGACACTAGAGCCAGACCGTTCTGAGTCCAGGCCTGACTCTGTCCGGTTCACGATGGTGGACGCTGAACACCTTGTAGGATGTTTTATAGATACCTTCAGAGGAAAGGAGGAAAATCCAGCAGCCGTTTCTCAACCCATGGGTCACAACCCCTTGGGGGATGGAACAACCTTTTCACAATGTTACCTACAACCATCAGAAGACACAGACACTCACCTCTCAACCCATAACAGTAGCAACATTACAGTTATGAAGTAGCAACAAAATAATGTTCTGGTTGGGGTCACCAGGACATGAGGGACTGTATTAAAGGGCCACAGCATTAGGAAGGCTGAGAATCCCTGACACAGAGCCCGTGGCCATCTCCTCCCGGCCCCCAGTCTTCCGGCTCTGCTTTGCCTCAGGATTTCCAAATGAACCTCTTTTCTCTTCTTAGCTTATATCTCCATATTTCCTCTCAGACTCTTACCTCATTCTAAGTGAAAACCAAACTAAATGTCTCAGTGAGAGTGTGACTGATAGGTTTGCCCATCAACGTGCCCTCCTCTTAAAGGAAGAGAGGCCTTTGGGAGTGTCACCCAGCAACTTGACCTCTCTCTCCCCTCTCATCTGTCACCGGCCAGCTCACCACAGCAGCCCTGAGTACTACATATTCTTGTATCTGAACACTCCGGGCCCCCACGTTTACCAACTTTATCATTTGACGGTAGTGTCTCCCCAAGGCACTGTTCCCTCCTGAAGCTTCCATGATAGCTAGCCCTCTCTTTGCGATGCTGTTCCCATGTGTCATTGCAATTCCGCAGCACTGGGGCATTGAGGTCCCTCGCACGCACACTCTTGAAGAACAGGAATGTCACGCTACCTATCCCCCGCTCTGTGATGGTGTAGTGACTGCCTCAAGGGCTGAGACTCTGGGTAGCTTTGCAGGGAACTGTGCTGCTCCTGGCTTCTGAAGGGTGCAAGTGCCAGAGACAGAGCTGGCATGGCCTCACCCCCACACCCTGTGGGGAGTGACATTTCCCAGCTCACAAGAGCATGCTCACCCTCATACAGTCAAGCCTGTCCCCTGCACATTGGCACGGGAGCCCCTGTGATGTGGGAGCTCCCTGAACAGCCACTCTGAGCGCTGCAGACGAAGCAGCAGAGGGTTATTTTTAAGTTCATGGGTAGCTTCCCTCCAAGGCCTCCCTCCTCCTGTCCCAGCTCCCAGCAGAGATGTTTTTCCTGCCTGAGGTGGAGGCAGAGGCCAGCAACTAGAAGCAAGAGGCTCCAGTACTAGGGAAAGACCCCAGCCAAGGAAGCTTCCGCCCTCGCAGCAAATACCAACGGTGGCTGCAGGCTGACTAACCAACCCCTAGGGCCGATTTAAGCAAGGCTCACAGGCTCACAGACCCCAGCGCTAAGGACAGCTCACAGAGAAGGGGCACGCAAATATGGCAGACTTTACACCATCAGCACTCTGCAGCTCTGGCCTGGGAGTGTTGGTGACTGCAGACTATACCCCAGTAGCCTCCTAATGGTGGCACGGTGATTTCTTAAGAGGAAGGGGACCCTGAGGATTGATTTTTCTACTTTGAAGAATATGATTCCTGAGGCACAAAACCCATTTTATGTCAGCTCCAAAAGGGTTTATTGAAATTCTTCTCCATCTGAATGTTTAGTGTCGGAGGTAAAAGCCTTTTAAGAAACGGCAGGCTCTCCAGCTTCCCCAGTCTCTCAGCTCAAGCCGGTGCTAATAGCAACAGCAATCACAAGAAAGGCACTCCATCTTTTGGAAGGCAGTTAGAGCCGGCACGGGTGAAAGAGGGGAGTGCAGACACATCCCTGCTGGTCAACGGAGGCCTGAAGCATGCAGTAGGGGCGTGTGTGCACGGGCAGATCTGTGGGCGAGAGGACGAGTGTGCGCCCCGTGCTGTCACTAACCGGCTTTGTGAGCAAGGGTGGGTTACTTGGCAGCCCCACAGTTTCATTTCTTCATGTGTGAAATGAAGCGTTCCAGCCAGGCTTTAACCTTGCCTAACCGTGACCGTAAGAGGCATTTGTACATACCTACCCACATACCCACACAGGGATACATATGTATGTAACCAAAACAGATGCTTCATGGCATTTTTTACTTTTACTCTGCCTAAAATGTACCCTAATATTTTATTCTTCCTAAGGTGGGTCTATTATCTCAAAAAGCCTCGTCCTGACCCACTCACTAACCCACTAAGTTGATTTCACAACTGTAGTCATTCACCTCTTAGAAACACCCGGAGCAGACAGTCATGGAAATCATTTCCAATTTGGAATTTTTCTTCTTCTCTTTGGAAGATATGAAGAGAAGCTCCAGTAGCCCAGACTCTCTGGTATGGGCCAGACCAACCATACATTCCCCAGAAACACTTTCAGGAAAGATCACTGATACCATGCATGGAGGCAAGGTTTCAGAGCTAAGAATGAATCTTAAAAAAAGAAAGAAAGAAAAGAATAAAGGAACTACCAAGCCAATATTTCTAAAGAAAAATGTTGGTTTTAAGAAGTCCTTAATATGGGCTGGAGAAATAGGTCAGTGGCTAAAGCCCTGGGTATCTGGCTCACCAGAAGGTTGTTGGGGCTTTCGCCCCTGTGTTAGCACAGCTCGTGTCTTGGCACTGACTGTCCCCTCTCTGCCCTCCTTCAAAGCTCCACAGCGAGGTGGAGAAACCCCTGATGAACTTCAGAGAGAACTTCAAGAAGGACATGAAAAAGTGCGACCACCACATCGCTGACCTCCGCAAGCAGCTGGCCAGCCGCTACGCCTCAGTGGAGAAGGTGAGAGGCCAGGGTGCCCAGCCGGCCGTCAGCATGGGACTTCTAGGACAGGATAGGTGTCACTTTGCCTTCATACGCTGGAGTGGTGGTGGGGAGTCCGAAGAACCCGTATTCATCCACGTGGCAGGCAGTAGTCGCTACCCCAGGACACTTGGATGGCTCTCCCAAGGGCAAGTGGAAGCAAGGAGGCGCTGCGGGTGACGTGGGAGCTGTGATGGGCACACAGGTCAAGGCACTCCCTCTTTCTGTGAACACCAAGTCAGATGTGCCACAACTGCTCACATGGCTACTGTGTCTGGGCCTCACTCTCAGGTGCTCCCAGATGCCCAAAGGATTAACTGCTTGTGGGTGCCCATACCATGGGAGGCAGAGCTGCAGGTAGTCAGCCTTGGAGGGACAGGGTGGCCTGATTTAGTACCCTATAGAACAGGAGGGGCAAACCAAACAGGTTCCCAAAACATTGCTACATCTCCACCAAAGGCTGAGTGGAGAATGATGATGATGATGATGATGATGATGATGATGATGATGATGGTGGTGGTGGTGGTGGTGGTGGTGGTGGTGGTGGTGGTGGTGGTGGTGGTGATGCAGGCACAGTAAGGGCTCAGGCTATGAGATAAGAAAGTTGGTATTCACAGCCTGTTGAGCCCTGCCAGGAGGAAACTCAGTTGACCTTATGGTCCCTTCCAACCCTGAAAGACAGTGGTTTTTTGTTTTTTGTTGTTGTTTTCGTTTGTTTTAGCTTTTTAGATTTATTTATCATATTTATTTTATATGTATACGTGTTTTTGCTCAAATGTATGCCTGCACCATCTGCTTGCCCGGTGCTCTTTGAGATTAGAAGAAGGTCACCGACTCCTCTGGAACTGGAGTTACAGATGATTCGGAGCCACCACGTTGGTGCTGAGACTCAAGCTCTGTGTCAGTCCCAAGAACCAGTGTGTCCTTAACCCGCTGAGCTATCTCTCCAGCCTCGGAGACAGTGGCTTTAGGGTCACAGGATAGGCATATGCTCCGGAGGCAACATGGCCTCGGGGACTGACAGGGTTGCGTGCAGATGTGGCTAGAAGTAGGCAGACAAGGAAAAATCTAGCTAGGTGCCAGCCCTCCCTCCAGCTCCTGCACACCAGGGTGCCATCATCAACATCGGCATACTATCACCCACACAAACACAGGAGATGAGATCAGGTAGGTGGGTGGCTGGACCCTGAAGCCCAGTTGCAGCTTTATGAACTGCTTCTCTGGGCTGGGCTGTTCCCTGCTCCAGGCCCGCAAAGCCCTCACAGAGCGGCAGAAAGACCTGGAGATGAAGACCCAGCAGCTGGAGATCAAATTGAGCAACAAGACTGAGGAAGACATCAAGAAGGCACGGAGGAAGTCCACTCAGGCCGGTGAGCCCATTGTCTTGACTACACCAGCGCGGGGGGGGGGGGGGGGGGGGGGGTTGTAGTTTTTCAGTGGCATGGTCCTTCCCAACTTCCTCCTTAAAACACCCCTCATGTCTCCTCCCTGTACCACGTCCAGGGACCTCAAGGGAAGAGACAGGAAGCAGGCAAGCTACTTCAAGATCACACTGAGGGCTTCCTGCTATGGCCTTTGGGTTTTCCCAAGCCCTCTCTCTAGGTCCAGAGATTGACAGACTGCTCCAGGCACCAAGAGCTTAGGACCCTATCCCTGTTTGAAGAGTGTAACCCCAAGCCCACCTACCCAAGATGTTCTGCCTCCCCAGGGAGTTAGTGACACTGTGGAAGTGAGCTCCTGCGGGTAGTATAGAGACCAGCATTGGTTTTGCTTATTTACTTATTTTTTATTGATTATTTTATTTATTTACATTTCAAATGTTATCCCCCTTCCCAGTTTAACCTCTGCAAACCCCCATCCCATCCTCTCACCACCCACCCACTCCTGCCTCACTGCCTTAGCATTCCCCTACGCTGGGGCATCGAGCCTTTACAGGATGAAGGACCTCCCCTCCTATTGATGCCAGACAAGTCAATCCTCTGCTAAAAGCATCCATATTTTAGAATCGCCCCACATTGCTCCCACAAGCAGGTTTCTGCTGCCACCTAGTGGTAACAATCAGCTGATACACAAGGCGGAGAGAAAGGGGTCCTTAGATCTAAGAAATAGAACAACTTTCTCAAAGATGCCAAGTCTCCACCGCACAAGGGCAGCACATCAGCCTCTGGATTTAAGACTTGTGCAGCGAGGGCTGGGAGATCTTTAGATATCCTTCCTTTTAATTTCTGATGAGCCTGCTGCAGTCTGTGTCATCCTAGACCCGAGTCCACCCCCTTAGAACATGTGAACTGGGGTAGAAATAAGTTGACAAACATTAGATACATAGTGACACATCCTGGGTCCAGACACGTTTCCATAAGTGCCTCACATGTTTATTGTAAATCGGAAGGGGGCCCTAAGAGGGAAGACATGTATTCAAATTAGTCCATTAAAGTGCAAAACAAGAGCTATACAGCAACAGTAGTCTATAGACACTGGTTTCATCTGTGCCCCAAAGCATGCAGTGCTATTCACTAGAAATAATCCCCAAGCGATTTTCTGAATTCATATAAACCAGATCATATGATACTCTATCTTCAGGCTTCTTTTTCGATTAATAAGTCTTAGAAATGCCAACCCCCCATCTCATTCCCTCTAAACCGCTTTATACGTCCATTCATGCAGATCAGACACTTTTATTTTTATTGCTATATTTTATGGTGGTACTGGTGAGGGGAGTGCAGGACGTTACACCTACGTGGCAAGTGCATTCCTACTGCACTGTAGCCTCTGCCCCAAGGACTGCATGCAGACTTCTTTCATCATTCCTTGGGTAGATTTTGGAACCTTGTGATAGTTTCAGAGTGTTTGCCTGCGACCAGAGATATCGAGTTTGTTATTAGAATTGTAACTCTCTGCATATGTAAGGCCAGATCTTCATATGGAGAGAAGAAAGGTGCTGGGTCAGAAGGTTTGATTCATTTTGACAGATACTTCCAAATTGCTTCCCAGAGAGGGCTCCACAGCTCACACCTATGAACACCTCTTCCTGGAATGCCTATCAGCACTGCCTGTTAGCAAACTTGAAATCACTGGTGTACTGGTAAAAAATAATAATAATAGGTTTTGCTATTACTTTGTACCTCTCTGTAAGAGGGTTGAGCATTCTGAAAACACACTCAGGATTTTTTTTTTCTTTTTTTGCCTCCTCTCCCCCACAGGCTGAGGAATTCCAATTCTACCCAATTTTCTTGGTGAACGCTGTGTCTCATTCTTAGTGACTGGTTCACAGCTTGGGTAGGCGTTAGGGAGGTTGACCCCTGGTCATCTGAATTTCAAGTGTTTTCCTATGGTTACCCTTTGTCTTTTACTTTTGTTCTCCGAAGAAGAAAAAGAGAAAGGTGTGTGTGTGTGTGTGTGTGTGAGAGAGAGAGAGAGAGAGAGAGAGAGAGAGAGAGAGAGAGAGAGAGGGAGAGTCTGTGTTTGTGTGTGTCTCTGTGTGTGTATGTGTGTGTGTATGTGTGTGTGTATGTGTGAGAGTGTGTCTGTGTGTGTATGTATGTGTGAGAGTGTATCTGTGTGTATGCATGTGTGAGAGTGTGTCTGTGTGTGTATGCATGTGTGAGAGAGAGTGTGTGTGTGTGTGAGTGTGTGTGTGTGCATGTGTGTGTATGTATGAGAGTGTGTCTCTGTGTGTATGCATGTGTGAGAGTGTGTCTGTGTGTATCTGTGTGTGTGTGAGTGTGTGTGTGTGTGTGTGTGTGTGTGTGTGTGTGTGTCTGAGTGTGTGTAACTTGCCTGGTTTCTGCTGAGGGTTCTCTGTACAGTGGCCTTGTTCTCTCTGCAGTGTCAGGGTTTGGGGAGGACGGACTCAGAGAGGCCTCCATCTGGAAGGAAGTGCTGACATCCCTTCCTCCTGTTTCTTTTCTATTCCTCCCTCATCTCTCACGATGCCACTGGGAGGAAGGGTGTCTGGATCCTCCAGGGCTCTGACTTCAAGTCACCATCCCCACCGTGAGGAGTGTCTTGCTGTCTGTCTAGTCTCCATCTCCATCCCAAGCACTTTGCACACATGACTTCACGATGACTCTTTAAAGCTACAACTGTCATACCTGTCAGAAAGAGAAACTGAGGCAAGGACAGATTAATTGCCATGCCCAAAGTCATTGCACCTTATAGTGTGGATCTAGACTGGCAGCCCTGGCGTTCTCGTTCCTGAATCTACTCTCTCAACAGACACTTTGTGAAAGGATCTGCTCTCTGCTTCCTGGGGGGCGGGGGAAACACCTTACCCCCACACCACTTTCAGGTGCAGCAGACATTCCTGAAACATGTTCTCAAATTTAGGATGGACATATAGGGTACCAGAAGCCTCACAGTGTGTGTTCACAGGACAGCATGCTGGCTTCATCCTGAAGCAGGTGAGGTGGCGGTGGAGATATGAGGATAGAGACTCATCTGTGCTCTTCCCTCTGGCTAATGCTGCTAGAACCAAAGGGGTAGTTGTTGGCCTTGGGCAGGGATGAAATGAAAAAAAAACACGCAGCACATCTGTCCCACAAGGCGCAGCACATCTGTCCCACAAGGCACAGGGGTTATGGTACAGCTGTGAGGGCAGGACATGAGAATTCTGAGGTGGCCTGGAGTCACAGAGACAAGCCTCCCTGTTTTCCCCCAATTTGCCACCATAAGGCACATGAGTAAGACCTGTCAAAGGAGTGACTCTGAATCTGTTTTAATGACTAAATTCAATTCTGAGAATTCCTAGAATATCCTATAGATGGATTAGACTGAGTCACTTGGCTCTGGGGGTTGGTGCACAAGCTTCTCCCAACACGAGCAGAGACCGTGGTACCCCACTCTGACCAGGGCCACACCTAGACAGGGCACCACGGTTGGATGTCAGCACCTCTGACACATTCCTTACCACAGGTCTAGGGACAAGTGGTATCTGGTTCAGCAGGTCCCAGGTACATCTTCAAGTCCTGTAGTTACCACCAGTTCCCAGGGTCACTTGATGCCATCGATGTGCAAGCTGTGTTTTATGTGGCACGGCTCCTGGTGCCAGCATCCTTACTAATATCTTATAGCCACCCCGTAGTTCGTTTCTGTTCTAATTTCAAAAACGTTTGAGATACACGTATCATTTGCAGAAAGTAGTACATTAGCCATGGAGCTGTGGTGGTCCTGTGTTCAGATTGATGTTGTAAACAGAATGCTGTGTGATCACTTCCCTCTGGTTCAGCCTGACTCAGTTTCCCCAGGCTCCCACTTGTCTGCTCCTGCTCTCGTGCTTGACTTTGCACCAGCACTGCACAGTGAATGAGCCATGACCACCAGGCTGTTGTGCTGGGATTCAGAATGCTGTCCTGTTCTATCCCTATCACTGGTGTGTGTGTGTGTGTGTGTGTGTGTGTGTGTGTGTGTGTGTGTGTGCACGTGTGCATGTGTGTGCATAGTCTACCTGGGTCTTGCATATACAAGGCAGACATTCTTACCACTTAGCTACATCCCTAAGTTACCCAGGCTGGCCTTGAACTTACAGTCCTGATGCCTCGGGCTCTCGAAGTACTGAGATGTACAGTATGTCACCCAGAGTCATGTGTAGTTTCTTTTCTTTTCTTTTCTTTTTTTTCTTTTTTTTTTTTTTTTTTGAGACAGGGTTTCTCTGTGTAGCCCTGGCTGTCCTGGAACTCACTCTGTAGACCAGGCTGGCCTCGAACTCAGAAATTTGCCTGCCTTTGCCTCCCAAGTGCTGGGATTAAAGGCATGCTCTCTGCCTACATTCTTGGGGGCCATCAGTAGAGTTCAGATAGACGTGCTGAAGCTTGTCTCCTGTGGTTTGCCTCTTCCATCTACTTCCTTCTCTTCTCCCCCTGCCTCCCCCACTTCATACCCTGACTTTGCAATGACCATTGAAAGGAACAGCCATGGCCATGGGCACAGACTGAAAAGGGCAGCCATGGTGGAGGCAGGGCGGCATGGAACGGGGCATGATGGTGGCTGTTGGCTTTTCCCAGGAGATGATCTCATGCGCTGTGTGGACCTCTACAACCAGGCCCAGTCCAAGTGGTTTGAAGAGATGGTGACGACCACACTGGTATGTGATCAGAGATGCGTGTGCACGTGTGCATGTGGTAAAGAGGCTAAGACACAAGCAGCCCTGGGCAGGGGACAGTGGTCATGGAAGGATGGGGTGGGGTAACCGCAGAGATGGTCATTAGAGCCTTCCCAGCACTGGGGTAGCCCTCAGTCTGTATCTGCCCGTAAATTCGGGTCCCTGTGTTAGCTTGCTGTGCTCTTTGAACTCAGCAAGGGCCAGGTTTTACTCTGCTCTCCTTTGAGCACTGAGAGGTCAGGATCCACCAGGGAATTCCTCATCTCTGAACCATGGCCCTGCTGGAATTATCAGAGAAGCAGTGGAAAGCTGACAGTCCATTGCTAACACACACACACACACACACACACACACACACACACACACACACACACCCTCAGGTACTTGATAAAGGGGTCCTTGTGAGACACCTAAGTGGGTTAGCTGGGGACCTGCAGAGAGGCTGTAATGGAAGATCCTGGCGGCAGAGCCTGCACGCCATCCTGTGTATTCCTTATTAAGGATCTGTCATCTCTCCTTGTTGGCCAGAATGTGCCTGAGCAGGACAGTAGGTACTTGGACCAGGTGGGAGAAGGGGACAGCATCACACCCATTGTTTACCTTATCATCCCTGTGTCCAAGGCCACCCCTGCCTATCCCCACTATCCAGCTACCTTCTCCAGGTTCTAGCCCACCTAGGAAGATTAGCAGCCAGCCTCCTTCAGGGCCAGTGCCCTGGTTTTCCTCTCCTCTGTTAATCTTCTAATTAAGCCCCCTTCTTTACCTCCCTTTCAGGTTAATCACCTGGCAGTGACCTAGTTACCCACAGAAAAACCGCTTAATCCTTTAAAGTCACGGAACCACCTAGGAACCACAGACAAGCCCTCTCCACTATCCCCCTGACAGTGGCTACCACGTTCCCAGCCTGCTCTGCTCCCTGCCCGTCTTCATTGCCTCTCAGCACTAGGCCGTGTGGAGAAGCCAGAGTGCTTGAGAGGCTGAGAGCCGCAGCACACAGCGCGTTATTCCACCTTAAATGCAGCTCTTCCTATGGCTCCATGACACTTTGGGCCCCTGGGGACAATCGTAGACCCTCTCTCTGAGTCCTAGTAGGGAATAATCAGATACTCTGCTTATGAGGAGTGCCACACTGATGTGGCAGGGTCATGCCCATGACCTTCATCTTCACCCTAGAGACTGGCTCCTTCTGCATCAGAGCCTAGAGAGTCAGAGGGACTGCAGATCCACAGCCAGGGCCTTGTGTATAGGATACATGGTGGTGTGACACCTGCTCGGGGAGGTACAACTGTTAGGTATGTGCTCAGGGGACTCTGGTCTTTCCTTCCTCGGTAGGAACTGGAGCGGCTGGAGGTGGAGAGGGTGGAGATGATCCGGCAACATCTGTGCCAGTACACACAGCTGCGGCATGAAACGGACATGTTCAACCAAAGCGTGAGTTCCCTACCTTTGCACTGAGGCTAGCAGGACAGCCTTGGCGTGATTATCCCAGGGGCCCATAACAACCATTCCTAGGGCAGGTTCTCCTGGGAGCTACATCCAAGAATAGTGGGGGAAAGGGCTGTATTGGCTTGGTTTGGTTTTAGACTGGATCTGGCTAGGCCTTGAACATGTGATCTTCCTGCCTCAGTTTCCCCGATACTGGGATCACAGTTAACATTTCATCCTGCTCTGCAATGGTTAAAACAACTAAGTACATACATTTGTCTCCCACCTGAATCTGCTTTAGAAAACAAACCAAATACACAACTGCTAAAGTGAGGGTGGGTGCCCAAGGGCAGTTCTATTTGCCCATGGAAGACAGACAGAAGAAGGGGTCATCTGTAGGACAGCCTGCCCTCTTCTCCAGGCCTGGGGTCTTCAGACTAGCTCTGCCTTTCAGCATTCTGCATGCTTTCACTCTCACCTCACCTCCATGGAGCCCTGGAACCTTCTAGAAAGGGTGATCTGAGGTGGCTCTCTAACTGCAGCAACATGGGACACAGGATACATCCCAGCTCAGCCATCACCTCTGACTGTGACCCTCCCTCTGTGCCCCCCTTGCAGACAGTCGAGCCTGTGGACCAACTGCTGCGAAAAGTGGACCCAGCCAAAGACAGAGAGCTATGGGTCAGAGAGCACAAAACAGGCAACATCCGCCCAGTGGACATGGAGATCTAGAAGTGACTGTATGGTCCGGGGGGGTCCTGCTGAGGAGAGGGGCAGGGGGTCCCATGGAGAAGGGGCTGTATCTGCCCTATTACCTGCTAACCTATCCACTGAGAAGGAAGAAAGGAGCCAGTGATCCCAGGAGAAGGGGGGCCCAGCCAGGGGCTCCCCTGTATTCCCAGGCCATAATGGTGGACCCACAGCCCTGACTTCACCTCGAAGACTGAAGCCTCCCCTCCAACTCCCATGCTGTGCGTGTCACTCAGAGAACCAACTGAGGCTAGAACCCTAGGGTCCCTGCTGAGTTCCACGGGGGTGGCCATCACACACCTGTACCCTTGGTATCTAAGACCTGTCCTCTAGAGGGATTGTCATCTCCAGGACTATGAAAGAGGGAGGGTGGTGGCGTCTCTGTCTGCAAATAATGTCAGGATCAGAATCAAGGACAGGAGGCAAAGTGAAGCTCACATCCAGCACTCACAACCTTTATCAGTCCTCCCGACTCCCCACCCTTTGCATTCTGGGAGCCCACATCTATTTGTTTATCCCCCCACAAGAGGGGTGGGGTTTCTTCCCAACCCAAATCTGGAGAGGTCAGAATGGAACTACCTCAGTTGGCACAAACAGATCATGGCTCCCAGCAGTCTCAGATTCCAGATCTGGCATTCCAGATCTGAATATCAGATTCAGATCAGGCATTAGCTGTAAAGTCTACCACGAAGTCCCAATCTACCCTTCCCTCAACCTCTTTCTCAAGGAGGAAGCTCCCCACCTCACCATAACAACCCTTGATGTTTCCCAAAGTCTTTAAACAGATGTGTTCGTGTTCAAAGACTTTAGGGGTGGAGTCTCACAAAGTCTTGCTTGACACATGCCCTGCCCCGCCCCGCCCCTCAACACTGTCACACCCTTGACCAGCACTCCCCTGTGCTGACTTCAGGCCCTGTGCGACAGCAGTAAGAGTTGGGTTTGGTTATTCTCTAGAATGGCTCCAGTTGTGGGTGTACACAACGAGGTAGGAACTGCTGTCCCCCTTATTGTCATTAGTCAGTGGTGCAGGTTCTCATGGCTGTAGGTGGTTGCTACCCAGGAATTGCAGAATTCTAGCTGGAAGCTTGTACAGGAGTGGGGCGCGGTTTTCCTCATCTTCCCCACAGATGACTTTGTATTTGACCTGTCTATCTTCTCCAAGGACAGAATCCTCTGACTGATACTCCCATCTTTCAGTCTCACGATGCACATTGCAGTTAGCTTACTAATTGTGGACCTTCCGGCAGCCCGTCCACAGAACCATCTCTCATGGTTGTTAGCAAGATGCCTAACACACTAAAACAAACTAAGCATTGTCACTTTCCTCACTGAAACATCTCACCGTAAAGGCCACCACGAGGACATTTCACCAACCTGTGCTCAGCATGAACTGTGACACCAGCCTTTGATATTAGGACATTATTTCTTGATTTCCTTATTTTAAAAAAAATAATGGGTGCTAGTGGTAATTTGCTTTGTGGCTTAGCAACCTAATTTTTGAGTGATGGTCAAGTTCCAAGTCTTGTCATACCCAGGGGGCTTGGGTATCACAATGTACCTCCTGACTTTGTTTCTTCACCCCCAATCTAAAAGGTTCAGAGTCCCCTGAGATGACCCTTCCTCCAGCATAACCCCAGTTGGCTGACATGAGCCTATCCCATCTGAGGCCATTCTCTTTTTGATTCCTTTTTAATCTATCCACACACACCTTTCCCTTCTTTTATCCCCTCCCTTCCATCGTTCATTCATGAAGAGTTTTGTTAGAGACAAGCACTCTGTAATCTCTCACCTGAAGACAACAGACTACAGCTCTGTCATTCGAGGAGGCCCTCAAATGTCCTGTGCTAGCTCCTCACCTCTTCCTGAGATAGACTTGGCTCTCCCTCTCGGATACCCTGCCCATTGAGTTCTCAGTGGTACCAGCTACATGCCGATTCATGTGCATCCTCTATGCGCATTTGCACTCTCAGCGGTCCTGCCTGTAGGCTGATTCACATCCATCTTTTCATTTGCACACTCATTTTCACAAGGAATGCTTGGAACTGGGTGCTGAGTGCTGGAACTAGCCTTGTGTCTATGAGGGCACCCTTCAGCTCGCTCCACCCCCCAGGTAGACAGGTGTGTTTTGACCCTTCTGGACAGAAGGAACAATGTGTTTTCCACCCCACCCAATGGGATTGTTGAAGTATTAACTGTGCTAAGAGATCTTGACACAGCACTGAGATTCCAGTCTCCTTATTACCAAACTCTCAATTCATACACAGCTTCAATTTCCGAAATGGCTTCAATTGGTTTCCAGTATGTTTCCTTATACCACAAATAGGGAGGGTAAGAACATAGAGGAACTGATTGCCAAGAAATGATACCCAGAACTATGATCATGATAGAGTCAAGTGTCCAACTACCTTCACAGCACCCAGTGATCAAGGTGATGACATTTGATAACCTGAAAGTGCATACTGAGTTGAGTGTTCGGGCTGCTGTTTCGGTCCTTGGTCTCTTTGCAGTGCTGGGGACCCAACCAAGAGTAACGTGTCTAGGCCAGTGCTTTACCACTCAGCTACACCCAGTCCTGTTACCTTGCTTTTGTGAACACATCACTGCATAGGTTCTGAGAGGACCTGGCTGGGTTTATCTAAGAGTGGGCGAGCATCCATTGTCCAAACTGCGAGCAGCAACAGCCCTTTCTACCTGCCCCCACCTCAGAGTGCCAATGCACTTAAGCCTTGTCTGCAAAACCCTGATTTAAAAAAAAATTCTCTAAAATGAATGATGTTCAAAAATGGGTTGGTTACCATGGCAACCTGCAGGAAGAGCTACTTGTTACCCTTCATTATTTTCTAGCACTTTTGAACAGCCCCACAGTGCACAGGCCATTTGAAGGATGTGGATGGCAGCCCTGGGCTGTCTCTGCTCTGGGGGCTGCCTTTCTACCTCCACACAAGACCCTGTTGACTCAGGAGGATCTCTGCAATGGTTGATTAATAGCTGGAGCAAAGTATCCAAATTTGTGACAAGGGTTTGTGTGTGTCCCCTCCGTGAAATCCAGCCAATTATCAGAGTAGTAGATGGGTGCATGGAAATCTTGGCTCAGCCAAAGCCCCTTCATGGAAATACAAGCCATAAAATTCAAAAGGTGTCAAAAGACCTTGGCTTGTTTGGGGGTTTGTCCCCATCCATGAGTAGACTTGACAAGAAGAATTTAAACGGGAGCCTGAAGACTTGCTGTTACTAAGAAGTTTTGAAAGGCGTTTTACAGATATAAAATAAGGGAGCAGGTCAGCTGCCTGATGGCTTAGCCTGGAAAACCCCTCATTGCCAAAGTTGTTCCCCTGCCACAAAGCATCTCTCCACCTCCCTTTTCAAGGTAATTGAGATGTGATTAAAATACAGTACAACTCACCCTTTCAAGGAATGCAGTTCTACAAACTGATCTCCTTAACCACAACCAAGATAGGCATGTCACCATGTCAATTCCCCTTTTCCCATCCCTGATCTTAGCAACCAGTTCAATGTTCTGTCCCTATACAATCTTACCTTTTTCTACAATGCCAATGTAAATGGGGTCACACTGATACAACCTTCTGGGTCAGCCATGATGTCATATGTGTCAGTAGAGGGTCTCCTTTCCCTGCTGAGTAGTATTCTATCATGTGGATGGGCCCTGGGATTTCCTTTTATGCCCTGGAACTCATAGCCCCAAATCCCCAGTTTGTTTGTATAACCGCTTCCAACCCGCTGCTTTTTATGTTGCTGGGGCTCCTTCCGTGGACCCCAGCTGTGCCCTCAAGTTGGTGATTGTAGTTTTGACTCAATAAAGAAAGCAGGAAGGGACAACAACTGAATGTCACTCACCACCGCTACAGCAGTAAATCTCTCAGTACAAGAAGACCCTCTCCCTCAGGGGACTGTCACCTCAGTCCTCCGTGATTCTGTAATTTATTGAACATTGGCCCTTGGGTATAGCTTGACCCTTCCCCGAATCTGTTTTGCCATCTGCTATTTGAGGGTGCTTGTTCTAAAAGACCTCTGAGGTTTTCACCTCCTGTGTCTCCCCACCTCCCCATTGACTATTTGCACCCTGTGCACGTGGTCATATGTAAGCTGGGTCGTCTCCACAGCTGTGGCCAGAAATCCTCACGAGAAGGGCACTTTCCCAGGTAGACCCAAATGGAACTAAATCATGTCACAAGCTGAGAGAATTACTTAGTTCCTCTCAGGACCCCTGAAGAAGCTGTAAGTCAGTACCAGTAGCTTCTGGGTCTGTCGCAGGTGCGAGGACAACCGTAAACACAGGGTATGCTAATCAAGTCCTTCTTGCTCGTTGTAGTTTGATTTGCTGGCAGTCATACTGAGACTAGCTTGAGCCTACACCTGTTAGATAGTGGCAGAGATAGGCCCAAGCTAAGTAGAGGCCAGGCTGGGCTGAGGGTGGGGCCCTCTGGAACCTAGTCCTCTCAGCTGTCTTCGTTAGATATTGCTGAGTGAAAGGTGGACCTAGAAGGCTCTTGTGAAGCTCCAGGTAGACGGACGGAAATGTTCCTAGGTTCAGGTGAGAGCCAGATCTGGAGAGTCAGAACCCATGGGTCTTGAGATAGGAGGCAAAGCTGCTATCACCCTGAGGTAGAGGGGTTTTTGCTGGTTAGTCACTTCTGAGGTGAAGGACCTGCTTCTCAGGGAGCAGGCTCCATCAGGAGCCCAGAATCAAGGCTCCCCTGACGTAATATTCTAGTGTTGAGTGTTGCTCTTGGAGACTGGACTATAGAGGCTTGGGTTGGGGAGTGTGGATGGCCTTTAGATCCTTTTTCTGGGTGATAGTAGGGATGTGGGCCCTTTGTGTTTAAGGAAAGTTTCTAATAGGACTGTGCTGGTAGAGTGTGAAGGGCCAGATCCACAGTATGGCACACAGGGGCAGAAGGGAGGAGCTGAGACTGACCCTGCCCTGCTTCTCAGTCTGTCCCGCATCCTAAGGTCACACCATGTCAGGACTTCTTTGTGCTCACCTGTCCCTTCCTTCAGCTTCCTCGACAGACAGGTTCTTGGACCCAGGCACCAACATTCCAAGGGACACCAGCCAACCTGGGTGAGGGCCCAACTCTGTATGTCTTCCCTTTCCTGGGGGGCGGAAGAGATGTCCGGAAGCATTCCCTTGCAACCTGAGCACATCAGTGAACCCCACGAAAGTGGAATTTTCTAACAAAATAAACTTGCTCATTTGGTCTGTTTTCTGTAACTTTTGCTAAATACTTTATACATTTTTAATGTTGAAAAGCAGTGTCTCCTGCCAGAACTCCTCACCCAGGATGAATGTGTTTACTCCACGCTGTATATCTTTCCATGCTCTGGCTGCCTGGACCAGTAAATAAAATGGATGTAATATAAGTTGTAAGTAACGTTGTCAAAACTCTGATCCCGATGGAGGCTGCACGCCTCCCCCACCCCATGATAGCATCTGTGTGTATTAATTCTGAAGAATTAAATGTTTAAATTAGAGTTTAAATGTTGACGGCGTTTGCGATGTATAATTGCCCCTACACTGTTATAAAGTGTTTTCAGGAAACTCAATGCCATCCTTCTTTTTTTTTTCCTCCCTCAGTTACGTGGACACTTGAGATGCTTAGATTCATCCCACGAAAAATAAACTCTTACAGAGATGATGGGTCCCATGGGGACCCTCTTTTCTAGAAGGACACCCACTTTTCCTTCCTACGAGAGGTCTCGACCTCCCTCCTGGGCTCTACACACCAGAGATGGGTTCAGTCCTGATGACTTAACAGAAGGGCGAAGGACACCAGGACATGGATGCCCACACGGACACAGTGTTAGTGGTCCCAGCCCTGTGCACCCCACCCCTGACTTCCTGCTTCCCGTCTACCTGCAGGGTTGCTGTTATTGTCTCTTTATTCTTTCATCCATTGGTGAATTCGACAACCACCGAGTGTGCATTTCATGCCAAACTCCTCTCTGAGCGCAGGGAATATATCAGAAAAAGCAGCTCTGCCTTGATGCTTTCTAGATAACAGGACCAGATAGAAAAAGTCCAGAGAGCTATTGGCATGGCTCTGAGCAGCTACAGAACAGGAAGTGAGGAGGGACCAGGATGTCAAAGCTGGGTGTATACCAGGGTAATTGGAATGGTTCTAGGGAGAAGGTCTCAATAGATTAGGCACAAACAGACCAGGGATTGAGGTGGGGTGGGGGTCGGGGTGAGGATCAGGGGCTGACAAGTCCCAGTGAAAAAAGTCTAGACCAAGAGGAAGCCATGCTAAATGTTTGAGGCTGGTGTGGCAGGAGAGAGGAGAAAGCTAAGAGGATCCTCTCAGGGGAATGGCGGCAGGATGGGACAGGGAGGGCCTACAGGGACGCACTCTCTGAGGATGTATGCATCTCCACTCTAAGTCCCAACACTGCAGAGGGTGCTCACACAGGTGGGTCTGGTAGATAGATGAGTTAGGACCTGGGTGTTCTTTGGAAGTAGGCCCAAGGTCTTGGCAGGTGGAAGAGGATTGTGGCAAGCGGCAAAGTTCTTAGTTAACTGAGAATTTGGTCCAGGCAGGAGAGCCAGGCAGCCATTACCCACAGCAAGGGTGGCTATACTTGAGAGCCCTTACCAGCTGAATCCTCACTGTTTCCATTCACTTATTCCTTTCCAATAAAGACCATTTGAAGCTCTGACTCCAAGCCAGGGGGTGGGTGTGGGGGTTGCAAGGGTCACCTTCTCCTCAGCTCAGATCAGGGGATGCGGAGGAATGTGGTGAGGGCTGGGGTCTGAGCCCATAAACAGCTGAGCTTTGCTTGAGGATGGCATGGCAGGGCTGGCCTCTGGGGAGCACAGGCTGCTTGGTCCTAGCACGACCAAGAGGGGTAACACAAATTGTTTTCTCCCCTCGAAGGACAGACATTGGTCTTCCTTTGGGGCACAGGGCAGGGTTATTGGCCCAACTCAGACTTAACAAATGGGCTCACGATACATCATCTCCTGCAAATTTGTTTGGCAAAGAACATGCGTGCTCCCTCTGATAGAAGATGTTTATGCAGGTTTTCAAACAAACCTCCAGGTCATGACCCCTCACTCTCAGCAGCATCAACACAGCTGCCTGTGGTCTTTCCTGGGATTCCCTCCTGCAATGGTGTGGGTGTGGGGGTCCCTCCAGGGCACAGCAACCTGAGGAATAGAGACTGGACCCAGCTGCATCCCACCTGCTTCCTCCTGGACGAAAGAAGGAGTCTCTGTCAGATCTTCCCACCCCAAACTGAAGCCATGTGACTCTTCACTGTCAGCTCTTCGTTGCCATAGCAACTCCAGGTCCTCACCTGTTAAAACAGAGAGTCTGACCTCTACAGTCAGCCTCTGAGAGCAAGAGAATAAGCCAAGAGTGGGAGTAAGAGAACCAGTGAACTAGAAAGAGGAGGATGGGAGGGAGGGAGGGAGGGAGGAAGGGAGGGAGGGAGGAAGGGAGGGAGGGACAGACGGACAGACAGGCTGCAGCTGTGTTATACAGAGCCCAGAACGGGCAAACCTGGGCTCTGTTTCTGACTGTGGCATTCAGGAGCAGTATAAACCAGGACTGGAGACAGGTCTTTGGAGCTACTTTTTTTTACTTGTGACATGGTGGCCTTGCCTCATAGGCCAGCTTATAAAGACAGTCTGACACCCTAAAGGTACTTTAGGATACATAGAAAGATAGATGATAGATAGATAGATAGATAGATAGATAGATAGATAGATAGATAGATAGGCAGTCAGATATTATTAGTGAGTGAGTGTGTAGAAGTCAGAAGACAACAGACTCTCCTTTCCTTGTGTGGGTTTCATAGATCAAACTCATTGTCAGGCTCACAGGGAAATGCTTTTACGGTGCGCTATGTCTGGTTCACTTGGATGCGCTTCTCACTGCCTCTCAGAACAAGGGCTGGAGGCAGCTGGTCTCCCTCTCCTCCCTCCCTAAGGGAAGTGTTAGGCTATACTGCTATTGCATAGTTGCATGTGCTTCCAGCACAGTACCTGCGGTGAGTGGGTGAATGGGTGAGTGGATGCTCACTGTGGCTGGCCCATTTCTAACCACACTTGAGAGCAAATGCCTCCTGCAAAGGCAATGAGAATCCAGCAGGGAAAGCCTTCCTACTAAGAAATAGTATTTTCTCCTAAGCTGTGGGAAAAGAGAACTTACACACGTGTGTGCGCACACACACACACACACACACACACACACACACACACACACACCAAAACAATTCCTTAATGTACAATTTCAGCATTTGTTTTGAGGAGTTTAAAGATCTTGCAACATTAATGTGATCCTGGAGTGGGAAATCCACCTCCAACTCAGATTTTCCTCCTATACGTTCACACCACAAATCACTTACTTTCATGTCAACTTGACACAAGCTAGAGTCATCAGAGATCGGTGAGCCTCAGTTGAGAAAATGTCTCCATAAGATCAGGCTGTAGGCCATCCTGTGGAGTATTTTCTTAATTAATGATTGATGGGGAAGGACCCAGTTCGTTATAAGTGATGCTACCTGATGCTGGGCTGGTAACCATGGGTTCTATAAGAAAGCAGGCTGAGCCAAGCCCTGCGGAGCAAGCCAGTAAGCAGCACCCTTCCATTGCCTCCACATCAGGCTCCTGTCCTGCTTGAGTTCCTGTCCCGACTTCCTCCAGTGGTGAACAGTGCTGTGGATGTGCAAGCCAAACAAACTGTTTTCCTCCCCAAGTTGCTTTTGCTCACAGTGCTCCATGGCAGTAATAGAAACCCTAACTAACACAGGCAGAGAACTCCTTATCTCCTTGCAGCCCATTCCTGGGCAGAAACACAGGGGAAGACGGGAATATGTATGTAGTTCCTGGGGATGTCTTAGAAGAGAGAAATCCCAGTGTGCAGGGTCAGTGCTCTATGGAGGACAAGGTAATAGGGTGGCATCAGAAGGAAGGGGTGGGGTTTGCTTTCTAAAACTTACTGTGCACCCCAACAGTCCTCTAGTCTCTAAGGAAATAGCAGGGGCAGCCATGAATAACGCATAAACACAACAGCAAAATGTATCTACATATTACAACCCCTGAGACTACACTCAAATGACACATTCATCTTTGCCAATGTGACAGGCCTGTCTGTCCCTTGCCACCTGCCTGGTCTGCCTGCTCACTCCTCCTAGGCAGCTTTATTCTACCTTTGTTACTTAGGAACAATAACACCAGGGCTTAACTTATAATGGAGACTCACAGCAGACCCAGGTCCCCATGACCCAGTCTTACCTTGAACACACCATAAGTAAACATGTATAGAGCTCATCCAATACACTGAATTTGTAACTCAGGCTTACCCACCTCAGTCTGCTCAAAACACTCACGTTGGACTAAATCCTGGAGAAATAATCTCCTGTGGTTGTATAAGGCATGTTTTGGTACTGTGGTAAAGTCAAAACATTTAAACTGTGGTAGATTCAAAACATTTAAGTGAGCTCATAGTGAGTCTGGAGCCATGTGTGTGTGTGTGTGTGTGTGTGTGTGTGTGTGTGTGTGTGTGTGAGAATGTATATGTGTGTATCTGTGTGTGCATGTAAATGTGTGAATGTGTGTATGTGTATATGTATGAATATGTGTGTATGTATGTGTGTATGTATGTGTATGAATATGTGTATATATGTGCATATGTATGTGTATGTGCCTGTGTGTGCATGTATATGTGTGTATGAGTATGTATGAATACGTGTGTATGTATGTGTGTGTGTGCCTGTGTGTGTATGAATGCATATGTGTGTGACTGTGTGCATGTAAATGTGTAAATGTGTGTATGTGTGTTTATGTGTGTGTGAATATGTGTATATGTGTTATGTGTCTGTGTGTGCATGTATATGTATATATGAGTATGTATGAATATGTGTGTATGTATAGTGTGTGTGTGTGCTCGTGCGCGCGCACGTGCACGCACATCTGTTCAGCACCTTTTCCAGCAAGTTTGAGCTATTTTGTACTGTTCTGGCAGTGGAGATAACAAACCACAGAACACAATCCTTCCCTATCTGGCACTTCCATTCTGGCAGACAGTTTGGGGTTTCCCAGCAGAGGTGAGGAAGGAGCCATCAGAGAATGATGGATAAAAGGCCTTGCTGAGAAGGTGAAGTCTAGGCCTGAATGTGACTGTGGGCAGGATTAGAAACGCTCCATGCCGTGTAGGTTAAGTGGTAGGGTTGCCTTTAGACCTTATGCTCCTAAACCCCTGCACTATAAGGTCCCATGGGTACCCCTCAGATGGGGAAGACAGACAGGAAGCAGTGTGGCTCTTCGGGGGCTTGAGTGCCAGAAGGTTCTTGATTCAAGGGTCCCTCCTTGTTCCTTTCTTCTCAGCAAGCATAGGAAAGGTAAGTGGCTGCTCTTGGCTCTTTACTTTAATCTCAGGAGGGTTCTGTGCCCCTCCTCCCTCCAAGGACTGGGCAGAACTGGCTGCAAATCCCCCCTAATCCATCAGCACCTGCGTCTCCACCCCACAGCAGCACACAGCCTTGTTAGCCAGTCGACCACACTTGTCCCTTCCGCCCCCCACGGCGCCTACTTTCCCTTACCATGGGGAACAGCAAGAGTGGTGCCCTATCCAAGGAGATCCTAGAGGAGTTGCAACTGAACACCAAGTTCACAGAGGAGGAGCTGAGTGCCTGGTACCAGTCCTTCCTGAAGGAGTGCCCTAGCGGCCGCATCACGCGGCAGGAGTTCGAAAGTATCTATTCCAAGTTTTTCCCGGACTCCGACCCCAAGGCCTACGCGCAGCATGTGTTCCGCAGCTTCGATGCCAACAGTGATGGTACGCTGGACTTCAAGGAGTACGTGATTGCTCTGCACATGACTACGGCTGGCAAGCCCACGCAGAAGCTCGAGTGGGCCTTCTCGCTCTACGACGTAGACGGCAATGGGACCATCAGCAAAAATGAAGTGCTGGAGATCGTCATGGTCAGTGTGTCCCTGTTCCTGCTGCCTGTGCGGGATGGGGAGGAGGCTGTAGATGCTGTGTAGCCCAGTGGAGTGGGGACCAGCCAGGGCTAGAAGAGAAGGGGTGGGGGTGGTCTCCAAAATAATGAGAGGAATAGAGGTCAGGCACCTCCCTAGAGTGTCATCTACTTCCCAAAGAACAATCTGGGGTTTTCTAGTAAATACTGTTTAAAATTTCCCTCTCTTCTTTCCTTCCTTCCTTCCTTCCTTCCTTCCTTCCTTCCTTCTTTCCTTCCTTCCTTCCTCTTTCATCCACTCCCGCTCTCTACTCTGCCCTGCCTCCTTTGTTGCCTTTCTCCTTTGACCCTTCTTCCTTCCTTCCTTCCTTCCTTCCTTCCTTCCTTCCTTCCTTCCTCTCTCTTGTTTTTTTTCCTCCCTTCTGGTCTCTTCCTCCCTTTCCTCTATATTTCTCCCTCCTTCCTCTCCCTGTCTCTCTTTCTATCTTCTTCTCTTCCCTTCCTCTTTCTTCTCTCACACATTTTCCCCTTTTTCATTAAAGTCTTCAATTTCTTTCAGCAACACACATTCAGATTCCATAATAGTAAAACACATATGTTTCAATTAGAACGCTGAGAGAGGCCACAGTGGGGACACGGACTCTAGATCCCAGTCCTGATTGGGTTCACTTCCTAACGCTGGTATGGTAGTCCCCTGGGCAGGGCTCCCCAAGACTCTCTCCGCCCCGCCCTGCCCCACCCTGGACTTTACAGATGAGTCTCCTGCTTCTGCTCCTTTCTGTGTACAATAGTTCTGAGTGTTTTTGGTGTCTTGGAAATAGTTTTATTTTTAACCTAATATATAAATAGTCTGTGAAATTTAAAAGATGGTGCAAAAGAAAGGTAATGTTGCAGGCTAAAACTGAAGTTTGTAACCAGTGTACTTTCAGGACATTGCTCTGTGCCTTTCCAGTATTTTAAGACAAATCTGGAGCCCTGACACAGGAACATGTGATTTTTTTTCCTCATGATTTTCCAGTTACTCTCTTATCGGTGAATATTTTCTACACCATCCCAAATTCTTCAGAAACCACTTTCTCTAGCAGCGTAGCTCAGGCTGCCCTCAAGTTCTCAGCCTTCTTGACTCTGTCTCTGTGGTAGCTGGGATTACCAGTGTAAACCACCACAGCCAGGTTAAAAGTATATCTAAAAGCCCTTAAAATTCTACCCTATAGAAATGTTATAAGGTTGTTCAAGCCGTTCCCATAATTTTAGACATTAGAGAACTTCAATACCCTCCCCCGCCACAATATCACTTCCAGCCACTGTCTCCCGATTCCTCCTGTCTCTGTCATTTGCTTTAGTTTTTAAATTCCATTCCTGTTGGAAGGAAGACTATTCTTCATTTCTTGTCTAATTTTTGGTGCATTTGTAATCATGCTTTTATTTGTACGATTCTTCCCCCCCTTATTAGGACAGACGACAAACATGACAGCAAAGCCTGTAGCTGGGGGCAGATTAGGTCATCCCTGGAATAGAGGGGCCAACAAGTGGTACACTCACCATCTGGGCGCAAAGCCTGCAGAGCAACCTCTTTTGGGTTAGTTTGGGGCTCCTGGGTAGCATGGGATGGGGACCAATTCAAAGCCACCTAAAGAGGGCTAGGTTGATGCTCTTCTAGAAATAAAAGGAAGGAAATGAGCAGGGAGAGGAGGCAGGGAGGAGAGATGAGGCTGAGAAAAGTGTGCGAAGCCTTGCTAGTCACCGAGTCACAAGGTCATTGTGAGAGCATCAGTCTGGAAGTCAGAAATGATGAGTTCTTGTACCAACTCTGACACCAAGCCATTATGTGAGCGTGGGAAATGCATATAAACTCCCTGGGTCCGGGATCAGGCTTTGATAGTTTCTATGGCCTTTCCCAGAACCCTGAAGGCTTGACTCCCTCCCTCCCACCCAACCACCAACCAGCCCTCTGTTGGAAGAAAGCTGGAACAGACAGCCAGTCACTGCCAATATTTAGCCATCATTCCTGGACATGGTGCCAGTGGATCTGGAAAGAAGAATTCTGGGAGTTATCTGCATAGCAGTTCATCTCATTTCTGGGGATGTGTGTGCTGTCTATAAAGCTGCTGACCTGACCTACCAGGGCGAATGTCCTTCTTGCCCTAGCACCAGTGGACAAGGGTGCCTCTTATGGCTATTGACCTTCTGGAAGTCCAAGCTAATTTCACAGACATTGCTATGCTTTTCTAATGCCCTTGAGTCTCCAGGGAGGCAGGGCCCTTGATCAGAGACTGCAGCATCCCAGGACCTCATGTCGATGTACCTAACCACACTCTGAGCCTGCCTAACACCCAAGGATAAACAGCCTTGAGTGTCCTTGCTGAGTTTGGCTGGACCTGGTATTACTGAGCCAATAGAATCCAAGAAGCCTGGTTATCAGAAGGATAAGTAGGGGCCATCTTGTCCACCTCTCTGCATAGACCAGGAGCATTTCTGTCTGGCTTGATTGGAGAGAGAAGAGGCTAAAGGTGATCTATGAGTCCGAAGCTCAGCCTTTCTCTGGATCTCTCCATGGGATGAAGAGCTCCTGAGAGTCTTTCCGTGTTCTCAACAGACTTATGTCCTGTTTGTATCTCCCTTTCCCCTCCCCAGCCTAGTCTATGTTTTCCAGAATGTGATAAGCATCTTTGGGTATGATGTAAGGATGTAGGTTCTAGAACCAAGCTGCCTGGATTAGCATCTCTGCTGTCATGGGTTAACTGTGAACAAGTTAGATGCTTCTAGAACCAAGCTGCCTGGATTAGCATCTCTGCTGTCATGGGTTAACTGTGAACAAGTTAGATGTTTCTAGAACCAAGCTGCCTGGATTAGCATCTCTGCTGTCATGGGTTAACTGTGAACAAGTTACATGTTTCTAGAACCAAGCTGCCTGGATTAGCAGCTCTGCTGTCATGGGTTAACTGTGAACAAGTTAGATATTTCTAGGTTGGTTTGTTGTCTGGAAAATGGGACCAATAATCCCCATTCTGTAAAGGTGCCTTTTGGATTAATCTAAAAAAAAAAAAAAAGCTTTAAAAAAAGTGGGAGTGTTTAATAGACATTAGCCTTTATGATCATAAGCCAGCCCCGCTGAGGAACTGAGCTGGTTCACAGAACTAGCCAATGCTGACGTTTGATTCTCTCAAGACTGTGAGAGGCAGGGTCTCCAAACTCCAAACTCAGAGCTACTGTGAACTATTATGGGGAAATTTCTACTTCTTGGGTTTTTGGTTTTTTTTTTTAAACAAAATTGTGCTGTCTACTCAGAAAATGCAAACATTACATGAAAATGCAAATTTTCTTCCACAATCACTTTCCCTCACAAAGGTCTCAAAGGTGCTGATGATGCCAGGGCCCCACCCCCAGAACTCTTGATTCAGCAGAACACGTGGGGCTCCAGTAGGCACCTGGACTGTAACCTTCTTGCCTTAGAAGGCACCTTATCCTGCAGGCTGCTTGGGCACCAAGAAAGAGAAAGCATAATATGGTAGCCCAATAATGACCAGGGCCTTCCTTTTCTATACATCCATGCTAACACTTGCCTCTTGTCTTTGTGTTTGAGATGAGAGTGTTTGTAGTTGTGTAGAAGATCAAGGCTGGACTTCCTACAAGCTAGAGCTTTTAGCACTGAACCATATCCCTAGCCACAGCTGACAAGAGACACAGACAAGACAAGCTTTTTCAAGGGTATCTGTCCCAAGAGGTGTGAGGGAATAACTCACCATTGTTTTGATTTCCATTTCCCTAATGATTGATGAAGCTAATCACTTTCCAGATATCTGCTGGCCATCCCCCCACCCCCGTTTTCATTTTAATTTCTTTTTAAAGAAATGTCTGTCCCATTCCCAGTTTTGAATTCAGTTACATATTGTTTTGTTTGCTTGTGTGTGTGCCTGGTTTTGTTGTTTGCTTATTTGAGACAGTCTCACTATGTAGTCCTGGCTAGCCTGAAGCTCCCTGTGTAGACCAGGCTGCCTCTCATCCACATGTTAGGATTAAAGGTGTGCGTCACCACCATGCTTAGCGTCATTTATCATTTTAGCACTGCGTTGTAGCTGTTCTTTAGATATGTTAGATACTAATCCCTTATTAAATTAATCCTTATTATCCTTGTAAATATTTTCTCCCATCCCAAGGTTATCTTATTTTATTGTCTCCTCTGCTGTGTAGAAGCTTCTTACGTTTTAATATAATCCCAACAGCTCAAAAATCATTACCACAGCTGATGTTACAAGGCTTAACTTCCTGTAAGAATTTTATAGTCTGTGGCAGAAAATTGAGTCTTTAATCCATCTCTGGTAGATTTTTGGGTATTGTGTAAAACATGGATTCCTCAGGGCCACCAATCCCTCACAGCTTCTTGTGATGAGGTCTTTCCTTTGGTCTGCTACAGGCTATTTTCAAAATGATCAAGCCTGAGGATGTGAAGCACCTCCCAGATGATGAAAACACCCCTGAAAAACGGTCTGAGAAGATCTGGGCATTCTTTGGAAAGAAAGACGATGGTGAGCTCCTCTGTCTTCGTTACCTCTGATTTTATGGCCTCTGCTATTTCCTAGAGACCCCAGAAGGATTCCCTTGTCTGGGTCACAGGGTCCAAGCAGAACTAGGGAGCATGTTCTTGTCACCACACTTTGTCTCTGGATAACTTCAAAGGTCAGGAGCAAAGATTGGCCAGGAGCATCAGCAAGGGCTAGATCTACTTCTACCCTCCAGGTGATGCTGGTGGTAGGGATATCAACAGGCCTCTGTTTCTCACAAAACTCACTCACTACCTAGGGTTTGACAGGAGGAAGGAAAACACTGTTTCCCATGTTGGCAGTAAACTAGTGATCCTCCTGCCTCAGCATCATGAATATTATAGGGTGTCAGTTTTGGTAGCTTTTAACCCAGATTTGAGAACCACTAATTCAAAGTCTGCAGGCCCATTGACCACATGTATGCAGTGGCAAGTTTAGGTAAATGCAACCATTTCTCTCCTCAGAATGTTTGCTCTCCAGATGCTTCCTGCACAGGGTGTACAAGAGAACATGGCGCCTCACCCAGGAGAGACCTCACGACTATCTAGGAGATTAGTTTCAATGACTCAAAAACTTCACCCAGAAGGGACTTGATTCCATTACATTGCTAGAAATTTACTGGGAGGAGAGCCATCAAGGGAAACTGGAGAGGGATCAAGGAGCTGGAAAAGTCCACATCATGGGGACCTGGCCCCAATCAGGGAATCAGGACAGGAATAGGGGACAGAGAGGAAGGACTGGCAAGAGTCCTAGGATGTGGCACTCTAAGACAGCTGCTGGCGAGGTCCATGGGTGTCTCACTGGGCCTCTCAGCATCCCTGGTCCACTTGGTGGCTGTCTGGAAGCAGTCTCTCTAGAACTTGAAAGAAAGGTGAATTCTATAATGTAGCAACTGGAGCTGTTAGATCCAACACAACCACACATACACACACCACCACCACATACACACATACACATAAATACCACATACACTACACATACACATACATACATACACACACACACACAATACACACACACACACATATATATACAACACCCACAGGGGGAAGGCAGACAGACATGCACGGAGACACAAAGACAGACTGACTTGGTTCCAGACAGGCCCTACAGATTCATAGGCACATGGAGCTAGGATAATGAATTCGAGTGGCATGGATATAGCTCCACCGGGAGACAAGAACTGGTAAATAGTCCAGAAGTGCTCTTGCATTTTTCCCTGTGGGAACATAGAGCTTATGGGTACTAGGTTATGCAATGTTCTTTTGTTTCTTTAAGAGATGTCTGCATCTGAGTTATTTAAAACCCAAAGTGTCTCGGTAAATACAACACAGCGTGACTCAAGCACATCTGAGTGGCCAGTGCTAGCCCCTCATGTGTCCTCTGAGGCACACTCTTCTCAGAATACAAAACAAACGTGGACATGACGCATTCCTATCCACAGTCAAACAATGGCATCAGAAAAAGTCCCTGGGGCAGGAAGAAGCAGGTTGAGGCAAGCAGATACCCCAAGGGAGTGCAGGGTACATAGTGTTGCTCATCCGCAGTGCCAGCTGTGCCCTCGCATGCCCCTGAATGTGAATAATTCCTTCCGAGTTGTACCTAGGCACTCTCCTCCCTCCATCCTGCACCCAGCCCTATTGACACCTGCACCCTGAACACTTGCTATCATGGATGCTGGCTGTGTAAGATGGCTTCCTGACACTTTCCTTTTGAAATCCCTTCATTCCCTCTGGGTCTGTCCATGCATCCAGCTCTCTCTGCTACTTTTTGCTAATCTGAAAACTGCTGCTGTTTGAAGGCTGGCTGTTAACTTCTGCTGGAGTGAGGCTGGTGAGGCAGTTAGGACTTTTAATTCCAGATTCCACCACACTGACTTAGGCAAAGAAGTATCCTGGATCCCAACCCTAACCAAGGCTAGGGATATCCGAAGGCTGATGGAAATGGAATCAACACTGTGGCACTGTGTCCACACTGTGGGCTGAAAAATCATGAGGGTGACCATGAACAAAGAGGCTGTCTCATCCTAGACTTCTTTCTATGTGGAAATGTCTCCCCACAAGACCTGGAGTTTCCTGACAAGCTTTGTCTTGCTCTCTTTCTGCTATGCCCCTCCCTCTGCAATGTTTCACACGTGCACATGCACACATTCTCCCCTCAGGGCTTCAATGGCTAGAGGCAGAGGCTCTCTCAATCTCTCTCTCTCTCTCTCTCTCTCTCTCTCTCTCTGTGTGTGTGTGTGTGTGTGTCTCCCTCTCTCTCTATCCTCATCCCAAAAGAGGTAGAAAAGATTGAGAGATGAGAGATTTCAAGCAGAGGAAGCAGTCACGGAGGACAGAGGCCTTGTCACCTGGTGTCACGAGGTTGCCTGGGTGTTGTGGTCCTGTGGTGCAGACTTCTCTGCAAGCCAGGTTACTCATGGCATTGCCAGTGTCCCCTGCCCTCGCTTCATTCCCTTGAGGACAGTTCCTACTGCTGCACTGCGATTGTGGGTCTGCCTCTGTCATTCTAGGCTAGAGATATGGGGTCATTGGGAAAGCATATAAAAAGAAGTATTTATAATCGTTGATGATTTCAGTGTGTGATGACCAGAAAAGCCAGAACCCTGCCCAAGCAGAAGGCATGGAGTATACGAGTGGGTCCTGGTATCTGGGAGGGTAGTGTGGGTCCCTGGGAATGCTGCGCATTCAGTATTTTTAAACAGTTTTACTGGGTGTGGAGGTTGGGTATCACCTTTTATTTTGTAGCTTGAGACAGCCAGACCTGACTGATGCTTCTCCCCTACTACACAGATAAACTTACAGAGGAGGAATTCATCGAAGGGACCCTGGCCAATAAGGAAATTCTGCGACTGATCCAGTTTGAACCTCAAAAAGTGAAGGAGAGGATAAAGGAAAAGAAACAGTGATGGGCACCTCTTGGCTCCGCCCCCACCCCCGTCCCCACACAAACACCTGCAGTGTGAGCATGCAAGCGCCAGCCTGCACACACACCCACACCCTGAATCTGGAGAGGTGGGGAACCAAACCTCTCCCTGCCAACTGAAGGTCCTTAACAGGACACAATTCCTGCTTCCTTTTGTCTTCAGTGTCCTCCCCATCCTTCAGACTTTACCTGTCTCCTTCTCCTGCCCAGGTAGCCCTGTGATAATCCCAAGCTTAGGGCGTAGGAGTCCTAAATATCAGCCCCGCTTAAGCTTCTTTGGGGATTGCTGGGTAAGCAGGTTCCAATAAATGCAAAAGGAGTTTGTTGTTGCGAGTGCAACTCTAAGCTAGCCAGGGTGTGGAAGGAGATGCATGTGGCCCCCTGAGTCCAGCTCTCCTGGGAGCTAACGGTCCAGAGGGCAGGTGATGGATCTTGCTTCTTTTGGTTTGGTTTTTCGAGAGAAAGTCTCACCCCAGAGCCTAAGCTGATCTTGAACTCAGGAAAATCTACCTGCTTAAGTCTTCCTTGAACTAGCATGATGAACATGAGCCTCTCCACCAGGCTGATGGAGCTTGCTACCAGGACCAAGGTTACCATGGTGACATGCAGAGTACTGAAGGAATATGTAAAACAAGAGGGACTGGCTTGTCAGAAATGGCCAGAGAAGATATTTCCAATGAAGCGATACATTCAGACCACTCGTGGCAGACCGTAGCAGGAGATGGGTGGAAGGGAAAAGCATCATCTCAGACTGAGTGACTGACACAGCCCTGGAAGCAGGAAGGGACATCTCTGTTTCTAGAGAACTGTGATCCTGAAATGTCTGCCTTTGCCAGTTGTTAGGAAAGGTCTGTTTTCATGATCAAGCTTCTAGCATGATGGCTATGATCCATGGGCAAGACTTGGGGACAAGGAGGTGACAGTGGTGACCAGGGTTCAGGGGTAAGAGGAATGAAAGGACAGCTGCAGGGGGTGGCATCCTCTGGCTGACACCACATGAGAAAGGAGAGGAACTGGATGACAATGGGCATGTAGCTGGCTATATAGCAGTACCAGCTACCGAGGTGGGAAACCCCGGGGATGGCATTGATTTCAGGGGATTAACAGGAGCCCAGCCTGGTTGATGGAGCAGTGAAGAATGAAGCCATAGATGCTCCCAAGACCCTGGTGGTAAAGACAGGGAAACAGAAGACATAAAGTCATAAAAGCAGCTTGCCCAAGGACAGTCAGTTGTTTAGCAGAGGCTGGACCAGTGACATGTACCAGTATACATGGCTTTCTTGTAGTGTCAGGGCTGAGAACAATTAAGAATGCCTCATGTGGCTTCTCTAAGACCACAGACCCATTGTGTAGAAAGCCTACTGATTCTCCAGCTTCAAGTTCCAAGATGAGGTCAGGGAAATATAATGGATACTCTGACCCTGTACACTTGCACACAACAGGAGACTGGAGTATCTCCCTTAGCTGGTGTTTGGAGAGATACTCTCCAGCTCCCACAATTTATCCATAGGGCTATCTCAGCCACCATCCCAGAGAGAACAAGACAATGAGCACTTGGATGCTCTCTGGGAGTCGGGTGTGGTGTGGGGCTCTCTGTAAGTGTTATGTTACGGACTGAAGTATTACTATGGCTGCAGGGTAGGTGAGAACACTGAGGCCAGGGAGTGAGAATGGGACATAGGAGCTATATCCTAGAGCCTCTCTGATGATGCCAGGGTGCTCCCGGAAGTTTTGGTCCTGGGGGAATGACATTATCATGAATACTGGGGTTGTTCATCATCTGTAGTGAAATAGTGACACACCACATGGCACCACTGCCTGGGCAGTTCAGGGATGAAGGAGTCATTGGGCAGAATTACCTGTTTAAGATATTTCTCTAGTGTAGAGATGGTGGGCCACCTCAGAGCTAGTCCAGGGAGGGAAAGGGGGCATTTAGTCTAGCCCATGGTTATTTACCAACTCCATCCAGGCCTCTTTCCATCCCTTCCTTGATTAGGCCTTCTGGTGGAGTGTGATATTTGTAGCTTCTTATTTCTCTATGAGGTCTGGGATATCACTGTCATTTGAGTCTAAAAGAATAGGCTGCCTAATCATAGAGTATTCATGCCTCCCACAGATTCACCAATAAGTCCCTTAGTGCCCGGTGCCATTGATTCTCCTGGGCACCAGATTTCCCACTACAGATACGGTTATAGGACTCTCTGTGTGCTGCAAAGTCTTCTGTAGAAGAGTCTTTTCAACCAATTCCATGGTAGAAATGACATTTATCATGAGAAACAGCTTTTCTTTAGATTGGTCTATAACTTTGCTACACTCCTCAGGATTGAAAATTATCCATGGATCCAGGGAGTGATGGATACCTAGATGTTCCCACTTTTGACCTCTGTGAAAAATGCTTCTATAGATGGAAGTAGATGTCTAGGTTCTTGCTTCCAGACTCGGGGTATTCATTCAGAATATCTGCAATCAGATTCAGCCATGCCCAGATTTCTGCTTCTAAACACTGGGTATCCAATCAGAATATATGGCATCAGATTCAGCTATTATTCTGTTTAAAGGGTTTCCATACAGGAAGTGGGCACACATGGCAGTACTTCCAGCCCTCGGGAAGTTGAGGCAGGAGGATTCTAAGTTCAAGGCCACAGTGACTACACACTGAGTTTCAGGCCAGCCTTGGCTACATAGCAAGACTGTTTTTAGAAATTAAATTTGGGAATGTTGGGTAAGGGCTGGGAGTGGAGGCCAGAGGTCCAGCATTGGCTTAACATGTATAAGGCCCAGTTTCATCACCCAGTGCCAGAAGGATTGAGAGCAGCAGCCTAGACCTGCAGGCAGCAAGCGCACTGAGTGATTTAAGGGCTAGCTTGGAAAAATGACATCTGACCCCTGCTTCTGGCCAGTTCAAAAGGACCATACCCTTTCTTGCCACTTCTGTTCAGAAACAGAACAAGGGATTCCCCAGCTCAATGAGAAACAAGGAATGGACAGCATGAAAGCAACTTAAATGAACTTGTTTTTAATCAGTAACACAGCAAGAGGGGGCACTGTGGGAGGAGGACTCCATTCGCAGGAGGAGGTGGAGGGAACGCATTTACAAATGTGAGTTAGGAAAACCTTTCCCTATTCCTGGTGAGCTCTCTGGGTTGCTCTCTTGCTCTAGGCAAGGGATGCTCCCCAGAGGCACTGTAACCCTGTCTCAGCCAATGTGTCTGAAGCCACTTTTCCACACCAGTCAGTCAGCCCTGACCTGGACACATGCCAGGAAGCAAGGTGAGCCCATCATTCCTGGAGCCGCCTGCCCAATGACAGGGCAAGGACAGTTGCAAAAAAAAAAGGGGGGATGGGGGTGGGGAAGGACATGTATTTTAATATAAATTCTGGAAATCTAGGTACCCAAAACCCTTGATTCATTATACACTTGTTAAATGTCTTTGCTTCTGTTCCCACCCAGCTGGGGATAGCATAAAATGTAAAGAGACACCAAAAAGCTCCATAATCGGGATATGAAATACTTTAATGAATAGTATTTTAATGCAGTCATTCAACACCAAAATCATTGATAAAAGGAACATGTTATCAGCATTGTAGACAAGGTCACGGTTGAAGTCTATGCTGGCATGCTGGGGCTTCACCTTCTGCACTCATCCCTGCCCTGGTGCCAATATCCTATCCTTAGAAGTAGCCTGTGGACTCTAGTTGCTTTTTAAATATTACATTAAGTTACAACTTATTTTATCATTGAGATTACCAGAAGTGATTGACCACTGTCAGTGGCTCACCCTCATCCTGGCCTTGCCTTCAAGTCTCTTTATAACGAAAACAGCCAGGTAAGACACAAGGAAGAGTCAGAATCAAATTCCAGATGAAGTCCATTATGGAAAAGAACTTGCATAAGGAAATTATCTATGGAAATTGTCTAAGTTCACATATAATGGAATGTCTAAAGTTTCATTGGCTGAGCTTGGCAGCCCTGCTTGAGAAGAATCAAAGCAGTATTTCTGTCTACCGCAACACACTCCACCATGGATACATACCCAACCCAGACAACATACCCAACCATGGACACATACCCAAACCAGACAATATACCCAACCATGGATACATAGCTCAACCAGGCAACATACCCAACCATGGACACACACACACACACACACACACACACACACACACACACACACACCTTGCCCACTAAAAAAGCACCACTCCTTGCCAACTGCACAATGTGTCTGCAAACAGCTCCTCCCTCAGTCACCTTGCTTCCTCTTGTCTTGTGACTTGTGTAACTGAGCCTGGCCTAGACTGGTTGGCCCTCTTCAGCCTCTGTAGGTCAGGTCAAATCCAGCTTATTTCCTATTGTCACAAAGGCCCAATGAACCTGGCAGCTATAGAGCCCGGGGCTTCTCATGCCACCTTCAGCAAATCCACACCCAGACAGGGCTTCCCTCACCTTATTCCCTCACCTGGGCTTTAGTACCGATGTAGGATGAAGAATGGATTGACCTCCTGGAGCAGGAAATCTGACCATCTAAGGATCCGTGGTGAACTAAATATGGAAGGAAAGTCCTAACCCTAGAAAGGTAGAACAAGTGAACTGGTAGAAGCTGAGTTTATGAGGACAGGTGAAACCAGGGTGAGGAGGACAGGACCAATGACAATGTTCCAAAGGCTCCCAGCATCTGAGGCCAAAGAAAGAACAGTATGGTGGTGAGTCTTCGCTGTCACCTTGCCTGCATTTAGAATCACCTAGGAGACACAACTTTCACTGTGCCTTAGGACATTTTCAGAGAGGCTTACCTAAGGAGGGAAGACCACCCAGAACATGAGCAGCACCATCCCGCCAGCTCAGCAAAAACGGAAGAGGATAGCAGAGCGACGGCATCTATCTGCTGCCTGACTTCCTGGTTTGCCCAGGTTTGCCACCAGCCTAATGGACAGCCTGGCTGCCTCCCCACCCGACCACAGCTTCTGATTCTGAGGAATACCTCCCAGAAGATTCTGTTGCAATGAATGATCTCTTATCAAGTGGAATTGTCAGCCCCAGCTGACCAGAATCTATAGACTGGGGGAAAAAAACTCAAACGACCCAGAGAGTCTTTGCTTCCCTCTGAAAATCCACAAGCCAGGCCTCCATCGACTGTGTTTCCCTCAACACTAACTGCCCAGCTCTCGCAGTAAAGCCCACTAAGCTTTGAGCACTCAGCAGCTTTTCCAGCCTGAGGTTCCAAACACTTCTACAACCCTCCCCCAAAACAGCATGGCCAGGCTTGTCCCAAGAGTAGCCCACTCCCTAGTACCAATTGCTGTCCTACTCTGCTTTCTTTTGCCATGTTAAACATCACGACTGAAAAACAAGTTGGGGAGGAAAGGGTTAATTTAGCTTGCACTTCCACATCACACTCCAATCACTGAGTAAAGTCAGAGTGTGAACTCCAGGAGGAGCAGAGACAAGAACTATGAAGGAATGCTTTTTACTGGCTTGTTCATCATGGCTCACTCAGTCTGCTTTCTTATACAAGTCAGGACTACCTGCTAGGGGATGGCACCACCCACAGTGGGCTGGACTCTTCCACATCAATCATTAATCAAGAAAATGCTCCTACAGACCAGCCTACAGGACAACATGATGGAGGACAATCCTCAGTTTACAGTTCTTCCTCCCAGAGATGTTTCGGTTTGTGTCAAGTTGACAAAAGTTTGCCCACTTGCCCACAACACTAACATTGGCCTCATGAGCCACCCCATGGTCCTACGGTTCCACTAGGACTCTTCTTACCACCATGCCTTCCCAACCTTGATGGACTATGCTCTCAAGCTATGAGCCACATAGCAGTTCCTCCCTTAAATTGCTACTTGTTCAGTATTTGGCCACAGCAATGAGGACAGAAAATAACACATAGAGCATCATGACATTCAAACTTCTGTCAACCCCAAAAAGAACTGAGATAGAGAAAGGAAGATGAGGCTTGACAGAAGAGGAAGAGAAGCACGGAGGAGAGGAGTCTGGGGGACAACATGGGGTCACACCCTGTCCAAGGAGAGTGGTATGTCCCAGGTGAGCGGCAAATGCACAGTGGCTGCTCCCTCCATCCTGCCTGGGTTTTACCAAGGGTGAGGAGTTTCCTCGAATGCTTGTCCAACTCTTCCAATTCTTGGTCCTCATCTCAGACTTTCTATCTTAGAATATTGGCCGTGATTCCCCAGAACTTGATACTTTAAAGTTTCCTGTGGGGTTCCAGTGCACCCTACTCCCATCTCATGAACGGGAAGGAGATACAAACTATCATTTACCCTATTTAGTAAATGATTTTTCTTCATGGTGGGTTCCACTCACTTGAATTTAGGGCAAGCCCCCCCCCCAAACCAACAGACATTCTGAAAAATACGCATGGCGGGGGTCAGGGGTAGGGTGACTGTGAGCATTACACAGACTCACTGAAACAGAGCTTGATAAACCAGAAGAGACTTCACATCAAAATGGGGATAGTGAATAGAAAGAGGTGGACCCTGGGCTCAGCAACCTCCTTCCTAGGGATCCTCAGTTGCCAAGTTGTGGTGATGGACCCTGCCTTAGATCTCACTCTCTTCCAGAATCTCCTCCATGGTATTGGCCAGGGTGAAGTCTCCCTCGCTGCTCTCAGACAGGCTGCTTGCCCGGGGCCAAGCTCCACGGCCCCTGTGAGGCTGTGCCTCATGATCCCGCTGGGTCCCAGTGGTCAAGTGTGAGCTGCACGTTGAGGACTGCAGCTTCTGGAGTGTCTCGGCACCATCTCCTTCCGACAGCTTCTTGGAACATTTCCCCAGGAACTGGAAGTTCTTCCCCAGGGCACAGGCTCTGCAGCCCCAGTGTCGAGCTAATAAGAAGCGGCCCCAGGCCTTGCTCAGCTCTGCCTTCACCTGCCAGGTGAGACAAAGGTGGGGTTACTGCCTTGGAGTCATTACACAGCCACTTAGCAGGTATTTACTGAGCAGCTACTGGGGGCTATCTTACCTTTTAGATGGTAGAGCAGAGCAAAGACAAGACAGAGAGCACAACAGACACTGAGACTATGAGACAGAAGCTGTAGGGCACTGTGGCAAAGGCTGTTAAATGAGCATTGGAGGAGGTCTAAGTTCCTGTGCTGAAAATCAAAATGGAGTCACTCATACTCAGGTTCTATTCTACCAAAACAAAGAGTTACCAGCAAATTTCCCAAAGCTTACATGGTAACAAAGGTCCCTCTACCTTAACCCTTCTATAAAAAGGTCACCTCATGTTCACTGGGCACTTTTCTGCATAAATTCCTGTGCCTGTCTGTGCCTGTCTGTTTCATGTCAACTTGACACAAGCTAAAACTATCTGAGAGTCGAGAACCCTAATTAAGAAAATGTCTTCATAAGATCAGGCTATAGGTGAGCTTGTAGGGCATTTTCTTACTTAATGATTGAAGGAGAAGGGCTTAGACCATAATAGGTGGGGTCATGCCTGGTCTGGTGGTTCTGGGTTCTATAAAAAAGCAGGCTGAGCAAGCCATGAGGAGCAAGCCAGTAAGCAGCATCCTTCGTGGCCTCTGCATCTGCTCCTGCCTCCAGGTTCCTGCCCTGTTTAACTTTCTGTCCTGACTGGACAGAAAGTTTCCTCCACAACTTGCTTTTTGGTCATAGTTCATTGCAACAATAGAAACCCCAATCGGGACACTGGCTTACCAAAAAAAAAAAAAAAAAAAAAAAAAATCAGTTGGAAACAATCACTTTTCTTCTTACTTTCTATTTCTCTCATTCATTCTGTAGCTATAAAAACAACTCTCTCTCTCCTTTGCTTATCAGAATATTTATTTCATAAAAATGAAGCATTGCTTAGCCCTAGATATAAAACCAGTTTAAAACCTTCCACAGCCATTTTCCCTTCTGCCTTCTGACGGGAGCCTGGAACCTTGAACTGCAGTGTGCAGGAGGGGCCTTTGCACTGCAGTGCTTCGGCTGAGATCTACCTGGCAGTCAAGGCGCTCCCACGTGGAGACACAGACACAGCAGTGAGCAAAGCAGAAGTGGGGGTTTGCTGCTGGCAGGGGTGTGCTCTACTGGAGGATACAGTCCCCAGAGGGGAGGAGGAGAAGGAGGAAAGGGGGCTGGAAACCACTGACTTCTGAAAACACCATCCTGGCTTCTGCCGCTGGCCCCTTTACACCTTCCCCCAGGTGTTATGCTCTGGGTAAGGCTCTTGCACTGAAGGCTTGAGGCTTCAGCCCTTGGCCCTATGGGGAGGTGGCAGGACCTTTAAGACATGAGGCCTAATGGAAGGAAGTTACATTATTGAGGAGGAGCTATTTCTGCAGAGGATATTGAAGTATGAGCTCATTCTGTCCCTCCTCCAGCTCTCCTTCCTTCCTCTCTCTCTCCCTCCCTCCCTCCCTCTCTCCCTCCCTCCTCTTCTCTCCTCCTTCCCCCTCCCTTGCTCACTTCCCTATGCGTGCTCTTCATTATAAATTGTCTCACCACAGGCCTAAAGGCAACCAACCACTGACTGAAACCTCTGAACCCACAAGCCAAGTAAGCCTTGCCGTCTTTGCAAGTTGATTATCTCGGGTGTTTGTTACAGTAGCAGAAAAACTAAATAGCACACAGAGAAAGCGGAATGCAATAAAAGTTAAATTAAAAAATAATAAAAGCATAACTCCCCAGTGTTCGGTGTTTGCTTTGTGCCGAGCATGCTCAGAGCATCTGTTATTCACATTTTGCGGTGAGAACACCGAAGCTAAATGACTAAACCACACAGCTTCTAAGGAGTCAGTCAATGTTTGGGTGCAGACTTGGAGACCCTAAAGTCTATGCTTGTCTCTTTCGTCACATTTGAATCCTACCATGTCTCCAACAGACCAAGGGCTGGGTTCTGAGACTCTCACATCATTCCTAACATCTTTCGCCATGAGTTTAATCTGCTTCCTGTTCTCTCTAATGGACGCTCACAACAAAGATCTATCCCAATACATGCCAATGGCAGTCATCAATCACACAAACAAACACCCGTAAGGAGCATAGAATTGCAGCCGCCACCTCACCAGCAGCTAAATGGCAACATGAAAACATACCTCTCTACTGGCAAAGCCGTACTGCAAGGCCACCAGAAATCCCTGGAACAAAAGGAAAATATAGTGTCAAAACCTACTTAGTAGAGGATGTGTCTGGGTGTCCCTGAGAAGAGGTCTTCGTGTGGTGCCTACACAGAATGGAGTTAGTCATACTGGTTGGTCTATCTTCTTATCTTGATACCCACTATCCATATAAGTGGCCCCCTGGGTGCTGGTCGGTACACCTAAGTCCATAATAACTGGCCTCCCAAGACCCTTGGTCATTCATTCAATGGAACAAATACAGGGAAGACCATGATTCCATTTTTAGTTTTCTATGATGGTCATTGACTAATTCATGTTTTCTTTTCTTCTCTTTCTTTGTTATAACGTCTCACTATATATTCTTGGCTGGCCTTGAACTTATAGATATCTGCCTGGCTCTGCCTCCCAAGTGCTGCCAACTTGTATTCTTTCCCTACCTTATCCCCTGAGCCTCTGGCATAGCTGTCAATCACGAGGTCCTCGTGTTTTAGGATGACCATCACTGTAATAAGTGGCCCAAACAGGCTCTGTGACACGGACAAGGCCAATTAGAGTTCTTTTCACTAGAAACAAAGATTGTGCTCTCCCCCTCTGTGTCTGCCATAATAATTATAATTATGGATAGTGTAAACTCAGAGATAGTGCTAGCATCTTCTCATGATCCAGAGAGAAAGGCCTCCTGGGCATGAAGCCAACCACAGAGACTAGTGATGGTAAGAGACAGATTGCCCACAGATTGTAGAAGGGCATCTAGTTATGGCTGGTCTTGAATTTTTCATTTATGCAACTTAATAAACACCCTTGCTCTTGTCTAGCTATTTTCTTTGAGATGACTGATTATTTTCCACCAGCAGTTTCTCATCTCACTTAGCACAAAATAAACTCTCCTAAGTGTGGATGGTCTGAGGTGATCTGGGCTCTGTGTCTCTGTGGTGCCGACTGCATCTCATGACCCATTTTCTCTCAGTCACTACATCCCAGCCATCCTGGTGATGCTAAGCCAGAATGTTCAATGAGAGACTGCCAAACCTTGTTGCTTTGGTCACCAAATTGCACACAACAGTCGCTTAACATATAGACTTGAAATGCTGGCTCTTATGTGCCTGGTGAGTTTGTTCTGGGGACTCTGCCTGTATTGTTGTAGATCCTATCTTCACATCGTTACTTTTTTAAAGTGGGGTAGAGTGTGTGTGTGTGTGTGTGTGTGTGTGTGTGTGTGTGTGTGGTGTATTTGAGCATGTGGTCAGGTACCTGCAGAGGCTAGAAGAGGGTATTCGATCCCCCAGAGGTGGAGTTACAGGCTGTTCTGAGACACATGATGTGGATATCAGGGATCAAACGCAGATCCTCTTAAAGGCAACTAACTCTCCTAACTGCTGAGCTGTCTCTTCAGCTCTCATATTATTTGGAAATTTGGCCCACACCTCAGAAATTTCCTGATTTCACAGTAAAACATAGTCACAGTCATAGAAACAAAGATCTCTTCATGCAATAATGGTTATTTAATCAATTAATGTTCAAACAATCTTGCAGAATATGTCCCAGGCAAATGTGTTTATGTTCAGAATCTCCATTCATGTTCAGATTCACATAGCTTGAAGGCAGTAGGTCCCAGTTCATGGTCCAGAAAGTTGCTCGAGAGACCTGATTTTTGCCAAAGAGAGTGATCCAGGCAGAAACTGTACTCCTTTCAATGACCTAGCCTCAGAAACCATACACTGTTGTTCTAGAAAACTTGATATCTGGGTAGATGTCATTCAATATGTTTAGGCAGGGGCCTGAACAAGGGTGTGGATACCACCTCCCTCACTTATTCCTTGAGCCTATTCACACTCTCTGTGTCCTGGGATGTTCTCTCCACAAATGTCTACCTGCTTTGACTTCTTAAAATTTAGATATCGGATTAAAAAACCACCACAACGAGGTCTTTGCAGGCTATCCAGCTTTAAGCACTGCAGTTACATTGTCTTTTATTGACTTGGCTATTATCAGCCCTTCTCTGTTATACTCACAGTGAGGACAGATAGACTTCACTACCAGATCCTCAGCCCCCAAAAATATGTGGCACATAATAGAAATGCATTATGTATTTATTGAATGGATGGATGGATGGATGGATGGATGGATGGATGGATGGATGGATGAGTTGGGCTTCTTCAATTAGAATTTTGTCACATACAATGTCAAACTACTTCTAAACTGCAATGACATGTCTTATACTCTATTCTTTTCATAGCTACGTAGAATATATTTCTTGGCTTTCCCTAACTGATGTAAAGATCTGTGGAGTATGTACTATGTGTTTGACGTATTGGAACAGATATGTGTGGGCCCTGAGCATTTGAGAGTTTAAAGGAAGATTCTCAAAATGCCAGACCTCACAAGCAGGACACATCTTCAATTGAACGGTCACAATGAAAGGCTGATTTTTTTTCTATACCCCCCTCTCTCTGCCTATATGTCTGCCTGTCTGTCTGCCTGCCTGCCTGCCTGCCTGTCTGTCTGTCTGTCTGTCTGTCTGTCTGTCTGTCTGTCTGTCTAAGACGTGGTCTCACAATGTAGTTCAGGTGATCCAAAACTCCTACCACAGTATTTCACCTCCTGAGATTACAGCTAGGCACCACGATGCCCCTCTTTCCCGTATCTTTTGTCCCTAATGGAATACAACCCTGGGAGGAAGTTGTCTCTAGTCTTCTTTATATTCACTATTGCCAACATGTCCCTTCTGAATAATGCCAGGAACCTCCCACCTACTCTACCTACAAATGTGGGGTTCCCCTTTCTTCTTGCACCTGGAGAGTTTGTAGCTCAGCTGCTGAATGGAGGCTTGGTAATACACCATATCCCTTTTGCACATGCAGTTGACTCAGAGGTTCACAGCTTGTTGTGGGATCCCAGGAACAGTAATAATTACCTCTGAGCATGCGCTAGAAGAAGAGCTGGCTCTGTTTGTTTGTTTGTTTGTTTTAGTTTTGTTTTTGTTTTTCAAGACAAGATTTCTCTGTATAGCCCTGGCTGTCCTGGAACTCACTTTATAGACCAGGCTGCCTCTGCCTCCCAAGTGCTGGGATTAAAAGCATGTGCCACCACTGCCCGGCTAAGAGCTGGCTCTTGGCATGCCAGAATCCTCACAAAGCTAGCTAAAATAGGATTCACATGACAAGTGTGTCTTTGCTTCTCAGGTTTCAAAACATCCTGTAGTCTGGTTCCTGCTCCAGATAAAGCACTTGTGAAGAGAGCAGGTCCCATAGAACGCATGGCTCTCACATGTCCCCAACATGTGGCAGTCTCTCCAAAGACCTGGTGAAAACAGGGGGCTCCTGAAGCTCTCCACATAGTAAACCTTTGAAGGATGAAGGAGACTCCAAGGCAGCTAGGGAGGAGGGAAGCTGTCAGGACTAACAACCACTCCCATAAAGTCACCAAGATGACCAAGAGTGCACCAAACATGCCTCTCCACATCTGCCCCTCCCCCAACTCATCTCTGTTCAGTGAGATATGGGGAGCCTCTGTCTACAGCCATCCTGGTTCAGATCATGCTGTCACATCTCTGTGAATTCTCACATTCCTCATAAGCACAACCAGTTGATCAGAGCTTCTGCTGGTGGCTGGACTACAGTGTGGCAGCCCTTCTCCAAAGAGAGCTCCAGTGTTTCTCCTTATTAAATAGTCTAAAGCTGCTCCTCACATTAAAACCTGAATTTCGTTTTTCCTCCTCTTGAGTCCAAGATGACCCTATGACTGCCTACCAGCATAACGTGGCGAAGCATCACTCCAGGTTGGTATTTACCTTTGAGCTTCTGCCTTTGAAAGATGGAGAAGCCTGCTTGCTCCCTCTTAGAACTTCTGCTCTTGGAGTACTCCAAGAACCCAGCTGCTCTACTGTGAGATGCCCAAGATGCATGGAAGAAATGAAGCTCACTGATCAATGGAACTAGATGAACTCCTGGCCAACAGGTCACATCATCATGTAGTCATGTAAATGACCCACTGAGGACGGGCGTTCCAGCCTGATGGAACTTTCAGGTGTTTGCAGGTCCAGTCAAAATTACATGTATCAAAAAGACTAGGCCCATGAAGCCTCGACAGCCCAACCCACAGAATCATAAAAAAAAAAAAAAAAAAATAGTGATTACCTCTTTAAGCTAAGAAGTCCATAAGTGATTTATTACACAAAAGGCCAGAGCACCCTCTAGGCCTAAGGAGTCTGGTAAGTGAAGTTTCCTCCTTAGACCTTTGGTCCCATGATCTCCTCATGAGTGCCTGGCCCTCAGCTTGCCTTGGATATGTGCTACCATGTGATTTGGGGCTTATGTTAACCAGTATGCCAAAAGGCCACCAAACAGCTGGAGGATTTGCTTTGTTTTGCTCTTTTTCTTTTGAGATTACATTTTGCAGAAGATTAGAGCCAAGCAACACAGGAAAGTCAAATCACTAACTCTTAGCTTTTGAAATCCCCCAGAAGATTGAAATAAATTAAACATGGCTCAACGATGGAAAAAAAAATGTCACCAATGGGTCTGGCGCCTCCGTTTAAAGCCGCAGAGAATTTAGCTCCCATCGGAGGGAAAGAGAAGCGCTGTTCTGTTGTGGTGCCGTGTCCCCAAGGCACTGAGGAGAATCAAGGGGGATAGCATGTTTTCTCTCTCTGCTCAGGATTCAGTGCCTGTGACAGAGGCCTGAAGTCTGTGGGAAAGGTAACTCGATGTCTCCTGGTTACAATCTTCACAGGATGCCCTGGATGGCCACCATGTGCTATGTGACATACTGGGTGTGGCATGCTGGGTTAGAGGCAAGGGCTTAACTTCTAGATAAAACTTCCATCTTTGACTTTCTTAGCACATGTGCATTCACTATACCTCAGCTTTCATCTTTCATAGGTGTGGTAACGCCTCTCGCCACAAGGGCATCTGAGACTGAAGGAGTGTCAAACAGACTTTTCAGCAAGCCAGTTCAGTCCCTTGAGGATGTTTTTGCTACATTTTAGTTATTTGAATAGCTTAGGAACTACAACATGCATCCTAACTTGTCACATTTTATTTTATATTAATAGTAATTTCATTCTGGTAAAATATAGAAATTTTAATATATCTCTATTTATCCATTCCTCTTTGTGCTATTAATGTGATATATGTGTGATTTTTTTATGTTACAAACCCAATAACATAATGACTATTACATTGTACAATCATCCTGTGTCTTCTAAATCAGTTAAGGAAAAAAAATCAATGTACTATGTAGTCTCTCCTATTTATATATACCTATCTTTGGCAGTGTTTTAACTTCTTGTGAATTTGAGTTACTGTACATTGTCTTATTTTCCTCCAGACTGAAGGATTTCCTTTGAAACCACTTGTGGGACTGTTCAGCAAATTTGCTCAGTCTTTATCTACCAGAGAACATATGTTACCTTCATCCTGAGACAGTTTTGCAAGCACTGGAGCTATTAATTGACATCTTTTTATTAGCCCTCCTCATACTCTGCTACGCCTCTGCCTTCCTGCGCATCTGGCTGGCTCAGTTGTGTAAAGAGCCTCTAGTCTTTTGCCATATGAAAGAGTGTGTCTTGTTTGTGAGATAAGATCTTGTTCTCCTACCCAGGTTGGCCCTGAGTCTGTGATCCTCCTGCCTCAGCCCTCTGAGTGTTAGGATTGCAGGCTTATGACCACGGAGTGTTTTGACTTCAAGGTCTCTAGATATAAGTAACCTTTGTTTGATGCCGCTTCCAGACCATTGTGCACATGAATTCAATGTTTCATCCAGTCTGGGAAGTTTCCAAGTGTCGCTTCTGCACATTTTCCCTCCCGTTTCTTGTCTCAGCTTTCTCGGGACTCCCTATGCACACGTTGTGCTTCCCCAGGGCACCACATGGGCTATCGAAGCTCTGTCAATTCTTTACTGATTCTCTCTGTTAAGCCAATAAGCTCATCTCCACAGACCTGTCTTCATGTTCACTCCTTCTTCTGCCACCTTAGTTCTGAGAGGACACTGTTCTGTGGAACTCTCCATTCTAGTCATCATACTTTTCGGAGAATTGTCATTGATGTCATTTTTTTTCCTCAGCATGGGTCACACATTCCTGTTTCTTTGTCTGTCTCCTAACGTTAGACCCCCAAACTAATGCTGTTGATGTTGTCGCTGTGTGTTTCTTTTCCAAGAAGCGTAGATCAAACAGGGTATTGTCCTGTACCTCAGGCTAGCCTGGAAAACCCTGTATAGAGCAGGCTAGCCCAAAACTCCTAACACTTCTCCTTCAGCCTGGGGAGTGCTAAGATTACCGGTGTGAGCCATGACCCTCAGGGTTTTAGATACTTTGTTATCTTATTCCCCTCCTCACCACTGAGTGGTCTGACTTTTGGTTTAGTAACTTTATTACTTCCATGATATCCATCTCTCTACATATCCAGCCATTGGCATCTGTGCTCATTTTTAAAATAAGGATTCTTGGGCTGGAGAGATGATAGCTTAGTGGTTAAGTATGCCTACTGCTCTTGCAGAAGATTTGGGTTCAGTTCCTGGCACCTCCACCATGGTATGCACAGCTGCCTGTAACTCTAGTTGCAGGGTATCTTGTGCCTTCTGGCCTCTTAGATACCTGCACACATGGTGTATACATAGACTCATGTAGGCACATGTACACACACATCATCATCTTTTTTTAGATATTTTCTTTATTTACATTTCAAATACTATCCTGAAAGTTCCCTATACCCTCCCCCCACCCTGCTCCCCTACCTACCCACTCCAGCTTATTGGCCCTGACGTTCCCCCATATTGGGGCATATAAAGTTTGTAAGACCAAGGGGCCTCTCTTCCCAATGATGGCCAACTAGGCTATCTTCTGCCACATATGCATCTAGAGACACGAGCTCTGGGAGTACTGGTTAGTGCATATTGTTGTCTACCTAAAGGGTTGTAGACCCCCTCAGCTCCTTGGGTAATTTCTCTAGCTCCTCCATTGGAGGCCCTGTGTTCCATCCTATAGATGACTATGAGCATCCCCTTCTGTATTTGCCAGGCACTGGCATAGCCTTACTCGAGATAGCTATATCACGGTCCTTTCAGCAAAATCTTGCTGGCATATGCAATAGTGTCTGGGTTTGGTGGCTGATTATGGGATGGATCCCCAGGTGGGGTAGTCTCTGGATGGTCCATCCTTTCGTCTTAGCTCCAAACTTTGTCTCTGTAACTCATCTTTTTTAACCTCTTAGAAAAATTGGATTCTTACCTGTAAGTCAAGTGTTCTGCCCCTGTTTATATTAGCTGAACAGGGAGCCAGTGACTGGTCAGAAATTATGTTTAACCACCTTGTGCTGTAAGGTCCCCATATACTTTGCCATCAGTCCTGTGTGTCACTGGAGAACACATTCTATGTTCAGCCAGTGAAGAGGAACCCCACAGCCTTTCTCTCTGGGTACTCTCATGTCTACTCTCCCATGTGTGAAGGAACTCAGAGCCATCCAGGGAGGCATGGACAGCCCTTCTGATCTCCCTGAGAATTTCTGCAAACTTAGGCATGTGTACAATCTTAGTCTTTCTGAGAGATAGAGGATAGCCCATCATTACAGCCTCTGCTTCTCATCTTCTGGCTAACCCACCAAATCTATTTTTAGCTCTGAATAGGACTGCCCTTCCTATGACTGTGATTGGTCTCCCCCACTCCTTTGAAAAAAAAAAAAAAAAGGTCACCCAGGCTGATGGAGTTTCCTGCTCTAAATCACACAGGCTTCCTTCTGGAAAGCTGCTAACTCTCCCCAGGAGCTCCTCACTGATGAGCAGGACATAGCGATTAGAATGGTCCCTGAAACAGTAGTAGACTCCCACTGGCCCTCGTCTGCTTCCGTAATCTTTCAGAAACCAATCCTTGTCTTGGTAGATTTCTAGTGTCCTGAGATGCTTAAGATCGACAGTTCGCCTGTCCGGTTCCGTCAAGTTCAGTCCCTGACCCCCTTCTCTCTAGGCCAGCATGGTGGCTTACTTTACACTGACGTTCTATTTTTGCTCTTTTGGTGAGGTTTGTCTTTCTCTTTTGAGATGATAATAGAATTACATGATTTCTCCCTTCTGTTTCCTCTCTCCAAGCCCTCTCACACACCCCTCTTTGCTCTCTTCTGAAATAACAGTCTCATTTTGTTTTTTGTTTTTTGTTTTCATTAATTGTAGTTGCGTGTGTGTTCCTAAATACAACCTGCTCAGTCAGTATAATATTATTCATACTTATGTCTTCAGGGCTGGCCATTTGATATTGAATAACCAGCTGGTGAGGCCCTCCCTGGGAAAGACTCACTCCCTCTCCCACTCTAGGCAATCCTTAGTTGCCTGTAGTTCTTTGAGTAGGGTTGAGGCCTTGTGGGCTTCCTCTGTCCATGTAGCATGTCTGTTGTTGTTGTTGTTGTTGTCCTTGTTAAGGCAGTCAGTCACACTGGTAAGATTTTATGGATGTAGCTTCTGACGTTACTAGGAGACATTTCTTTATTTTTTGAGGTACCGTCTCATGTAGCCCAGGCTGGCCTCTAACTCACTATGTAATGGAGAATGACCTTGAAGTTCTGATGCCCTGCCCTACTCTCTGCCTGCTGGGAATATTTACTGAAGGTTACACTCAAGGTTACACAATGGTGCGGTGCTGTGGGTCAAACCCAGGACTTACCCATACTGAGCCAGCTCTCTAATAACTGACATACCTCCCAGTGCTTGAGGCTCTCTGGGGAGCACGATGTGTGCTCTTTCTTCTCCATTCCAGAAGCCCCATTTGATGTCAACATCAAGTGGTTAATTTGAAACTGAAATTGCTTAATTCTTTTTTGGTTTGGTTGGTTTGATTTGGGGTGGAGGTGGTCTTGTTTCTGTTTGGTTTGGTTTGGTTTTTGTTTTGTTTTGTTTTGTTTTTGGTTGGTTCGGGTTTTGTTGTTTTTGTTGTTGTTATTGTTGTTATTGTTGTTGTCTAGTTTGTTTCTTGTTAGTTTTGTTTGTTTATTTTGTTGTTTTAGTTTTGAGCCAGGGTTTCTTTCTGTTGCCTTGGCTGTCCTAGAACTCACCCTGGAGATGTAAGCCAGGCTGGTCCCGAACACTTAAAGATCCACCTGCCTCTGCCTCCAGAGTGCTGGGATTAAGGCATGTACCACAACTGCCCAATTAAGTTGGTTAATTCTAAGACTACTACTGAATGGAGACTTTGGCTGTGCCTGTACTGTTGCCTGAGGTCCGTTGTCTTCCTGGCCCCTGCCCCTGAGCCAATACCTCTCTAAATCTATACCCCTCCACCGTGTCATCCTCCTTCACTTTAGGCCAGGACACTCTAGGCTTGCTTTAAACTGCAGAATGCAGTGAAGTCATCACGATGCCAGCTCCAGACCTCAGCATTAAAATGCCAGCAGCCCCCTTTCCCATGCTCTTGGGAGCCCTGAGCTGCCACATAAAAAGCAGTCACTCTGTGTAGAGATCACAAGGAAAGAAAGCCAGAGACCCTCAGACCAAATGGAAGAGAGAAACATAGTTGATAGTGGGGAAAAAAAACCCAGAAGCCCTAGGAAATCAAATAAAATGAAGCTAGCCCCAGCTCAGGCTATTGTGAGTATGTGAAAAAGCCACAGGGCCCCAATGGACTTCATCACGCCAAAGCTTAGCTACTCCCACCGCCATGTCCTATCTAGGTGTCTAACTCCAACCAACGTCATGGTTGAAGGTCACACTAAGCTGTCAGTTCATAGAAAGTTAGCAGTGGTTAAACAAAGCGCCCAGGCAACCAAAGCTGCTGTTTCTAGTTTTGGTGCACACGCATCTGTTTGGATTAAGAGCCTCTTGATCTGGATTCTCTTCTCCCTACCCTAGTAGTATTGTGTGCAGTGTATACATGCCACAGGATGCATGGGCGTGGTCCGCTTTGTACAGTGCTCTGCAGATAACACAGCAAAAAATAGGCCCTTAATAAAAGGCTTCAAGGTGACATCCACAGTTAATACGGTCATGAGTCACACCACCTACTACAATCCAGGGACAAGACCGATTTTCTCTTCTGCATCACTGAATTGTGTGCTAGCAGGATCTAGACAGCACTTCCCCATCCGTACACCCTGAATGTCACAGATCCTCACCAATAGAGCCTGCCAATACTAGAAGAGTGTGTTGGTCCCCAGCTCTGCTCCATTCTCTGTTTGGACCCTGTGTGTCTTTCTTCTCTGAGCCAAGGCATGAGTTAGACTACTTACATGGAAGGAGCTGAGGGTCAGCTGGATGAAGAGTCGAATAAGTCTCGAAAATCCTTCAACTTGGTCGTCGGTGAAGAAAGTGAAGAAGACCTCATAAACCCCCAACAAAAAAATGAGGAGCAACGTTGATTTTGCCAGTCTGCAAACAATACCAAGTATTGGTCATGAGGGCCTCACTGGGACTATGCAACATGTCCTGCTGACTGTGCACATCTGTATGGCAAATCTCCCACTCTTGGTGGATTTGTCTTTTGTGACCTTAGTTACTCTTGTATCCCTGTATGTAACAAATACTCAAGGAGCACTTATGGAATGAAGGAAGGAACCATCCCCAGTAGGATATCACACCTACAGATATTGATGTGTCTGATGGATAATACCCTTCTATGCGAGCAGCTGCCACCCTTAGGTACCACCCAAGTTTGACAAGTTTCCGAGTACATGGCTAGCAGGTCCTGATACTACTTTCTCTCCCCAGAAACTCAGCACTTCCAATGTCAACCTCAGACAAGAAAGAAAATGAGTTGCCCAGGGCCACAGAAACACCAAGGGGTCTGGAAGTGGGGCCTGTCCTCTTCTGTCCCTCAGTCCTGTGACAGCAAGAGCCATGGGAAATGGAAAACTGATCCTCCTCGTAAAGCACACTAGAGTACACAGTGTGGAGGTTGGCGGTTGTTTACAGTCTACACACACACACAAAGACAAACATTCCTTTGTACCACCCACGAGCAAAGTACACAGCTGGGGACCAATTGCTCCAAACTAGTGAATCCCAAGCACGGCTGGTTATTAAAATTCCTTTCAAGGCCTTGAAGAAATATACAGTGGGTATTCAGAATGTGTAGGGTCTGCCCTGGAAGATCCAACCAACTGTAGATTGATTGACATGATTTCTTCAATTGTGTCCATATTGAATCTGCACAGATTTATTGTTTATCTTTAGACATTGCAACACTGCAACTATGTACACAGTATTCACACTGCTTCATATACTAGATATAATCCAGAGATGATGTAAAGTATATAGTCATGGAGAAGAGATAGATCAGCAGTTAAAATGCTTGCTCTTCTTCCAGGGGACCCAGGTCCCAGCATCCACATCACATAAGCACACAGCCACCTGTAACTCCAGTGCCAGGGAAACTGATGCCTTCTTCCGGTTTCCATGGATACCTGCATACATCTGACATGCACCCACATAGATGTATGCACATAAAACTAAAAATTAAAAAATAAAGTATAATGAAAAGATGTCAGCACCTCACGTGGGTTCTGGAATAGATCTCCCATGTCCTTTATTAAGGGACATCTTTCCAGGTCTCAGTGTGGACACCCTGAGGCCAAACTTTGGGAGGCTGTCCCCTGAGACTGTAAAGTTTTACAGAACTTCACAGTGGACTCTGGGGAAGGAGTGGAGGCTGAGAATGGCCTCACTTTACCACTAACTTGCTTCTTCATTTGAAGTTAACAGAATTAGCAAAGGTGACTCATGTTCAGGGAAAACAAACTAAACTGGTGTCTAATCCACACTGAGAGGAAAAAAAAAAAAAACAGAGCTTAATTGTAATGTGTTTTTAACCCAAGTACTTAAAGAGTCAGAGTAGGAGGAAGCTCCAACCCCAACACACACACACACACACACACACACACACACACACACACACACACACACACACACACAGGAGATAAAGATGTAGAAAGCTAGTGTCATTTTTCCAAAAAGCTAAATAAACTCTATCCTGTGTCTATGAAACCTATTCAAATGCATGGCCACCTAAGCAGCAAAACATTTTGCTTCTTTATAGCCATCACTCAAAAGGGACGCCACCTGCCTATGTGGGCTGGATGTCCCCAGAGCCTTGGCAGTCAGGGGAACCCACGACTCGGGAGGTGAGTGACAGACCCTGGTTCTGTGCTTCTCCTGAAGGGAGCTCAGATACACTTCTGCTCCCACATGCACCCACATGGGCGTCACTTAGAAAAGAGTATTTCCAGAGAGACTTTTTCTTTCTTCTCCTTTTTTGGATTGCTGAGGATACAGACCAGAGCTTCAGGTGTGCTGAGCACATGGCTCTCCCACCAAGTCCTGCCCTTAAGGATTATTTCATTGGTTTGAAAATACAGGAATGTTTTTAAGATCCCTTCGGCACAAAGGCTGCGAAATGACAAGCACGGATTGGGATTTGCCCTGAAGACTACTTTTGTTTAGGATGGAGAGTTATTTTTACAGTAGGAGATATCTTTAGTAAGAAGATGTAAGCAAGGATGCTCGAATTTTAATCTTTTGGAAGCTAGAGCAAACTAGATGCCAAGGCTGCAAACTCCTGCTTAACAAGTAGGACTAGCTGGTGATTCTCCCTTTAGACTGTAATGTTTAAGGGATCCTGTGGTCTCCAGCCTTCCTATGGCCTGCACTCTTTGTGCTATTTGCTCTGCACTGACAAGAGCCTGAACTTGTGACTCTTACTCTGGATTATCTAGAGCAATAACACACATCAACATACTTATGTGCAGGCCCGTGTCTCGCCAGTAATTGATTTCTTGGGCTATATCATGGCAATTATGGGTTTTTAGGTTTTTTTAAGTGTGTGTGTGTGTGTGTGTGTGTGTGTGTGTGTGTGTGTAGTGTGGTGTGTCTGAGTGTGTGAGAGTTTGCATGTGATAACCATGGGGGCCAGTAGCATCTGATGGCTCACCTGAAGATGGGTATAAACCATATTGACATGGGTTCTAGGAACCAAACTCAGGGCCTCCACAGCTGTAATATGCACTCTTAAACACTAAGCCGTCTCTCTGGCCCAGTTATGGGTTGTTAAAGTGCATGTTAACTATGGAATGGTGTTAGTTCTACAGAATGATATCAAAGAGATCACAGAAGGCTTCCTTCCATTTTCCTAGTATTCACAGATGGTATGACCATAGTCTACCCATCAACACCAGGAAGCCAGCATTGGGAGCAGAGTAGAAATATATTCCAGATGGTGTTAGATTTTATCTGTTTTCCATTTTCATCCTGTCCACATCCCACGTGGCAAACATCACATCTCTAATGGCATATTGGGTCACTTCTGCCACTCCCGCTCCTCTGGGTAGATGCAGGCTGGACCTCCCCACTATTCACACCCTTCTAACATCGCCTTAGACAAAAGTACAATTTGTGTCTCAGCCTAGATGAAAGCCATAAATAGTCGCAGACGTTTACTCTTATGGGCTGCGTGTATGCTGCTTTCTCATCCGTAGCCAACTGTTTATTTAAATGGTACAGTTTGTTGCAGTCCTTTGAGGATTCAACAAATATTTATTAAACATCTGCTTCGGGTACATGAGCGGGTACGGAGGAGTAGACAGCTCAAACCGAGGGCAGTGGGACACAGGGACAGTACCAGGGTGTGGGTTCAAATAGAAACATCACCGACCACTCAGTGTGACCTTGGGCAAATTCTTCAACCTCTTAGTCCATTGGTTTCCTCATTTATAGAAAGAAGATTATATAGAGAATAGCATCTACCTGGCAGGGTCCTCCAAAGGATTAGACAAATAATGCAGGGGATGGGGGAGCAAGGGTGGGAGTGGAGGTGGGGTGCTCATGTGTGCAAACGTCCATGTCTGAGGTTTCCCTCAATTGCTTTCCGCCTTGTTTGTTGAGACACAGTCTCTCATCGAGTCTGAAGCTCACCAATTCTGCTAGAGAGGTGGCCAGAGGCCCCTGCGCATCCTACTGTCTCCTCCTCTCCAGCACTGGGCTCATGTGCTGGGAATCCAAACTTGAGGTCTCATGATTATACAGCAAGCACTTTACTGACTAAACAATCCCCCAGGCCCCCTTTTACTTCAAATTTTGATAAAGGGTCTCAGAAGTTGTCCATTCATACTCTGCAGCTCAGGCTAGCCTTGGACTTGCAATCCTTCTGCCTCAGCCTCTCTCGGAGCTACGATTCCAGGCCTGTGCCACCAGCCTCAATGATTGTCATTTTAAAAGGACTCCTGCCTGTAAATGGCTGTGCTTCATCATGGTGACAGACACATGTAAGGAACAAAGGAGCAGAGACTTGTTTGGGGTCAGGTTTAATCCATGCTCCCTTGACTTCCTTGGGGAGAGGGAGGTGCTGTGTGGAGATACCACAGCACATGGAACACTAGGCTGCATAGCTCATGATGGCTCACAGGCAAAAAAGTAAGAGAAAGATGCTAGCCCCCAAATATCCTATCGCAGGGACCAATTTCATTACACTAGGATCCACCTCCTAAACGATCTACATACACCCTGTCACCAAGAGGTCACAGACCAGAGGCCAACCCTTCAATTTATACACTCCTAGGGGAAACATAAGACCCTTGCATAGCAATGGGTCCAATGATGCTTGTCAGTTTACCATTCATTTGGATATGACTGGTCTGTGGCTGATGGGGCTTAGACATAGCACTCAAATGTGGCACGTGGTGGGTGGAGTGGGATAAGCTGAAGGAATTTAATAAAACTTCAGAAGCTGGAAGATCTTTGTAGGTTTGACTCCTGCTTCTGTAGCAGTTCATGTAACCTAAGAAGGATTTTCTGAGCTTTCCCTGAAGCATATCCCCAGACTCTCCTTTGAAAGGTAACTTCCCTATCCCCACAGGAAAGGAGCATCCTTATTTTTGAAGATGTCAAGCCATGGGGAAGGAAGGACCTGGGCTCACAGTTCTTGCTATATCTCCCAGTTCAGTACCATCAGACCATGCCTCATGTATCCAGCAATATCTCCCCATGACTTTCCATCCGTTATCAAACCTAGCACAAACGGTACACATGTGATCGATCACTGTGTCTACATTGCCTTGAGGAGGGTCCCAAGACACACAAAACTTCTAAATTTGCATGCTTTTTCCCCATCAATCATCTAATCTGTACAATTTTATGAAGCAAACCAAGGTCTCTCTGAGTTAAAGCAAAAGCTTTCTGCTCTTGTGCTGTCTGCAACAAACTCAGAAAAGATAATGGGATGGGTGTATGCAGAAATTATTCTTCTCTATAAATTCACCATGAGCTCAGGCTACACACATCACACGGTGAGCAGAGCCATTAATAAAGGCTCAGAGAATGGTGAAGCCTCTGGGTGTGTGCCCTTCATCTTTGCCTCAACCTACCCTCTCCAGTTCAGATAGTGGATCTAGTTACTGTTTCTTTTTACCTAATGGCAGAGGCCCATGCGGAAAGCTAAGAAGACAGAGTGTTCTCTCGCTCCTAGAAACTTGCCTCTTGGGTGAAGTCCACATGTGTTTAATTTAAACCTTCCTAAAATAGACTCCTGGACAGGGACCAGAGCTTAAGCATCACACTCTAACAGCTCCCCAAATCTGAGAGCTGGAGGCAGCCTCGTGTCTCATGCACCAACATCATGTCCTTCTTTTTATCCCACTGAGGGCTTTCATGGAAAACTAACGTGGGGTGCATAAAGAGGGCAGTGTGGGGCAGGCATGGCGATGTCCTCTGAGGTGACAGCCAACATGGCGTCTCAAGAGAAAAGTGGGCAAACAAGCTCACAGATTCTGCAAGGGATCTTCAGCTCAGAGAGCATAGTGAGAGAGCACGTCTGTGTCTTCAGGGACAAGTTCCACATTCTACAAACTGGTAGGATCATGCTACTCAACTGAGTCATGCTCTCTCTGGGAAGAGAGAGTCAGTAGAAAAGACATGGCCAACCAAAATGTCAGAGAAAAGCACCAAAGGAGGACATTTTCAGAATGTATCCACCTGATTCCATGGAAGCTAGCTGGAGAAATGGTTCACCTGAAGTGGCTAGGGCTAGGGGCTGGGATTGGGTTCTTTGTCACCCATTAATGTCACTACTCTGCTTTGACAGAGTGTCCACCAAGCACTACTCGGGTGATCTCTGAATTTGTGAGTCTTCGGTTAAGAGCAGAAACCCTTGTGAAGTATGTGAGAATGTAGAGAAGAACACTCTCCCCGTACCTCCGACTTCCACAGACTTCAAAAATACACAACTGTCTAGCTAACGCCCCAGGGTGAGGCCTCACCCACAGGAATGCCTTTGGGTAGACTCACACCAAGGTTCTTTTTTCTTAAGCACTTTCTCTGAACAAGAGTGGAAAGAGGAAAAGACAGATTCCAGACAGATTGCATATGTTGGCCAATTAGTCTTCCTCCTTCCTGAAAGCATTCATCCAGCTTTGATCATTGCCCAGTCACATGATCTCCCCAGCGTCTTAACCTACCCTTCCCTAGATCAGTGTCACCCACTGAGACGCTACAGAAGCTCATTCACCGTGGGCCAAGAAGGACTAAGGAACCTCAACTGAGAATATACCGCTACCAGATTGGCCCACAGAAAAGGCATATTTTTTTTTGATTGATGATTGATGTGGGAGGGACCGTCTCACTGTGGGAGGTACTGAGCTGGTTGCTCTGGATGCTACAATAGAGAGCAAGCCACGAGGAATAAGCCAATGGGAAGCCTTCCTTCATGGCCTCTGCCTCAGTTCTTGCCTCCAGATACCTGCCTTGAGTTTCTGGGTCCTCTGCCCTGACTTTCCCAGATGATGGACTGTAGCTATAAAATGAAATAAATCCTTTCTCCCCAAGTTGTTTTGGCCACAGTGTTTTATCACAGTAACAGAACCCCTAGCTATGGCAAGTCTCGTCTGTTCTACTTCTGTCTCCTGGAAGGCTTTGCCTCTGTGAAGTTTCTCAAAGTACCCTGGTAGTCAGGTCACTTGCTTATCAAAGGGGTGGCATTCCTTGAGGGGACTCTGGAAGCCCTGCATGTTCTTGGAGTATTACCCTGAGAACAGTGGTGTGAGGAAGGCTGAGCCTTGGGAATGGGGCCAAAGAGGCTGCCTGGCCACTTGGAGTCTGGATTAGAGGCGCCAGGAAAGATAGCACGACTCCCTGGGGCCCAGGCCAGGACAGTTCCCCCAAGACAGTTCCCCAAGGCTAAGGGTTTCTGACAAATGTTTGGATGAAAGACCTAAGTAGTGGAGATATATATGTGTGTGTGTGTGTGTGTGTGTGTGTGTGTGTGTGTGTGTGTGTGTCTGCAATATATATATATATATATATATATATATATATATATATATATATATACACATACATACATATATGTATATATATATATACACACACACATACACACATATATATATACACATATATATACACATATATACACACATACATATATATACACATAGACACACACATACATTTATATGCAGTGTGCGTGTGTGTGTGTGTGTGTGTGTGTGTGTGTGTGTGTGTGTGTGTGTAGGCCTACTCTCCTAGATCTGTTGGAAGATCTTAGGAAGATGGGCTTAGGGTCTAGGTCTAGGACAAGAACTACCCTCCATGTCTGATCAAATTGGCTGCCCATAGTCAACGTCCTTCAGTTGCCACAATTCATGGGAGATGGGTCTTTCACAACACTCCCATTTCACATAAGAAAATAGGCCACAGGGGCCAAGCTTATCTAAGGTCAGTGAGGGATCTGGAGTGTGGCCAGCCCCCTCCCTCCTGTCTGCTCCTCCATATCAATGTCACAGTCATTGCTGAAGTAGCACACACACTGCTCAATCGTGGTATGGGACCCAGGTCACACTCGCCTTATGTTTAAGTACACTGGCAGCATTCAATGAATGTTTGCCTAGTAAATGGAGGAGATCTAAGTTTTCATCATCAAAGTCAGTCTTAGGAAGAGTGAGTGACATGGCTGGAAGTGTCTCCACTGCCATTCTCTGCTTATGGTCTGCAGTGTGGACTAAAATCCTGAACTCAGAGCTTTTTTTTTTTAGATTCAAATGCACACACTCTCCCTTCCAGCACTGGTAAAGTTGACCTGCCACCTGGAAGAATAACTATAAATGGAGGCAGTGGCTCTTGCCTGCCATTCGCTCCTCATTCAGTCATTCAGTCATTCAGTCATTCAGTCATTCATTCATTAATCATTTTTACAGCAGTACTGCTCTCAATAAAAGCCTGGCATTTGACATATTTTGAATGGAGACTGTTGTCATTACAGGGAACTAAAGGTAAGACACCACAAAGGTGAAGTCACAAAAGAAAGGGAACTGTATAACAACTGTAGTTCTATGGATTCTAAACATTTCTTTTCCTTAAATCATTCCACAAGGGTCGCACACTGCCCTGCATACAAGACTGTCTAGCTTCCTAGGCCATGGTGGTAGTTTGACTGAGAATGGCCCCCATAGGCTCATATGTCTGACTACTTGGTCTTCAGCTGGTGGAATGTTTGGGAAGGATTAGGAGCTATGGCCTTGTTAGAGGAGGTGTGGCCTCGATGGAAGAGGTGTGGCCTTGGTGGAGGAGGTGTGTCACTAGGGGTAGGCCTTTAGGTTTTCAAAGGCCATGCCATTCCCAGTGTCTTACCTTCTTCCTCATGCTTGTAGATCACATTGTGAGCTCTTAGCTACTGCTAGAGTGCCATGCCTGCCTGTCTGTCTACCTGCTGCCTGCCTGCCTGTCTGTCTGCCTGCCTGCCTGCTGCCAGGCTTCCTGCCATGGTGGTCACAAACTTTAAGTCTTTGAAACTGTAAGCCCCTCCCCCATAAACTCTTTCTTCTATATATTGCCTTGGTCATAGTGATTTATCACAGCAATAAAAAAGTTAAAAAATAACTATGACAACCATTTGTTTTCACAGTCTCCTGACAGGGCATTAATATGCCCTTGACTTCTCAGCATTTACACCATTGTCATGAGGTTAGAAAGGCTTAACCACTGGCAAAAAGCTCACATGCACCCCAACACCTCTTCATAAGGGTCCTCCTCTACCACCTCACCTTATGAGACAAATACATAATAACAATCGATATGCTCTGCTTTGAAGATGAAATATTGTCTATGGGTTCACCTGTTTAAATACTTACTCTCCAGATGCTAGTGTTCTGTAGACCAGGCTGGCCTCGAACTCAGAAATCTGCCTGCCTCTGCCTCCCGAGTGCTGGGATCAAAGGCGTGCGCCACCATTTAGAAGCTTGTGGAACCAGTTTTAGTCATGCACCCTACTTGGCAGACATAGGAATATAGAGATTGGTAGTTGAGCTCATTTCTGGGAGAGCTCTGCTTCCTGATCTAGTGAGAAGTGATGAAGAGCCCCAAGCAGTCACCACCAAGCTTTGTGAGCTGTTTGCACTGTTGGGCCTTCCTGGCTATGAAGGACTGTACTCTCTCAAACCAGGAGCCAACATAAATCTTTCATTAGGCTCCTTCTTGTCTAGTATTTGGTCACAGGAATGAAAATAATAAGGGCTACATTGTTCCTCCCTTCCCAAGACTTGGGTGACACCAAGGAGAGTCAAGATAACCTCAGGTTGCCGAGCTCTGGCCTCTGGCTACTCACCTGTATTTGTAGTCTCTGAAGCACATCTGATGAGCTCTGAGCTTAGAAATGAGAAGCTTGAGAACCTTGAGGAAGATGAAGAAATTCACCTGGAAAACAAAAGGCAGAAGCAGGAAAGTAAGGGGCAGATGCCACATGCTGTGGATATCAAGGTTACCCTCAGCAGGTCTGTCAGCTCCCCATCCATGGGAACCACGGGCAAGTTGGCAGTTAGTGCGTCACATAGGAAGTGGCTATGGTTGTCCCCATTGTCCCAAAGACTCTTTGAACTGAAAGTCAGGGAGGGAACTTGGAGTGTTGTTTAGTTTACCCTGCCTAGCTGAGGTCCAAGACTCGGTACTCTGAGAAGACCAAGAAGCAGTATAATTAAGTAACACTTAGTGATTGCTTACCACTCGGCCTTTGGGCTGAGAACTTTCCACATACATTTTCATTTATTCCTCAAAACAACCCTCTGCAGTTGTCACTGTGTGTGTGTGCGTGTGTGTGTGTGTGTGTGTGTGTGTGTGTGTGTGTCCATAAAACAATGAGGAATCACAGCATAGAGATTAGTGTATACTGAAGCTTGCATAGCTAGGCAGTGACTGAGCTGAGCAGGTGATTATGACCAGAGTTCGTATCACCTAAACAAAACAGTGTGCTGGCTCTTCTCAGTAGGGAGCTATGGCTCTCCTGCTGTGTGACTTGAGGTCCGCAGTGGGACTCACTGGGCAGTGTGTGTCCTCCACTCTCTGCGGTACTTCCCACAACTATCACAGGTGGGACAAATCTAGACTTCACTGCCAGCTTTGACAGTAACTATAAAATATGTCTGAAATTCCCTGGTACTTCATTTAAAAAGGAGACCCTGGTCTCCTTCCCTGACTCTCACCCTGTGTGTGTATTGTATTTAATCACGATCATCTAATGAAAAGAACATGATCAATGATATCACATGATTTCTGAGTAGAGACTTCAAAAAAAAGTTCTTATACTCCCTCCTTTCCTCTCCCCCTTACTCTTTTCCCCTCCCTTTTTCCTTCCCCTCTCCCCTCCCTCTCCCTCTTCTTCTCTCCATCTGGCTGGGATTGCTCAGTCTTAGGGAAGCTAAACACCATGCTGTAAGAAGAGTCCCACATTAGGAGAACCAAGTCTTCTACCAGTGGCCTGCAGTTCTCCACAACTGTGTGTGAAAGTCTTGGGGCATGATCCTCCTCCAGTCCCTACCAAGCCTTCCTGTAGCCTCGTCTCTGGTTGATATTTTGACTCATGGGAGATCATGAGTCTGTTGGGAGTTAAAAAAAAAAAGTGGTTGAGTGTAAGCTATACTTCTTGGGTGTAGGCTAAGTGTGAACTTGGACACTGAGAGCATGGTTTATGAGGAGACTAGAAAGTCAGGGACAACCATCAAAAGGTTTCTAGGGTTACATGATCTTGCTAAAGGGCTTGGGATTCCTCAGGAAGGTAATGGAGAACCTGGGATAAATTCTAAAGCTGGCATATGACCTGATGAGATCAGAATCTCTGCTTTTCAGTAAGGCCATTTTTAGCAATGGTGATGGGGAATGGGTTAGCCAAGGGTAAGTCTGGAGGTGGGGAGCAGTAGGGAGTTCCTGGGGAAGAAGATAGGCAATTTCAGACAGCTGCCCTGGAATTTCAGTGATAAGGAGAAACGACTCATTTAAAACTATCAAGTGTGGATCAAATGACTTTTGTTACTGGTTGGATGTGAGACCAAAGATGAGCTGACATTTCATGGTAGGTAGCCCTCTACTGTGTGGCAGTGCCATTCACCCAGAGAGGGGCCATATGTGGAGGAAGAGCTCTGGTGAGGTTGGGAGGAGGGTGTGTCCAAAAGCTTCAAACAGAAGAGATGTCTTAAGGCAGATAGATGTCCATGCCTGGATCTCAGCAAGGAAGAAAGAAGCCATTAGAGTGCTGGCAGAGGCTTTGGTGGCAGATCTTTTCTAAGATAGAAAAGAGCTGACAGAAAGGTGATCAGGACAAGTCACGGAATAAAATCTCTACAAACATCGATCTAGCCCAATACCAATGTCCCCATGCAGAAGGAAAGCCCTACCGACTGAAACGTGTGCTAAAGAATGCACCATAAATAGCCATATATACCTCTTGTATGCTCCATTGGCCTCATAAATTCAGTGCTCAATGCTAAAAAGCTAGAGTTTCTAAAACATAAGTCAACATGAACAAAGGCCAGAGGATATTTAGTACCAGAAAATTTAAAAAAACATCTCAAATGAAACATAACCAAGTAATGCATCCCTTTTAATGGGATATCTGCTTCTCATCACAAGGAGAAAACACTGTGTGTTTGGCTTAGTAACTTGTAGAACACGGGCATTTTTCTGACAAAGTAAGCTTAACAAGGAAGATACATCTTTCAGCCAGTGGACTGCAGTTGGGACTGTCTCCTAGGAAATGAAGCGCTTGTGGATCTACTGTTCTCTGTGTCTCCCAGAGACCAGACAAGAGAAAATGAGAATCAACCAAGGGCCACATGAAGGAAGCATCTCTCCACAGTTCCAGTGGATTATCAGCCCCAGTTACCATGGAGCCTGGACCCCTCTGGGTTCCCAGAGGTCTACAGTTAGCAGCCACATTTGGATGGTGGGTTCTTCACTTGTGTACCAGCTGCGAAGTTGATAGGTGAAGAATGTTTTCAAGAATGAAGCCATCTCCCCTAGGAATTTGTGACAAGACAGTAAACAGTCAGAACCTCAAATTTATAAAACTGTCTTCTAGGGCCTGGACCCTGCACTTGCTTTTGCAGATGTTATCTCCTTGGTGACATGTGTTTGACACCCTAGCATCTGTATACAGCTGTGAGCCTACAGGATAGCAGTGGGGATTCCTAACGTGGCAGCCACACTGGGTCTGGCTTTACCTTACCAGCAATCTCTTCTACCTGTCAAGTCCTTCAGCCTGCTCGAGAGACAAAAATGCTTATACCTTTAAGGCTCCTCTTTTAGTCCAAAATACACCTTCCCCACCAATCCTGCTGAAATGCATGTGCTCTGTAGAAGGTAAGGAATGACTGAGAGAACATGGGGGAAATCTCCTTTCTTTCATTCAAATGCATTCATTTTCCACAGCATTGAAGACTTCAGTAAATGCCTGTTGTAGTGCTTTGAATGAGAAATGCCAACCCCCCCCCACATACACACACACACACACACACACACACACACACACACACACACACACACACACACAGGGAAAATACCATATGTGTACATGGTTCGCGTCTTTGAATACTTGATCGCCAGCTTATGGCACTGTTTGGGAAGGACATGGAGCCTTGCTACATGAAATACATCACTAGGGCCTCACTTTGACAGTTTTTCAGCTTCATCTCCTTCCTGTTGCTTCTCTCTGCTTTCCAAGCATGGATGGAATGTGATCAGACAAGCTTTTGTCCTGCTGTCATGCTTTCCCTACCTGCCGCCATGTCCCTGTCATGATGGACTTTCTTATATTTTATCATAGCAACAGAAAGGTGACTAATGCACCTACGATCTGATTTATTTTCACAGTGAAAAGCAGATGCTGAGATGGAGTGAAGGTAAACACAATATGACAGAATTTAGCAGCAAGAGTCTCCTAATAGTGCTGTAGCACAGAGGGGAGACCAAAGCCCAAGTGTGATGCATTGTGAGGCACAGAACAGGAGTGGACAAGGGATGTGCAAATGTGATGTCACCACACTTCATTTTGTAGAGATGGAAGAGGGTTTTGGTGGCAGATGATGGCATGGTTAGGGAGATTGCCACCCTTTGACTCTTCAGTAGAGAACAGTATAGAAGGGAATTGATGTCTAGGAAGACTTAGAGCTATAGGAAGCTCCTAGCTTCTAGTGAGACAGAGGACCTAAAGATAGACAAGGGAAAATGGGAAGTAATTTTGAACATTTTTCAACATTGTCACATTCTTAACCTATTAGAGGAGTCAATGAGAATAAATGATGGTTTGACTTTGTGACATCATAAAGTCAACAGATAGTCCATTCAACTGATTGACTAAACAACCCACTCATCTGGGCATTCAATATGGTCAGATGATTAGCTCCAGGAAACAGAATAATGATTCAATGACCTTTCTTGATATAATTAGTTAATGAGGCTACCCTTGAACAAATGGAGTAATCGAGGCTTTAAAAATTTGCTAGCAGGTGGTGGTGACTAAGATGTAAGAATGTACCACCTTCTGGTATGACTCAACTTCAACAGGACAGTCAAGGGTGAGAGGCTAATTTAAGCAGCACAGTTTTACAAAAAGACATGCAGGAAGAAAAAGGTGGGAATTCTCCTGTTTCCTTTTCTGGTGAACATCTGGATTTCCCCACATGTCACAGCATGGACATTTCTGAAACACAAGAATCATAACACTAGCCGCAGCAGATGAAGTTAGCTGACATGCCTGAGTGTTCAGAATGATATATTTCTTCAAGCCAGACATTGTTGAGCAAATACAGACAAGGCTTTGGAGGCAGCCATGATGGTGGATGCTGACAAGGGATCCTGAACCTGGAGTAGGAGGCTCCCTTTGGTCCCAGTGATCTCTTCACCACACACACATGTGACTTCTCCTCTGAAAGTATGGACCTTGCTCCAGATCAGATGTGGCAAGTGTAAAGAAAAATTAAGAAGTAGCAACAAAAACAATTTTATGGTTGGGGGCCACTGTAACATGAGTAGCCTTGTTAAGGGTCATAACATTAGGATGGTTGAGAACCACAGTTTTAGAATTTCCCTTGGATAGAATATATGTGGAGGTCAAGGGTTTGTTTTTTGTTTTTTTCTTAGCACAGTATTTCCTTTTGCTATGTCATAATCCAGTGCACTGTGAGGATCTCAATTCTGTGCAGTCATTTGGAGACCCAAGGTTCTTTCCATGTTCTCAATGAATCATCATCTAGATTGGGGTTATGGCAATTCAGATTAGTTGAGAGTGGAAATGTATGATCATATGACCAACCATAAAAGCCATGGTCCATGTCTTTTATAGAAAATAGACTTTTTTTTAAAATCAATGGATCATTCTATTCTAGGTTAATTCCTCTTGGTCAAATCCCTACAGACACAGACAAGAGTAATTAAACAGCATCTTCCCTAAGACCTTTCTAGAAATGGTCCTTTCCAGTGTGTCTGATGACTTTTACTAGTTGATGGAATGGAAAGTTCAGTTGAAATATTAACTTCCAAGGAGGAATATGGAGTCATCAGATGGTTGTGTAAAGAAACAGACATCCCAAATGGGAAGGAAAACTCTGAGTTTTTCCATCTAGGTAAAACACGAGGTGACTGGGGTCCAGGAAGATGAGCAACACTTCTCACATTAAAGTGTCTGGGATCAATCTTGAGGGATAGGTTGACTCATTGAAGAGTCTCAGGCAGAAGGAAGAGGTAATTGGAGTTTTCTCCAAAGCATTTTTTCTAACTGCAGTATGGAGGCTTAATTGCCAGGGATAAGAAGGAGGGGAATCAACCAAGAGGCATCTGCAGAGGACTACACAGGAGGGCTGAGGAAAGGCAGAAAATGTAGAACTGAGAAGGAGATGACTTGAAAGGACCTTCAAGAAATAATGCCAACTTGAGGTTATCATGTAGAAGAATGGGAATTGATCCACTCTTATCTCCTTGTACTAAGGTCAAGTCTAAGTGTTTTAAGTAACTCCACATACAACCAGAGACACTGAAACTTATAGAGGAGAAAGTGGGGAAAACCCTCGAAGATATGGGCACTGGGGAAAAATTCCTGAATAGAATAGCAATGGCCTGTGCTGTAAGATCAAGAAATGACAAATGGGACCTTATAAAGTTGCAAAGCTTCTGCAAGGCAAAAGATACTGTCAATAAGACAAAAAGGTCACCCACAGATTGAGAAAGGATCTTTACCAATCCTAAATCAGATAGGGGACTAATATCCAATATATATAAAGAACTTAAGAAGGTGGACACTAGAAAATCAAATAATCCCATTAAAAAATGGGGCACAGAGCTAAACAAAGAATTCTCAACTGAGGAATACAGAATGGCTGAGAAGCACCTGAAAAAATGTTCAACATCCTTAATCATCAGGAAAATGCAAATCAAAACAACCCTGAGATTCCACCTCACACCAGTCAGAATGGCTAAGATCAAAAATTCAGGTGACAGCAGATGCTGGTGTGGATGTGGAAAAAGAGGAACATTACTCCATTGTTCATTGTGGGATTGCAAGCTTGTACAACCACTCTGGCGGTTACTCAGAAAATTGGACATAGTACTACCAGAGGATCCTGCAATACCTCTCCTGGGCATATATCCAGAAGATGTTCCAACTGGTAATAAGGACACATGCTCCACTATGTTCATAGCAGCCTTATTTATAATAGCCAGAAGCTGGAAAGAACCCAGGTGTCCCTCAACAAAGGAATGGATACAGAAAATATGGTACATTTATACAATGGAGTACTACACAGCTTTTGAAAACAATGAATTTATGAAATTCCTATGCAAATGGATGTATCTGGAGGGTATCATCCTGAGTTAGGTAACCCAATCACAAGAGAACTCATATAACATATACTCACTGATAAGTGGATATTATCCCAGAAACCTAGATTACCCAAGATACAATTGGCTAAACACATGAAACTCAAGAAGAATGAAGATCAAAGTGTGGACACTTCATCCCTTCTTAGAATTAGGAACAAAGCACACATTGAAGGAGTTACAGAGATCAAGTGTGGAGCTGAAACAAAAGGATGGACCAACCAGTGACTGCTGCAGCCGGGGATCCATCCCATAATCAGCCACCAAATGCAGACACTATTGCATATGCCAGCAAGATATTGCTGAAAGGGCCCTGATATAGCTGTCTCATGTGAGGCTATGCCAGTGCCTGGCAAACACAGAAGTGGATGCTCACAGTCAGCTATTAGATGGAACACAGGGTTCCCAAGGGAGGAGCTAGAGAAAGTACCCAAGGAGCTGAAGGGGTCTCCAACCCTATAGGTGGAAGAACAATATGAACTAACCAGTACCCCCAGAGCTCATGTCTCTAGCTGAATATGTAGCAAAAGATGGCCTAGTTGGCCATCATTGGGAAGAGAGGCCCCCTGGTTATGCAAACTTTATATGCCTCGGTACAGGGAAACGCCAGGGCCAAGATATGGGAGTGGGTGGGTAGGGGAGCAGGGCGGGGATAGGGGAAGGTACAGAGGACTTTCGGGATAACATTTGAAATGTAAATGAAGAAAATATCTAATAAAAATTGGAAAAAAAGAAATAATTCCAACTTGAAATCCCAGTCAATATTCCAAGAAGGAAAAAGATAGGATCTGTAAGGACCCCAGATAGTGTGGCTTGAGCGTCTGGTGATGGGTAATGGAGTCACTTACTAGGTGTAAAAGGCAAGAGGAAGGGGATGGATGAAAATATTGGAAGCCCATTGGAAACTAGTATGAATATGGATCTGAGTATAACTGGAGTTATAGAAACAGCAGCAACTGAAGATCATTTCATCCAAACTGGGAAAACAAAGAAAACACGCTCTTGTCTGGCTAGGGAGAAATGCTACTCCAGAGACTAGGAAAGAGCAGCAGAAACTAGCAGAGTGGTCAGCCCATTGTGGAGGCAGAAGCAACAAGGTGAGGGTTCCCGGTTATGCACAAAGGTCACTTGAGAGCTTCTATTTTGACTGGTCTCAGGCATCATAGCATTTCTAATCTGCAGTCCAGTTTGAGAACCACATTTGTTGAACAGCTTCACCTATTTTAATAGAATTATAAATCCTGTCAGGATACAGATTCTGATCCCATACTTCCAATCAAGGGTGACAAGAATCTGAGTTGATAATAAGCACATTAGAATCTGCTGCTAATGCCGTTGGTCCAAAGACTATTCTTAGAAGAGCAAGGGTATAGCCAGTTGCTTTTCAACCCCAGCTACAAACTATATTCCCCAGGCCTTTGTGAGACCAATGAAACCTTCTAAGGGTTACAGTGGGACTCAAGGCACAAGGAATTTTAAAGACATCCAGGAGACTCCAAGAGCAATTAGAAAATTAGAGTATAAATTTCAGCAGTTTGATCAGACAAAGCCTGGACTCATAATTAACAGAGGGTTGTTCGTGTCTCTTCTGGTTTACTATGCCTGGTTAGCAAGCACCTTTCATGGCTCAGAGTGTGGATTCCAATCACCTACTGAATGTGTTTACTAAGGGGCCACCATATCCTTAAGCTGGCTGCCTGGGTGAACAGAACGTGGTTTACAATGGCAGCAAGCAGATCTTAAACAAATACTTGAAATGTATTGGAGCTGGAGCAGAAGCCAGGAAATATGGAACTCAGAAAGGTGGGGGTAAACATCCTGACACAATGACAGTGAGAAGTTGACCAAGGTGCTTGACCCAAGACCTGAAAGATGAACACTGGGGTCCCCCAGGGGATAAGATGGCAGGGAAAGCAGCTGGGCCTCATGGTGTCTGAGACTATAGACTAATGGCTGAAAGAGCTGTAAGCATCCCAGGCACAGGCCTGGAGGAAATAAATAAGTTCCAAAGACCAATAGGTGGAACGGTCCCTCAGTCATCCACCTAACCTTGGTCTATGAAGTTTTTGAGGCAAATAACTTCTGAGCCTCTCTGTGTCCTTACCAAAACATAAATACCATAGCACTCCAACTTGTAGGCTCCTTTTCTCAATGAGCTTATATATTCAACGTACTTAAAAGTTGGCATTAGTTGGAAATACTCAGTAAATGTTACCAGGCAGCAGTACTGGTGCCTGGGCAGGAGGTGGGTGCTGGGACCCTGATGGGACAGTGTCCCCAGAGAGAAAAGAGTGGGAAACTGAATGACTGGGGAAAGGAGGGCTCAGAGACCTGTGAGTAGGACATGTGAGGTCAACTTCTACTCCAGACATTCTCAGCCAAGTGACCAGTAACAGAGGGACAATAGTAGCTGTGCATATGTCACTTGTCCTCCCCCATACCCTGATTCTCTTACCATTTCTATGTACATTTTCCCTCTAGGTCACAACGAGATCCAAGCAAAGAATTTCCTTGAGTTGTTAACTAACAATAAACTAACAATATACTACAAATTTGTTTGCTTGGTTTTTTTTTAATTATTTCAAGATTTTATACTATCTACATAAAAGAGCCCAAGTAGGCCACCCAGCTACCCCTTAGCAATGGTTACCCAACTGTCAGTGAAACCTGTCAGTCTGCTCTTGGTTAGGCCCCTGCACCTCCCCTCCAGCCTCTTGAACAAAGTTCATCCTCCTAGATCATCCTCTAAATCCCAGCTTCCTAAACTTTATAAGAGGGTGGGGGTCACATCACCCAGTGTAGGAGGTCACAAAACTTAGTGATAATAAAGGTTTCAGAACATACAACAACCAAAAACTTAATTCAAAATTCAATGCATGTGGCCAGTGTGTTTCCGGTGGTATCTGCCCATGCTGCAGCATGAAACTTGAAGCAACTTTGCTTCTGAAGACCAGACATGCTCACTTTCCCTGCACGTGCCAATGACCACTGTCTGAGACACTGAAGCTTAGCTTCAGGATGGTTGTGTGTTATGAATTGCAGTGTTTTTACTCTACATACGATGTTTTCTTCTCTTAAAAAAGAATAATAATTTCATCACAGAAATGAGACCTTTTTCACATCTCTCTACAATCATTCTATAGCACTGTAAGTATTCAATTCATTTATCTATGGATTGGATTGATAGAACATTTGATTTTAAAAACTTGTTGTTTGGAGGAATGGAAAGGTGACTTGGCAGTTAGGAATGTTTACTACTCTTCCAGGTTCAATCCCCTGCACCCACATTAGGTGGCTCACAACTGCCTGTAACTCCAGCTCCAGGAGATCTAACACCCTCTTCTAGCTCCAAGGGCACCTGCACTTACACATGCATGCGCAAGTGCCCATGCACACATACACACACACACACACACACACACACACACACACACACACACACACACACACACTCATTTAAAAAAAAACTGCCAGGCGTGGTGGCGCACGCCTTTAATCCCAGCACTTGGGAGGCAGAGGCAGGAGGATTTCTGAGTTCGAGGCCAGCCTGGTCTACAAAGTGAGTTCCAGGACAGCCAGGGCTATACAGAGAAACCCTGTCTCGAAAAAAACCAAAAAAAAAAAAAAAACTTTCTATAAATTGCTGTTTCAGTTCTAATTTCAGTTTTATTTTAGAAATTGCTATGTGAATTTTTAGCATGGGATGTGGAAGAGTCTTCAGTAATTTCTAAAATAGCCCTGAACATACTTCTGCTATTTTGAACTACATATTTATGTCTTTATATGAAGTGTGACATTCTTAACATTAACAAATATCAACTCTGAAAAAACATTGAAAATGCACTGTCAACTTACTCAGTCGAGATTTAAATCTTTATGTAAAAACAGACAAGCACATTGAGCTCAATAATGTACAAACTTGCCTTTGTCAAGTTGCCAGATTGTGTGTGTGCCAAGGATCTTCTTTTAAAGTAAATTAAAATTCATTATACATAGACTTTTGATTTGTAGCCATAATATATGTGTCTACATATTTGGGGCCCCATAAACGTTGCTTCGGCCAACAGAGATCCCAAGGATTCAGAGCTGTGCTTTCAGTCCTCCAGGCCAGTCATCCCTTTGCCGTGAAAGTTTCTGCACCACGACAAAACCAGTAACATCTGTTCCGTTACCCATAATCCCTTTGTAGCAACACTGACTCTTCCTGTTTCTTCTCTGAAAGTAGTTTCTTCGGCTTCCTCCCCCTACTAGCTGATGACATTAATATAAAAGCTTAGCAGGGCATGGTGCCACACATCTGTAATCCCAACAATGGGCAGGCTGAGGCAGGAGGGCTGACAGGAGGTAGAAGTCAGCACTACCGTGTAGCAAGACCCTGTCTCAAATAAACAATCCAAGGTCACACATTGGTAGTTCCATAGTTTCTGGAACCTTCCAAGGTCACAGGCAGCCCTTTCCCTATCACAGCCCCTTGGTGAAGGATCATAAAGATTACTTCAAGTCCCCATTTAAAGATCTAAGGACATGGGGGCTCACAATGTTACCCTGAATTTGGATCCTGAACCAGATGACATTTCTAATTTCTCACCCAGGAGAAAGTGCTAAAAATGTCATATTTGCCCTCTCGTGGACCAGAGGTTTAAGGAGTTGGGAGGAAACTGAGAATAGAGGGATGCCCCCTGGAGCTCCAGAACTCAGAGAAGAAAAGGATAGATGGCATGGTAGTTCTTACTGTTACACAAAGCAGTATGGGTCCTCTGATGATCCACCAGATTTTCTTATTCTTATTTATTGCCCAGCACCTAAGAACAAGATCAGGAGTAGGAAACACATGAGATGAGAATAAAAGTCCAAGTTTCATGGCTTGTAGAAGAAGGATGCTTGCCTGTCTTGAAGATTAACTGTCTACTAGTTCATCTCCTAAGAGGAGAGATAAAGGGGGTAGGGGACCATTTGCTTCTTACGATGGCATTGTTCTTTATCATTAGATGTGCACTGCATGGACCCTTCCACACTTTCCTCCATGTGCACACAAGCAAAAGCCCCGGGTTATAGACCTTTAGTTCTTTACTCCATAGTTTGTTTTCCTTATCTCACATATTTACACACTTAGAAATACATGTATACACCCATATGTAAATATGAAGGTTGGCTGGTGGTTATCTGAAGGGGACATGGATCACACAGTACACATTACTTGGAAGCAGGCTTAAAACATTTGCTGAGATTCAGTTTCTACACGTTAAGAGATTCGGAACTAACTTGTGTCTCTTGATGTGTTTTAGCCTTTTCAGTATATTTCACAATATAACAGTGCCACGCTGTGTGCAATGATTCTTCCCTCGGTGAGCATCAGAGTTGCTGGTTTCTCCAATATGAACAAAGCCATAGAAACCACTCTGTGCTTCTGTCCTTACACACCCAGCACCACAGCTGGCCCAGACAACATCTTTTAATAATTGTCATGTGTAGCTAACAGGTTTCTATAAGACCTTCAACTGCTCATCTATACTCCTGTTGTGCTCTAGAAGGATAAAGTAGGAGAATTTGGATAGTCTCTATGGAAAGGTGATGTCATTTCCTTTATTTGGGCATATCTGGGAATTGCTGTTCCATGGAAGACTGACACCAGGTGAGTTACCTACCCTGTGTTCTCCAGGTTTGCTCGGGCAAAACCCCAGGGAATAACAAACAGCATGGGGAAGGCTGTGTAGAAAACAGAGAAGTAGTTAGAAGTTGCTTGTTCAAAACCGCCTGCTCCCACCCCAGCCTGATGGGGCCCAGCATGACAGGTCCAAAGGGTTAAAAAAAATAAAGAAAAAAAGATAAAAGTATAGAATGAGAGACTGTGAGAATTGGTGAGGCTTAGAGTATGCCAAAACCAGCCACAGCTCTACTGTAAGAGAAGCTGGGCCCTGGGACAAAGGGCTTGCCACCTGTAGCAAGTAGTTTGGAATAAATTCATGGGCTTCAATTTTCCATGAGGAATATCATGGCTCCAATTATTTTGTCTGAGTCCTGTAGCCTCTAGTTGACCAAGGACTTGTAGAAACCAGAGTTCAAGATCAGGATACCCTGCTCATATTTTAAAAATAATAATAATAATAATAATAATAATAATAATAATAATAATAATAATAAAGCAACTTTTGTTTTCTCTAATACTGGCTGTTATAGACTGATGTATTTTGTCATCTCAAAATTCCTGTGCAGAAGACCTGTCACCACTCTGGTAGTTTTTTTTTTTTTTTATAATGGAGAATATGGAGTAACTAGATTTAGAAAGTGTTGTGAGTTGCGGTTCTCATGATGGGATTAGTGTCCTTATAAAAAGACATTGGAAGTTTCATTTTCTCCCTCTTTCCTCCATGAGAGGATACAGCCCCAAGAGGGCAGTTTTGTGCACACCAAGAAGAGTTTTGCATTCACTGGAACACAAGTACATTGGACTCAAATTCTCCATAAGCAAAGAAACCAGGATCTGTTGTTCAAGCCACACAGATATTTTATGGCACAGTGAGCAGGCTAATGCAGTTGGAAAGAAGTCTAGAAGGATGTCATCTGGTTATACCGAAGATTTATCCATTTTTGCATATATGCATTGGGCATATAGCACCTATACTTGTGAATATATCTATGTGTGTGTGTGCGCGTGTGCATATGCATGCACGCACGTGTGCACACACACACACACACATGTGAGTGCAGCCCCATTTTCTTTGGAGATCCTTATCATTGAGAAATTATCTTCTCTAGGTGTCATCCTCTAGTTGGGATTTCTAGCTCCATCCAAAGGCTCTGATGGATGCCCACCCTTGGGAGAGAAGAATGGGTGTCATGTCACTCACCCCAACCCACCACCAGGTACTTGGGCCACAGCCGCCTTTCAGGAAGCACTGTTGGCTCCAGCAGAGCATGGAGGTAAAGTCCTTCAACCAGCAGCCACAAGTGATTGGCGCCCACAAAGTAGTGCAGGAGGACCTGGACGGAGCGGCAGGAGGCAGAAGTCTGCAGAGGCAGAACCCGGGTGAGTCCTGGCACTCTCGGCACCTGGATGATCAGGGAGTTTCCCCCCCCCCCAGTATGCACATGCACACACCCATCCTCCCCTCCTTCCTGGGCCCTTGCAAACTACCTCAAAGAGGCTGGAATGAAAGTTTCATGGAGACTTCAAAATCAGTCTCTTCCCTAACACTCTAGGCCAGTGGTTCTCAACCTGTGGGTCACAACCCCTGTGGCAGTCAAATGACCCTTTCACAGGGATCAACTAAGACCATTGGAAAACATAGATGTTTGGATTATGATTCATAGCTGTAGCAAATTTCAGTTATGAAATAGCAATGAAAATCATTTTATGGTGGGGGAGGGTCACCACAACATGAGGAACTGTATTAAAGAGTCTCCACAAGAGGAAGGTTGGGAACCACTGTTCTAGGCTTGTTTGTTTGTTTGTTTGTTTGTTTGTTTGTTTTATTAATTCATTGTGTGTGTGTGTGTGTGTGTGTGTGTGTGTGTGTGTGTGTGTGTGTGTGATGTATCCCAGGCTGGGCTTAAACTCGTTACATAGTCAAAGATGATCCTCAACTTTTGCCTTCTGCTTCCTAAGTGCTGGGTCTTCAGGTATGAGCTACAGCTTCTTGATTGGTTCTAAGGACCCAAGACTTCACTTACACAAAGTAAGCACCATACTTAGACACTTACTTAGACACAGAGAGAGAGAGAGAGAGAGAGAGAGAGAGAGAGAGAAGGAGAGAAAGAAGGAGAGAAAGAAGGAGAGAAAGAAAAAGCAAGCAGAGTCTAGAGGGATGGCTTGGTGGTTAAGAGCGCTTACTGCTCTTTCAAAGGACCTGGATTGTTTTGTACAACCTACACAGTGGCTCACAACAGTCTGTGTAACTCCAGCTCCATGGGATCTGACGCCTTCCACTAGCCTTTTGGGGCTTCTTCATGTACATGATGTACATACACATGCATACAAAATTACATGAATGAATGAATGAATGAATGAATGAGTGTAAGAGAAAAAAAAATCAGAGAGAGTTTAACCATCAGCCACAGCCCAAACCAAAGCTCAGAAAGGTCTGTTCTCCAGCCTCAATTCAGCTAGGCTAGGAACAGTAACTAAATAAATCTCCATATGACTGGAAATCATCGCATGAACTTACGTCAAATAACAAAAGAGAAGTGTTTCTTGAAATGAAAGAAAAAAACAAAGAAACAAAAAACACCACTGTGTTTTTGTAATATGCAACAAATATCAAGTCTGGGCCTGGAGTGAGACTTCTACCCTTAAGTTCAACCATCTAAAAAGGAAAGAGTTGAAGTTCCAGTACCATAAGTTCACATCAGAAAAGTTAGTTAAAATAATAGCAGTCAACCCAAAGAAACTCCATGGAAGGAAATAATAAAAGTAGAAATGAATGCAAATGAGACTCTAAACCCAGAGGTCTCAATAATGCTGAGAGTTTGTTCTTGGAAAAGCCCAATAAAATTGAGAAACTTCTAGTGACAGTTACCAAGGTGTGAAAGTAAAACAGCCAAAATAAATAATTGATACAGGAAATGAAAATGAAAGGAAGTACAGACAGGACAGACTTGAAGGAAATCCAGAGAGAAGGACACGAGCAATATTTTGCCAAGAAACTTGAAAAGTTGCCTGAAATATGTAGACAAATTCCTAGAAACATTACTACAGACACTAGGAAAAAAAACCAGAAATTCTGAATATGAGATTCATGATTAAGGGCCCAGTCGGCTGGCTCGGCAAGTTAGGGTGCTTGCCACTAATCCTGATGACCCGAGTTCAAACCCTGGAACCCACATGATGGGAAAAAAAGAATCAACTCCTTGAGCTGTGCTCTCTCTATTCTGACCTCCACATACACTCCTGCACACACAAATAAATGTAAAAAAGATTCAACCCACAATGCAAACCTTTTCTACATGTGTGGATTGTGCATGCATGCACCCACGCACATGCACAAATTTTTACATGTGTGGATGCATGGATATATAAGGGTGCATGACTGTGCATATAGAAGCTGGCATGAACTATCATCTTTGATTGTGCTATATTTTGTGCACTATATCAGAGTCTCTCACTTGAACCTAGAGCTTCCTAACTTGGCTAGCCTAGCTAGCTAGCTTGTTCCAGTTCTCATACTTACACGGCAAGTGTTTGACCCACTGAGCCATCTCTGCATCCCCATAACTTAAAACCCATTAATATAGGGGCATGGTGCCTACATGCTATTCCAGTACTCTTGAAGCAGAAGCAAGAGGATCCTAAGTTCCAGCCTGGGTTACACAGTGAAAGCCTGTCTCAACAAAAGCCTGATCTAGTCATTTGCTTGCAGTTGAGGAGTCACTCACAATAAACCCATCAGTCTCAGGATCCCTTTACCTGGCCTGTTCTTGAAAGGTTGGGTATTTAAGTAGTACACTGTCTGCCTATCAGATCTTTATCATTCTGTTCCCCCTCCCCAGCCCATCTCCCTCCCCACTCTGCCTCATCATGTGGGAGGGGATTACCTCTGGCAGATATGATATCCATCCACTCTCATTGTCGGGCCTCTTGGAGTAAGAGTTGTAGAAGACCATGTCCTTCACAAGGACAACCACAGCTCTCAAGATGAACGAAGCGAACAGGTTCATGTGGATGTAATTGCGTGTGCAGTGCAGTTTTCTGCGCAAAAAGAACACAGTGTCTTCCCTCAGGAAGGAAGGGCTGGGAGCACAGTCTTGACGTCCTGTGCATCTGTCGCTAGAGACGGAGGTGCACAGTACAGACTGCTGCTCTAGGTGCTCTTGCTTCTCTGTGCCTTACCCATCCCATCTGGGAAATGGGGCAAGAAGTTGCTCCCGAGGTAAGTGTGTGGTGTGCCAGGCCTGCGTACAGGGACCTATGGAACCTTCACCTCTTGCTGCCACTGGAAGAGTGGGCACTTTTGTAACCTTGATTTTGTAAATATCAGAAATTCCTAGGCAGTGAGCGGTGGAACTGAGATTCGGGCCTAGAAATGCTGAGAACTGGATCTGGGTCTCCAAGACTCAGCTGTCTCTGAGAATTAGAACATTTCACTCATAGGCCAGGGAAAGATCACATCTATTAACTCATATAAAATGCAACATAATAGATGTCCAGAAACACTGTCAGCTTTAATCACTTCTACCTGGGGTCTGCCGCTAACTCCGTTACTCAGACTGTTGGGACTGTGTGTCCTCAGTCTATCTTTCCACCTCTGAGCTTTCAATGCAGCTCCTACCCCACCCCACTTGCTTTCCTTCTGTTGTTACCTTGGAACTTCCAAATAGAGGTGGACTCTTGCATTTTATGATGTATAGTTGCTTCTTCCCCGGTAGAACACAAGGCTCAAGTGAAACAGACACTTGGCCAAGCCAAGCCCTGATGACTTTACCTGCTGCTGGAGCAGGCAGTGATTTCCTGCTGCAGTGGGCTTGGGAACTTAAGTGCATGGAGAAAGGGGTTAGTGTATCCTCAGTGGGTATTGGAAGTGGAACTTGTAAAAAGTGCAGTGTTCTCTAGTAGGATCTCTAGTAGGATGTCATGTCCGCTCCAGGAGCCATGGAAGGTCAAGACAAATAAGCCCACGTCTAGGTTCAGGTGATCCCAAGTGGGGCACTCCACCTCTAATTATCTCCAGGGTCTTCATATGGGCTCCTGAACCAGTACTGAATTCCATTCATCCATATAATACTTACCGGTGCCTCTGAATGAGGAACCTCTGGTTTCCTCGTGGATTCATAATTGTCTCGCTTAGGAGACACCTAAAGTCATTAGGCATAAGACATTAGGGCTTTGGATTTTAAAACAGTGCAACAGACTGATTGGTTGTGACCCTAGCTCCGTCACCCAGCAGCCGTGTGTCCTACAAAAGTCATTTTACCTTTCCATAACAACTAACAGTAACCTTCTAGAATTAGAATTAATCTTAATTCAGATTAGGAGAATTACAGTGGCTGACAGCTGGCTGGGATCTACAGGCCTCATTAAATCGTAGGCCTACCATGACTTTTGAGGGGGAAGGGGATTCTTGTGTATTAACAATGTCTCTGGTGGAACGGTGGTTTGCCGGTGTTATGGTGGTAAATGGCGTGATCGGGAACTTATGCACAAAGGCAAAGGCCAAGTCTGGAGTCCTGTTTCAAGTCCTATCTTTGTATCCAACTGCCCCTCCCACCAATAAGGACTCAATGTCTCTCATTTGGAACTTTCTGTGTTCTCATTTACAAAATGGAATGGATGTATTCAAGAATCTTAAGCTTCTTGCTCTGAAGATCCATGACATCGTCCAGCAAATGATGATCTGCTGCCTCCTAGTGATGACCTCCAAGCAAATTACAGGACACACGTCTGAGCACATGTTGTGGTTGTACTCACCGCAGGAACAAGAGGAGTGTAAGAGCCAGGAGGAGGGAGATGAGAGACAGGGAGTAACCCACAGTGTATATCAGCTGCAAGGTGGACAGCAAAGTATGATGATAGTGATCCACCTGGACACAGAAAGAAAAGACATGACTACCAGGGTTAAAGTCTGCACCCTCCCACCTTGGCCCAGCTCCATGCCCAGAGCTACCATGGGGCTAGGCATGTTCTGTCCTCACAGCCTGTTTTTAGACCTTTCCTTTCCAACTTCATTGATACCCAAATAGGCAGCCCAAACTGCCTGTGGCACAGTTCAGAAATCACAATATCCCCAGGAGTATGAGCCCACGTGAGTCTCACCCCATGGCTGGACTCACAGGCCAGCACTCATTCACCAGGAGTCACCACATCAGAAAGAACGGAATCCTAGACCAAGATGCCATGGTCAACTGAGGTGAAGACCTTTTGTGATCTGCTAATATGACTATGTTTGCTTTTAGATGTTAAGCCAATGGTTTAATTGCAATTGGCCATGACCCTTCTTCCTTTGGGCATATTGTTCAATTGAATTTGGTAAAATTTTGTCTGTGTCCATCAAGAGCATTTTGTCTTTGTCGGGTCTGGAGACTTCTGTGGGATGGTATCTAATAGACTGATTTAACAAGTGCTTCCTTTTCAACATTCTGGGAGGTTTTTGTAGAGTTCATGAGCTTTGAGAGCCTGTCAACAGGGTGTTGTTGTTGTTGCTTATTCATGTATCCTCCTGGTGAACTTACCTCCTCACTACTATGGTATTCATTCATTCATTTGTTTGTTTGTTTATATTCACAGACAGGGTATCACTATATAGACCAGGTTTCCCTTGAACTCACAGAAGTCCATCTGCCTCTACCTTCCAAGAGTTGGGATGTTTGCCACTGCACCAGTTGACATGGTACTCCATATCCTGATGGTAGTCATTGATCTTAAGTCTGTGTTGTCTGATATCAGTATAGAAGTCCCCCTCCCTTCTAATTAGTATTTATTTTCAGTTATAATGGCTTGAGAAAATGGTTCTCACTGACTTGCGTGTTTGAGTACATAGTTGAGTTGGTGTAACTATTTGGGAAGAACTAGGAAGTGTGACTTTGTTGAAAAGGTGTATCTCTGGGGACAGACTTTAAGGTTCCAAAGGACTCTTGCTATCCCCCGTCTCTGTCTCTCTCTACCTACAATTTGCCAATGCAGATGTAATCTCTCCACTGTCCCTGCCACCATGCCTTTGCTCCACAGTCATGGACTCTAACCCTCTGACTAAATAAGCCGCAAATGAAATGCTATCTTTTGTAATCTGCCTTGGCCATAGTGCCTTATGACCTCAATTTAAAAGTAACTAAGACAAAAACTGTTTTTTTTTAATCTTCTATGATTTTACCCTAACGATTTGTATTTGAAGTGATTGTCATAGAGATAGTGTATTGGGGACTTCTGCATTTTCTTAATACACCCTGGAATCTACCAGTTTTGGATATTTAGATCATTTATGTTTAATGCTGCTATTTATCAGGCTGAGTTTAAATCCATTGGTCTTTCCCTTTGTCTCATATTTTCTTTATCCTCTTTTCTTCTTTTTCTGTCTTATTTTAAATTGACTGTATCTTTATTCTCCTTCCATGATTAGTATGCCTTCATTTTCAGGATCTGCTTTGAGATTTATAGTAAACACTTAAAAATTACTGTGCTTTGCCATAAACTAATAACTTATGATTTGATGCATAATTTAAAAACTTCATTGCTGTATACTCACACATCCTCTGTCCGGGCCATTTTGCTATTAATACCATCCATCCATTTATACAGTGCATCCCATAGGTTCCTGATATATCTTTATTACTTTTTCCCTTAGCTATCATCCTTGCCTTTCAAGTACATTTTAAAATATGATCAGAAAGTTGTCTCTTGTACATGCTATTTTCTAGTGATCTTTATTCTGTTGTATAGATCAAAATGTCCACATGGCACATTTTTCTGTTTTTTTTTTCCTATTTCTGACAGTGGTAATCTAGATGCAAATTTTTTGATCCATAAAAATAACCCCAATCACATTTTTAATCCAGAATAATTTTCTGTGGACATCATGTAAAACCCTGTAGTCCCATGGGTCCTCCAGCTGCTGTTGTTTGACTTCTTGTCTAAGATCAGCTTCTTATAGGAAGTCTTTGGGACTGAAGATGTACCTCAGCAGTTAAGTAAGCAGCCTGCGCTTGCAAAGGGACCCGAGTTCAGTTCCTAGTACTCACATCAGGTGGCTAGAACCACTTTTAGCTCCAGCTCAGGGTAGGAGGGATATGACGCCTCTAGCCTCTTATACACACAAATATACACATAATTGAAGTTCTCTCCAAACACATCTCTGCTATTGACCACTCTTATCATTACAGCGCTTGGGAGTATATCAAAATTGGTACATCGATTGTTTCACCATTATTATTATTGTTACTTTTTATTCTGCTCTGTTCTTGTGTGTACATATATGTGTATATATGCGTGTGTGTGTGTGTGTGTGTGTGTGTGTGTGTGTGTGTGTGTGTGTGTGTCTATGACATAAACTACACTCCAAGGCACCTGTGGAGGCCTGCTGATATTAGATGTCTTTCTCAAACACTCTCTGGCTTATTTTCTAAAGCAGGGTTGATCTCTCACAGAGGCTAGAGCTACCCATTGGCTAGGCTGGCTGACCAATGAGTCTCAAAAAAAAAAAAAAAAAGATGAGCCGAAAACAAGTGGTTACCTAATTCCTGAATACACAAGGCACTGAGGTTACAAGTGTATATCCTCAAATTCATTTTTTTAAATACAGGATCTCACTGTATTGCCCTTGCTAGCCTGTAACTCACTATACAGATCACATGCCCTTGAACTCATAGAGGTTGTCTGCCTCTGCCTCCTGAGTAATGGGGTTAAGGTGCATATTACCATGCCTTTTTACGTGACTGTTGGGAATCAGAACTCAGGACCTCATGCAAGTACTTTACCCACTGAGCCTTCCCAACCCTCAGCTAAATTGCTCATTGATACTTTGCTCAGAAACCCAGCAAAAACAGGGAGGTGAGAAGTTAGGGTTTGTGACCAAATGGATATGGGCAGAGCACCAATACCATATGCTACAATGTGTCACTTAGGTCACTACCACATTCTGGCTACTTCTTGAATGGTCTAAAACATCTGGTCTTCAGCTCACACTTAGTACCAAAAGGTGAATGTTCAGTCATTCGCATACTTATAAAAATGCCACTTGTAATGCTCATCCAGCATGGAAATGGACCTCCGTGCATTGCTGAAGGAACAAGGAAATGGCCTAACCCCTACAGAGGGAATGCTAGCAATACTTATACCTTTAAGCCAGTGATCTCATTTCTAAGACTCTTACAGAAGATGCTGAACCAAATCTGAGCCAACATGTATATACAGGTTATTCACAGTAGCTTTTAAAGTAAAACATTGGAACTAGCCTAAATACCCAAAGTTAGTGCTAAACAAAGTATGGTAGATACATGCCTCTATAAGATATATCTATTGTACAATTATATTATGCTATACTATATACATATTTCTAGGAACTGCTATAGAATGATTTGTAGGATATGTTGTTACATGAAAAAAAAATACTGCTTTCCATGAAAGAAAAAGGTAGAGTAACAGTTACGTGTTTGCTTAGTTTTTCAAAAAGGAATGCAAAACAAAATTCAATTAACAAAACAATTGGGCATGTAGAACTTGAGAGATTAAGTTCACAATTCTGAGGCTAGTCTGGGCAACATAACTAGATCCTGAATTGGAGAGAGAGAGAGAGAGGGAGAGAGAGAGAGAGAGAAAAGGAGGGAGGAAGGAAGGAAGGAAGGAAGGAAGGAAGGAAGGAAGGAAGGAAGAAAGAAAGGAAGGAAAAGAAAGAGAGAGAGAGAGAGAGAGAAAGAAAGAAAGAAAGAAAGAAAGAAAGAAAGAAAGAAAGAAAGAAAGAAAGAGAGAGAGGGGGTAGAGAAGACAGAGAAGGAAGAAGAGAGAAGAAGGGGGATGGAGGGAGGGAAGGAAGGAGGGAGGAAAGGAGGAAAATGAGCTGGAAGATAAAAGTAACTGTCAATAGGGGTCATTGGAAGTGGGTAAAGGAAACAGTAATAATAACTAAATATCTTTTTTACACCAAGTTGGCTTCCAAATCCTGCCAATACCTCACCTGTTAAAAGACAAAACGAAAAGGGAAAGAGTGGACAAGACTAACACTAACAAAGCCAGTGAAGCCGAACTGCACATGCCGCTAATCAGACCACTATGTAGAGAAGATGGCTCATTGAAATGCGGTGCTCTCTGCTCAAGATACAGCCTAGGAGAAGAAAAGAGCTGCGAAGACACCTGAAAATTTACCAAATTAGGTTTGTAGTGTCAACCGAAATGTTACTACCTTAAATTTGAAACTAATCCTGGGAACTAGGTAAATATGACATTACAAGGAGTAAAATTCAACTTAAAGAGTAAATAAATAAATAAATAAATAAACAAATGTAAACTAAAGAAGGCAAACAAAATTTTTAAATGTTAAATATAAATCACAGTTCTTAATATGAACCCTTGATTGTATGTGGTTATCTGAGCATGTATGTGTGCACATGTGCACATATTCATGTGAAAAAAAGAAAAAAATTTTTAATCAGTGGAGCTGGAGAGATGGTTCAGTAAGTAGAAGTATTTCCCATGTAAGCGTAATACACAGACCTGGGTTGAACCCACATAAACTCTGGACAAATAATGCCAGCGTCGGCAATCCCAGCAGCCTACAGGGAAGTCAGAGGAGAAGGAAGTGTGTCTGGAGCTTGTGTGGAGGTCAGAAGACAGCCTGGTGTGGAGGTCAGAGACAGCCTGGTGTGGAGGTCAGAGACAGCCTGGTGTGGAGGTCAGAGACAGCCTGGTGTGGAGGTCAGAAGACAGCCTGGTGTGGAGGTCAGAGACAGCCTGGTGTGGAGGTCAGAGACAGCCTGGTGTGGAGGTCAGAGACAGCCTGGATGCACCATTCGCTTTGTCTTCCTTGTTTATCTGCTGCATACTCCAGGCTGTCACTGGAGCAGCCATGGATCTTACTTGGTTGGAATCATGACAGTGTTTCCATGTGAAATAACTCTCTTCACACTGGGTGGTGTCTGATGAACAGATAGGGGTGAAATCCCATGGTGTCTAAAGGGCATTTTCCAGCATTTCAGAAAGATCGTGAAAGCAGTTATGAGCAAATGTAACAATATTTGAATCTAGGAAGTGGATAGGTTATTATTCTTTTAACAACTGTAGATGTTTAAATGTTTCCAAATAAAATGCTGGAAGGATTGTTAAGTGTGAAGTTATATTAATAATTTAAATTTATCACTACAATGAAACGTCCTTCTGTTAGAGTTTGTTGTCGTTGTGACAGAATAAACAACTGGAAGGAAGAATGACAACATCTTGACTCGTGGCAGGGAGGTGTGAGGGGTGGGAGCAGATCACATCATAACAGCTGGAAAGCCAAGCCAGCAAGTCCTACATGGGCTAGCTCTCTCCTCTTCCCCTTCCTCCCCACTTTTACCCCACTGGACTCCCAACCTATGGGGTGGCAGAACCCGAACTCAGGGCATGTCTTTCTCCTTCTGTTAGTTCATTCTGACACCCTCCTTCTGTTAGTTCATATCAGACATACACAGAGATATGTTTTTCTATTCTCTTAGGAGATCTCCATCCACTCAAGTGACAACCAGTCTTAGTCATCACAATTGCATATTAAAATTGCACCCTAGGGTCAGGAAGATGGCTCAGCATGAAAAGGCACTTGCTTCCTTGTCTGGTCTCAGGGACTGACACAGGGGGAATAGAGCACTGACTCCTGCAAGTTGTCCCCTGCTCTCCACACAAGTATGTGCCGTGGTGTACATCACACACACCATAAATTTTAAAATATCTTAAACTATGTTGTATATTTATAATTGATCAACGTATGACAAATTCTATATTTGAAAATAGAAATCATTCTATATAAGAATAAAGAAAACAGTCTAAAGTAAGATGAGCTAAGGACTGACCCCCATACTACTAAATAGAAATCCACACACAGAAGGCTCTGAACATAAGTGTTTGTGCTTATGCACAGATACCACACACACAGTGCCAAGAAATGCACTTAACATACATAAGGATTCCCAGTGTGTTGTTGGCTGAACATAACATAGTTTGCTTGCCAAAACTCTGAAGGGCAAAGGTTTACTAACACTGCCCTTTTTTGGGCATAATTTCAATCCACTCTGTGAAACACAGGTAAACAAGGCCAGAAGCTTTTTTGGTTTTAAGTATGTGAATTCTTGGAGATACAACAGCTTGCAGAGGGAAAGAGGTGACACCCTTCTTCCCCACCTCCTCTCTCTGCAGAGGAATATTATTTTTGAGATGGTGTCTGGCTGTGTAGTCAGGTGAGAATAACTTCAAGCTCAAAATTCTCCTGCTTTTATGCCTTCCAAGAGCTGCAGTCGTGGGCACACACACCCAGTTTGCTCATCTTTCAAGAGAGAAATCTTTATTTCTGTTTCTCTGCTCACTGACTTGAGGATGCTGCCAGAGGACGTCAAAGCGGGTGCTTACATCTACCAATAAACTGCATACAAGAATTACCTGGGAAAAATATTGAGACCCAGGCTCCACCAAAGACCCATTGATTCAGAATCCATAGTCTTCCATTCAGCATGTGTTAAGTGTGCACTATACATAAAGGCTATTTTCCATATCTGTTTTGCATAGGCTAGGGCTTAGGAGTGGTATCTAATAGGACGGTGACAGTTTGTTCTCAATCAGTTTACAAATATAAGATTGATGATAAGATAGACACTGTGGGCTTCATTCAAAGTATGCAGTTAGCATAGCTTTGGTATTTTAGTATAAACCAGGTAGAGTTGAGATAAACCACACGTGTCACTTTGAGCCCTTTAAGACCTGTCACACAGTAAAATTGTATAGGGAACACAGAGTTCTGCCAACTCAAGCAGGACATAAGGCTTTAAAGGGGGCTCCTAAGAGCTTCCTAAGATGTGGAGAGTCTATTGTAAGGCCCGTTGTGCCCAATAGGACCCAGCAGACTCAAGACAGCCAGGAGCTGTAAAGAAAGTGAGTCACAACCAGAGTGAGAGATGCAGATTCTAGCGAGATAAAAACCAAACAATTTGTTAAGGACTCTCTTGTACCTGGGAAAACACTCTGAGGGGTAGAACATGGAACTCAGTGGCAAAAGTCAAATAGATTGCCATGGTAGACTGGCATGAGGGTCTCCATAGCACTCATACCCCACACACATATCACACACACACACACACACACACACACACACACACACACACACACATATACATATGCTTGCTTACTTCTTAGGAGGAATTTTAAATTCCAACTAAATAATGAAAAAAGTTAGCCATAACTAAATGGGTGGAGGAGAAGGGTGGTTGCTGGCTCAAGTTAAGATGACAAAGGATTTCGTAGAGAAACCACTAGAAGCCAGGAGAAATCAAAAGCCAAGGCCTCATCTCCTGCCCAATCTCACATCTCATAAGTCAAAGCCAGAAGCCAGAGACTTTGGTACCCTTCGATCTACACTATCACATCAGCAGATCGTTTCCTTGACAACCCGCATCCCATCTTCCCTCTTCTCTCACGTGCATCCTCTTCACACCAGAAGCAGTTGCTAAGATAGTTCCTGGCTCATCTCCCTCTTCCTGCCTCCAGCCTAGCCAGCCTTACCAGTCTCCAATCTGCCACAGACATCTTACCAATGCCTGTTCTGAGTTACAACCCTGTGTGCTTCGACCTACAATGCATAAATCTTCCAAGCAGTAAAGGCAGACTCTCCTCTCTAGGGGTCTACAGACCCATGTGTGTCTTCTTCCTCTCTACATTGAAACACTCCAAGTCAGCTCTTAAAAGGAACCATGGAAGTAAACAGTGATGGTGCGAGATAGCCAGCCCCAGGAGAGCAGCAGACAGCATCCCAGGCTTGGCCAGCAAGCTCGAGGGCAGTGCTGAATTTCCCATCTCTCCCCAGAAATGGAAGCCTACCTGCTCTTTGACCCTGAGTTTATGTTCTTCCTTCTGCCAAGGACATTCTTGTTCTCTACCTTCCCATGGCTAACTCCTCACCCTCTATCTCAGCTTGGGCAGCCTTCTGTGCCCCCAAAATACATCAGTGCCCTCCTTGTGGCTCTGAGCATCCTATACTTTTGTTCCATCACTTAGTCACCCTGCTTGTGTACCCCCACACGACTCCAAGCTCTGTAAAATCTGTATCTGTGTCTGAGGTGCTTCATTACTGAGTATGGCATGACTGAAAATGGAAAAAAAAATAAATCTATTCCCTGTACATCTAATTCCCCTACACTTCCTCCTATGCTTCCCTTTACACTTGACTTTGAACATGGGCGAGCAGACATTTGGACAAATAGGTGGCTTTAGGGATCCAATGAGAAAGTAGAGAAAATATGCTCCCAAAGGGTTGCAGAATCCATTCTTGTATGTGTTAGCAGTGAGGACACAGAATATAGCTTCACACTGTCACCCCCATTAGCCTGAGAACTCCCCAAAGCTTCTAGAGACCAGTCTACCAGGATTCAGGACTTTGAGGATGAAAAGAATGTCAGGAATTGCCGGTACAGTGACACACAATTGGGGGGGGGTTGTTAGATATTTTAATATAGGTTTAAGCACAAAGGTTAACAGAGAGGGGTGCTCAGAGGAAGACAAACTCTAGGGTGGGCACCAGCTCTCAAGGGAGAGCAAACACCTAGTTGTCTGAACATCAGCTATATACACCCTTTCAGTGACTCCCAAGCTACATCTCAAAAGAAACCTTTTATCCTCCCCCTCTTTTATGAGATGGCTCCAGAGATACCTTCCCTAGAATTATGGGCTGATCAAATAAAATCAGAGGCTACCGGGCTTACAGAAGAAGTTTAGTACCTGCTCTTTCCCTATACTTGGGGTTTCCGATGAGAGTTTTAGAAAATTGCAGGTTTGTGCTAAGCAAGGAAGAAACGTTAATGTGTTGGAATTCTTGTTCTTGCTGCCGCCAATGGATTCTACCAGATGCCATAGGGAGGGGCTTCTTTGCCTCCTTCTCATGTCCCCAAGAATCACACACACACACACACACACACACACACACACACACACACACACACACCTTTCTATCATGCCTCGGAAAGAAAATGTGTAGAACTGGGCATACAGAGGGAAGGAGGGAGGGAGGAGGGAGGGAGGGAGGGAGGGGGAGCTCTATACCTGTAGAACTCAGGAGGCTGAGGCAGCAAGATCTCTCCAGTTTGAAGTCAACTAGACTTCAAAAGGAGACCCTGACAAGGAGACAAGATGGTAAGGGAGAGAGAGAGGAAGGGAGAGGAGAAGAAACTGTGTGGAGGAAGTCTCCAGGGTGAGTTGGTTTTACTCTGTGTTTGCTGAGCTGCTGGGATGAGTAACTGAGCAGTGTCTTCTCTGGATCCTGGCGATAGAACATAACTCCTACTTAGAGTCTGCTCACTACATGCCAAGACTTTCCTACAAAATGTATGTCTCTTAAGTGCCCAAAGCTTCATGATGATCCCATGCAGCGGATACGATTCCCTTAGGATGCTGAAGGAAGCCCAGGCACCAAGCGTGAAATAACTAGAGCAAGTTCACAGCCAGCAGAGGAAGACTTTGGATATGTGACCAAGTCTGGTCCCAGAACCTTGTGTTCCCGCCTCCTCCAGTCTCACAAGTCTCCAGCTGCCACTGGATGTGCGTTTTGGAGACAGGGCTAGATAAGGAACAAGCATCCAGGAATTTCAGAGAGAGGGGCAGGCGCAATATAGGGAATTGGATGAGGTACGTGGTAGAAGTTGCCAGTGGGCTGCCCTGAACAAGTCTCACTTGCTAGGAGACAACTGAACAGAAACTTGAATGCTGGGTTGTTTAGGGAAGTTGTTCCAGACATGGGACACAGCAGGTGCCAAGGCTGAGATGCCATACGATCTCATGTATCTTCTCACAGAGGAGTCAATTCCCTGGCCACCAATGGGAGTTGCTGTTCTGGTGGTTGGGAACCTTTCCTGGTGGAATCTGGAGCAGAAGTGCTGGTGAGAGGTCTCCTGTCCCCCAAAGCCAGCCATCCCCTGGGGTGCCCCAAGTTCCAGCCCTAGGTGCTTTATCAGCAAGCTGGTAGACTCACGTTTTGTTTGAAGCTGTGGTTCTCTGAGCATTCTGAGTCATCCTGCCAAACATCTGTGGTGTTCTCTTGCCTCTGCCAAGTCCCCTGAGCCAAGCAGTGTCTGTAGGCCCTTCCTGGGCTCTCTGCAAGTAAACAAGGCTCTAGAGGAAAGGTCAAAACACACAGCCAGTTCCCTGAGCACACTGGAAGGTCCTCACCCTCAACTAAAAAGCTGTGGAAAATCCCAGGGTAAGGGGGTTTTGTTTCTCCATTTGGGAGCTCATTAGCATCCCTACTGTTTATTTGGGATGGGAAGAAACCACGGAGCCTCTAGATGTTGTAACTAACCATGATCCTCTAATGTCCGTAGTGTTTACACGTGTCTCCAAAGTTAAAAGTTCCCAGTGACTCAGAGATTAGCCCTGTAAGGTAGTCTACTGGGAGATGCTCATGTGAGCATGCTCAGTGAAGCATCTCTCGCTAATGGCCAAGAGGTGGCGCCATGAAGAAGAGAAGCAAAGCACACTGTCTCGGGACAGAGATATGATGAACCAACTTCTGAGCTGGTGTTCTGGATCCAGCTTTACACTCTCTGAGTCTTATGGGTTTCATCATCGGGAACTGGGTCCCTGGGTCCGTAACTACTGCCTGTCCTCTGTGATGTGAGAGAAGACTGAGAGTGTCCGTGTATGCAGATGATGGGCCAATCACTTAAATCACAGGTTTAATTGATCGGTACCTACAATACACATAAAGTATATCCATTTGCCCAACTGACATCTCAGACTATAAGCTCCAGCCAAACTCTTTCCCTTCTCCAAATCTGCCCCATCCTGACACCCTTTATCTCAGAACCTTAGAACTATCTCTGCTCTCTCTTTCTGCCTCTAGCCTGCTCCACCAGCAAGCCATACTTAACTTCACCTAGATCCCGGATCTGACCCTACTTTCTCCCTCCCGCCTCCTTCCTAATTAGAACTCTTCTATCTTCCCTGGTTTATTGTTAACTTTGCTGATGGTGTTTCCCTCACAGCTATGGATAGCCCAGTTGTCATGTTTCTGCTCAAAATCTTTTAAGGGCTTTCTAAGGATTAGTGAGAGTCCTTCTGTGGCCATGCACAAAGGTTGTAGAGAGTGGGTGCCCAATCTCTGCCCTTGCCTCATGCTGTTCCCCTTCCCCCTTCGCTCCATCTGTGTTTACCCTCTCCCCTTCTTGGAGGCATGCTACTCTCCAATATCATGGCAAGGCTTGTTCTGTGTTCTCTCCTGAACATGGCACCCTTTTGGTGCAAATACTGAGTATCACTTTGCCATTGAATAGTCCTTCAGCTGCCCATTACCCTGACCCCAATCCTCCCATTCCATCTCCAGCTTCATCATGCCTACAGTATATCACGTCTATACATAACAGAGGATGCCTATGACTCTTGTCTGTCCTTCTCACTACAATGTGAGCCCTAGGAGAAGGATTTTAATCTGGTTTGGTCAATAATATATTCCAGTGTTTGGCACCCAGTGGGTACTTACTAAATATTGATTCAATGAGAAAATAACAATAATGACGATGATTATGATGCCACTTGGCATGGGCTAGCACCACCATGGCACCATGGGAAATGAAGAGGAAGAAAAGCCGGGTACCACCCAGATGACAATGAATTAACACTGGGCCGGGTCATAAGGCTGTGCTGAATGGGGCTCAAGGGATCGAAGGTGCCCACATTTGTTTTTAATAATCTATTTCCTGCTTTCTGTCCTTCAATTTCTGTTCCATCTGATCTATGCATTCTACCCCCAATATTTTCTTTAACCCTTTCCTTCTTGTCCAGTTTCTGACTCTGCCTGAATCTAAACCAGTGCCACTATTTCTTTGTGGACCATTCTGAAAGCTCCCAGGCTCTCCATCATAATCTCCCTGAATCTCTCCATTCAAGATCCCATATGATGGCTTCCCAAACCATCTTTCTCTGCCCCTTTCATGCCTTGACACCTTCTGTGTCTCTGTATCGTTCTTCTCTACGGAGTGACAGTGCATTACAATTTTCTTCACACTCAGCATCCAGCCTCGCTGGTCAGTTCTAGATCCCAGACAACCCACACGTCCACCATCTGACTTCCTTTGTGTCACATAAACACACTCCTGTGATCGCATCTCACAGAATTCATCTGCGCCTCTTGATATTTAGGAGGCTCTTTTCCTAACCCTTCCATTGTCTCCATGTTCTTGTGGGATTTTAGAAACTTAAAGCAAAAAAAAAAAAAAAAAAAAAAAATGTCAAATGAGAGAGTCAGTTCCCATATTTTACAAATCAAATTCCAGTTAGTACACATTAGAAACTGGGACCCTAATTTTATAAAGTATCTATAACTCAACTTCTTGGTAGTCTTGGGTTCAAAATCACATTTTTTTCTTTATGTTGAAAGAGCTGTATGTTTTAGCTACTGGGAAGGAAGAGGAAGATGGTAGAGTTGGAGGTTGTGTCTGTCCGTACACCTTAGAGGACCTCATAGTAAATGAGGAGCACCTGAATGACCCAAAGGCATGAAGGGTTTCAACCTTGGACTCCACGTTAGCACTCACTACTGGAGAGCCTACTAGGTTCAGGCTCTGTCATTCCTCGAAATGATCGTAAGAGTAAATTCACTTTACAGGCATTCTTTGGCTTCCAAGCTCCTGATTCCATAGCCAATGCTCCTATCTCTCTTTGAGCTGATTCCCATGAAGACTGTCTGCCTGAACCTTCTAGACCTCTCTGAGTACAGAAAATTCTTTGGTACGATCCCATGAACTCAGGAGTCCGGAAGTCAGACTCAGTCCCTATATGCTACACTTTAAAATTTGGAAGACTATTCCTGGAGCCTCCTAGGCTGTGGTCTCCCTGTCTGGAAAGTTATTGAATCCTCCATTCAAGTTCCATTTTTGAACAACTCCAATTTAATACTACTCCTTTCAAAGCTGTTGTATAGATAAGATCATTCAGGTCTTTCTCGTGTCCCTTTTCTCCCAGTGACCAAGGTTGAAGCCCTTGCATTCTTCCTACAACAGTGACGTTCTGTGGCAGCTGAATCTGGACTCTAGTCTATACAGTAGGCCAAAAGTATTCTGAAAGCAGAGGAGACAGGAGCCTACAAATTACATGATGACAAGGAAGACAGAAGGATGCAGTTCAGCGATAGAACACTTGTCTAGCATGTGTGAGACCCTAGGTTTACTCCCCAGTCCTTAGTAAGGGTGGGGAGCAATGAAATAAGATGTAATGCTGAGATCATGCAAGTGCACCTTTATGAAGCATGAGGACTTAGGAGAAATGTTTGGCTAGAGTCCTGCCTAACTTCCCACTGGCTGCTCCACCAGGAGGCTCTGTCCTTCAAAGGGACTGTCAGACATGGGTAAGATGAGACTCGTTACCTTTATTCCACCAAGGTAAGTATGAAGGACAGAGAACAGAGACATTTCCAGGAGGAGAATGAGGCCAGCACACGTACTGATTAAATGTTCCATTACAAAATACGCCTGTGAGGGGAAAAAAGAAGACAGAAAAAAAATGTCAATATTCTCACACAGGTTCTTCTGATAGAAATAGATTCAGAAGTCTGGAGCCTGGTTTCCAGTCTTTGGAAGCTGGAATAGCCATCACATAAACCAACACAGATATTCATCTTTATAGAGTAGTCAAAGATGAAGAGTGACCCAGGAGCACAGGGCTGCTGAGTGAAGGCCCTGACACTGCCTCTGTCTACCCAGTTTGACCTCCAGCCACTGTATATGCTATGCTGCTTTTGCTTTGTTCTGTACGAACTAAGCTCTCACAGAAACTCAGTGTCAGTGGAAGATGCTTGGAGGTCCAGCCGGTGACTGGTGTGTCACAATTAAATGATTGTCAAAAGTTCACCAATGTGAGTACAGAACACAATTACTGTAGAATGATGGATGGATCTATGGAGTTGAGGCTCATGGATGCAGATCTCTACTACTATTCCAGGCACCTATATCTTTCCATTTGAGTATTGATTCAATGATTATTGTAGGAGTTTGGGTCCTCTCAAGTTCAGGGAGTGATTGATATATCAATCAGTTCTTGGTATCTAGAAGGCACAATCTTAGAACACAGCCTGAGAGACCTCCTATGATGCAATGAAGGCATTTCATACTGTGAGCCCCAAACCTTCTCAGACACCAAGCACCACCCATCCCCACCTTCTTCTTACTAGAGTAGAACCCAGCTTCCGGAGGTAAATAAACAGGTTCCTGGCATTAAAACCCTACAAACCTGTCCCAGGTTTGCCTAGTTAATAGCTACCTTAGGACACTGGCAATGTGTCCTAACAACAGGTGCTCTGCCATTCAACTCGCAGTCTGGCTCCAAATAAAGAAGACCTGGCCTACTTTGACCTCAGAAGTAGCATTCCCTCGAACTGAAAGTTGGATTTTGTAGATGACCTCAAGTCTGGACAAAGAGGGTCATCACAAAGAGCTAGTAAGGACTTATTTGAAGGCTGTTGTAAGCTTTCGGTCAAGTAAGCAGGGAAGCAGAGAGGCTCCTATCACTGCTGGGCAACTGAATAGAATGATTAACAGGTGTCAGGAAAAAAAGAAGGGTAGCTTTCATCTGTGGTCCTGATGCTCAGAACAGTAAGTCAAGGCACTTTATGGTTTTGTTTTCATTGTGGTTTGGTTTGGATTGGATATTTTAAAAAATTAAAAAAAAAACAATGTATGTGGTATATGTGTCCTTACCCTGTTTGTCAACATATGGACAGGTAAGGCTGTGGACAGGGTAACAAACAATACATTTTCTCGAATGCTCTAAACATACTGGTAACTGTAAGAGAGAGATTATGTTGTTGTTCAAATCCAGCTAACACCCCAGGATATGGGAACCCCACCTAAATAGCTTCTGAGGCCAGCCTACAGGAGTCACTCATGTCAGATGGCAAGGCAGTATATGTGCTAAAACAGGTTGCTTTAATCAGAGAGGCCTCACTTAGACACAGACTATCTTATCATCTTGCCATGAGAAGTGAATCTATACTTCTTCCCCTTTGAACCTGATTGGGCTTTATAACTGTCCCATGCAGTAGAACGTGGAAGAAATGACATGGGACTGAAAGGCCTGTTCACAGAGGGAATATGGCTGCTGGTCAGGCTAACCCTTATGAAGCAAGCCAGACGATAAAGGAAGCTGTGTCTCTACAGAAAGGCCAAGTAAAGGCATTATGGCCCCTGGTCATTACTTTTCTCTAAGAACTAATGTCAACCAGCAGATATGGCTGTGAAGGTGCCTTTGGTGATTTCAGATCCCAACCTTTGAATCTCCCAGCTATATCCCAGATATCACAGTGTAGACAGAGGTCATGTCCACTGTGCCCTGAATCCTTGCCCCATGGGAACTGTGAGAAATAGTAAATGATGATCATTGCTTTAAGCCACCACAATGGAAGGCAGCTTGTTACACAGCTACAGATAACTAAGGTATGTACTTACCAGAAGGTTTCTCTTGCAAGTCTTTCAGACACTTCTCCTTATACTGAGCCCACTTCTGAACTGTCTCCTCAAGGAGAGACCCTGTAACCTAAACACAGAAAAACATGGTCACAGCCAGGCATGGTGACACACAGCTGGAATCTCAGCATTCAAGCGTCTCAGGCAGGATCATGATGAGTTCTAGGCCAGCCTGAGCTACGTGGTAAGACTGTCTCCGAAACAAAACAAACAAACAAAACAAGATCACTCCCAAGGAACTGTGAGTCCAGTTTTGGCTTTGTTTTTCTCCCACCCTGGTCCTCAAATTTCCTTCCGAAGTGGCCCACACCTAGAAACAATTTCCTTGGCATCTTATGTTCTACTTAAAAATAAATCTGAATTTTGCATTATTCCTTAATATTATATTTGTTTTGACAAAATTGTGATTTTTTTTTCAAAATCTTGAAGGTTAACATTTTAATGGAATATAAAATAGTCAGGCTGAAGTTTCCATACTTGCGCGTTAATGCTGGTGCGCTCCCAAGACGATACAGATTCCCCAAAGAGAAGCATCTCAGTGTGAGGAGTCCAACAGTGTGACTAAGAAAGGGCCATACACGTGTGTGTGACTGGCAACTGGTGCCACTGAGAGGACACATGCCTGTCTGAGAGGACACATGCCTGTCAGAGGGGACACATGCATATCTGAGAGGACACATGCCTGTCTGAGGGGACACATGCCTGTCTGAGGGGACACATGCCTGTCTGAGGGGACACATGCCTGTCTGAGGGGACACATGCCTGTCTGAGAGGACACATGCCTGTCTGAGGCCTTGGGCTGTTTTTCTTTCTGACATTGACTGTCCTGTACATAGAACCTTGGAAATACTTCTCACACTTGGGGGATTCCCAATAATTGAGTGCGTCTAACGGCCTCACTCTGTGAGCCTAGACCTTTCCTTCCATTTACCAAGAGCCTTTCTCTTTGGCTGTTCAGTGGAGGCATCGGCTGAAGCTCACTTTGTGTGTCAGGCTTTGTGCTGAGGGGGAAAGAGGGATGAGAAGATAAGCAGCATGTCTCTACCCAGTAAAAGAGATTTGTAACAAGTTAAAGATATGACAGGTGCAGCAGTAAGGGATGAGGAGCCTCTGAAAAACTGGGGGAGGGGGTATCCCCTTTAACACCATTTAAATTTAACTAAGCAAACATAACCAGACACTATCCCAAAAATAGTGACCCCCATCTGGAACCAATGAGGGGGAGCTGCTTTAACCACCAAGTAGTTAGACTAATCTGCCCTCTACCCTTCTCTGTTCAACGCCACCTCCCTCAACACCTTGGCAATCATAGTGAGATCCGTGGGTTTCTTGTATGAATAGCCTAGAGCATCAACACACACATGCCCACAGGTCTCTCTCTGTCTCTATCTCTGTCTATCTCTCTCTCTTTCTCTCTCTCTGTCTCGCAGTCTCCTCTCTCACACACACACTCACACATACACATACACATCACTCACACATACATCTCACACACATATCATACACACATATCATACATACACACATCTCACACATACACTCTCTCACACATACATACACAACACTCTCACACACATCTTACATATCTTCTCTCTCTCTCTCTCTCTCTCTCTCTCTCTCTCTCTCTCTCTCTCCTGGAAAAGTGCTGTGCCATCACTAATGGTCCATAGGTTTCCAAAATGTCTCAGTTCATGGCACCTTTAACTATCTCAGTAATTTTCCAAGGCATTCCCAGACAACCCCCCTCAAAAAAAAAAAAAAAAAAAAAAAACCTAAGGTCCTGTTTATTAAGTAGATATGTCCAAACAGTTTGTAAATATTTATATCTTAACAACTTTGAACCTATTGGGCATTGCACAATTTTGAAAACTTTAGGATGAGATTAGACATCCCCACCTTCATTTCCTGTTCCGTTTTGTTCTGTTTGGTACTGGCTTTCTACGGAAGTACCTGCAGACAAACCCCCAAGCTTTTCACATTCTAATAGTGAATTAAGCAGACACAGTGAGATGGAGCACAGCTCTGAGGTTGGCACTTGGGAGTGGGAGGCAGAAGATTCAAAAGTTCAAGTCCGACATTAGTAACACTGTAAGCTCAAGGCCAGCTTGAGCAACATAAAACCCTGTCAATTAATTAAATTCAGGTCTTGGGGCATAGTTTATCCTCACACTTGCCTGACATATGCAGGGCTCTGGTTCCATGCCAGCACTACAAAAACAGAACAAGGCATAGATATCTTGAGCTGAGAACTTGCATGGTGTCTGGAACTTGCCACAATCGTTATACTTTCCTCCAAAAATTAATGTATCCCATAGCACCCACTGAATTCACATTGGTACACGTTGCACCTTGACACACAGTCTCGGAACCATGATATCAGCCAATAAGGAGGAAGCAAGAGGATACAGTAGCTGGCACTTATCTCTTCACTTCATCTTGCAATGAGCTTAGACTCTGATAATAATGATCCCTTCTGAATTGGAACCCAATAGGCATCAAGTAAGCTTACTAAGAGATTGTTTAATAAACAGGCTAATCAGTGCTTAAGTGACTCATTCTCTTTTTAAAAAAATTAGCAGATAAATTAATAGCAAATCAATAAGTTTCCCAAGTCCTCAAAGCTGTAAGACTCTCCCTTGCATAAAGGGCTGTTTGTGCCCTGAGGGGGCCTTACTCAGTCCTGCCTAAAGAAGAGACTGTGAAATCAGTCTCTGAATTAAACTTCTAGCTCCCTTGTTCTTTACCAGGACAAATGATATTGGTGAAAGTTAAAAAGCAAACAAGCAAAACAACAAAACAAAACAAAACAAAACACCCAGTATCTGGAGTTGATAAAGCGCTTTGCAACACAAGCAGGAAGGCCTGAACTTGGATTCCCAAGACCCATGTAAAAAGCCAGGCATGGGGTATGTGCCTATAATCCCAGAGTTAGGGAGGAAGGCACAAGAGAAGCCCCATCCTCCAGGCCAGCTAGTGAGGGCCTGGACCCGTGAGAGACCCTGTTTCAAAAAACAAGATGAAGAACTGGGGAGGGCACTGACATCGAACTCTGGCCTGAGCATGTGCACACGAATGTGCACAAACACATACACAATAAACACACACAGTAGAAAACAAACTAGAGCAAAAAAAAAAAAAAACTATCGAATTTGCTCAGCCCAGAGGAGCTAGAGAAACGCAGGCGTCTTTCCAGGAACTTAGTTAAAAGGCATTAGAAAGACGGGAGGCGAGTCTAAAGCTGGTCACAGCTAAGTTGCCAGTGTAATGGGGAGAGGGGATTCGTGGACAGGTCCAGCTTGACCTTCAATCCTCTTTCCCTTGCATAGGCAGCCTGGATCTGTGACCAACCTGGCTGAGAAGAGATTAAGGTGGGGGGTGGGGAAGAGAGCCTTGCTTGTTTCACTTACGCAAATCTATCTTTCTTTGTTAGACCATGAATACACTGTAGAACAAAGAAAGGGAAACTCAAGTAACCAAAACCAAGGAAAAGGGGGATCACCACCTTCATCCTCAGGGAGCACCTTCCCTTCCCTTCCTTCCAGACCCTTCTCTCTCTGCACATGCCTCATCTTGCTTCTTTTTCTGTTCTGTTTTATTCTAGACAACAACAACAACAACAAAAGGAAGCCATATTGTTCTGCAACCTTTATTTTTCCACCTAGAAGATGCATCCATTTCAAAATGTACTTAGAATTTCTTTACAGTTGCTTTAATTCAACACACTTTTAACTGCTACACATAAGGCAGTGAACGAATGCGGTAGAATATAATTTTTAAATCATCCAGCACGGAACATCTAAGTTACATCCAAATGCTGCTAATAGGATATTGTGGTGAAAAATCCTCTGACCTCTGGGGCTGGGGTGGGGGCATGGGGTGAGGATGGGGGCAGGGTGGGGATGGGGTGAATCACAGTTCCTGGGTCAGGGAGTACACACGTTTTTAAAGGTTTTTGACAATGCACTGCCAAGCTGTTTATCCTTGCCAATGAAAAAGAAAATTTAAGCCATGTAACCTTTCATACACCAACCAGCAACACCTAAAATCAGCTTCTCATAGAGTCTATAATAGTTTGTATTTAATGCCAAATAACGTACATGGGTGAGGGGTGGGTGTGAGTTAGCACCATTGGCCGCTTGCATTTAGAAACTAAAGTATCTCTGAGAATTTCTCATTAAGTGAATTTTATGAAGACTTCCTGCCAGCAACACACACGCCACAGTCATTTATATCCCCGGGCAGGGAACTCATGTCTGAGTGAAATCATGAATGTCTACGCAAAGCCCAGCAATGTATAAACATCTAAAGACTCTGAGGTTAAAGTTGGATAATCAAAAGGAGATTCATCAGATTCACAGCCACATGCTGCAGCACAGACAGTGCCAGCATCTCTGTACACACAGTCCAGGTGACAAGGGGCAAGGAGACCTCTCCCCCCAAGTGCATTATTGATATGGAAACACTAGAGTGTAAGGGCCAAGTTAGGATTTGGTTGGCATTGTCAGCCAGCCTGAAGTACCGCAGATGCTTCTGGTATTATATATAAATAGTCATATGTCAACGGCTCCCAAGAGGGCTAGAGAAGACAGAAGACAGGGCCACAGCCCGCCAAGTAGACAAGGCGGCTCCCAGCTCATGAGTTTACTCAGGAGAGACAATCATGTAACTCTCTGGAGTTTTTTTTTTTTTGCCCATCTCTGAAATGGGTTCAGTAGCAATGTTCTTCTCATGCTCTGACTGGGAGCATCCTACAAGATGATGTGCGGGGAGGCATCTTACAGTGAAATGGCCAGAGCTGGAGCTGGGCATTTCGTGTGTTGTGTTCTGGACAGTTGGACACATATGGCTAGACAGTGAACCCGGTTCAACAGTTAGCTGGACATGTTGGGTTTTTATAGGGATACCCAGAGACTGCAAGTAAGGATGGGCATTCTGTCAACTCTCCCTACAATGGAACCACCAGTATCAGTGGAAATGGCACACCACGGTCACCTGCTCCTTGGGGACATAGTTCCTCAAAAGAGTCTACCACCACAGCCATATCCCCCAACACCACCAACTGTCCCCAAGTTGACAGTGCTTGAGGAACGAAGGCAGCCTGAGGGAGAATTTGGACTTGGAAAGTCAGCACCAATGCTTTTGCCCTGTCTAGTCTCTGGCAGAAAGGCTGGGAACAGGGACATTTATGAGATCTGGCACCTCTGCCCTCCCTGGATGCAGAAAGGCAGGATTTTTTTTTAAATTCTGAAGATGCAAATGAGGACTGAGAAGCGAAGGGGAATGATGCCCATTCCCTAGGGTGCTTTCTTTATCGAGATAAGTGACACTGGGGTCTCTCCCCCACCACAGGCCCAAAGAAATGAGACCCTGGAAAGAGAAGGAGTTGGCAAACCCTAAACTTCTAGGATAAGAAGAAAGCAAGCTACTGGAAACCCGAACTTAGAGGCATCACTTAAACACAGCCACACACATGCTAATTACATCCAGAAAGCTCTCTGCTAGCCTACAGTACGACACACTGATGGATGTAGAGTAACTGCATGGGCTCAGTTTCCTCCTCTGTAAAATGGGGTTAACAAGAGGACCTCCCTTGCAGGGCTGCTGAGAGCATAGAATGAGATCCTAGAAGCAGGGTTATGTGATACCAAACTTAGAGCTACGTGGTTATTGGTGTGTTCATGCTATTTATGTGCTTTAAATAGACCACAAAATATCTCTCATGTGAATATTCATTCTTTTAACTTGTATGCTAAGGTGAGGAAGTATGGGAAGTGTAACCCCAAATGTCAGTGAGGGGGAGCTCATGGACTCACTGTGATCTGTAGCATATGTTGACAGGCCTTTGGATTTGGTATCTTTCAATATTATAGACTACAGAATACTAAAGTTTTAAAGTCTTTGCAACAGGAACCTTGGAAAAGGGAAAAAGAAAAAAGAAAGACATAGAAATGTGTGGCTCATAAATGCTTACATGGGAAGATGCTTCTAGAAGGATATAAAAGGAAGACCAGGACACGAATAAGGTGTGCCTCATCATTTCAGCTGTGTAAAATAATGCACAAAAAAAGAGAATTTTTTTTTAAAAAATCAGCCAAAATATGAACAGTGAGCAGAATGCTGGGGCTGCGGTTGAGCCTCATTTTCTTAATATGGTTTTATTCTTCCCAAATTGCCTGCACAGGGCCTAAATTGCTTCTACACTCAGAAAACATGCACAACTGATAATATTAACAAGACGAATGAGGAATAAAAATCTGTTCTTACTTGCTTGATGGAAACCAGCAGAAGCAGGGCGAGGAAGGGCGTCCCAGGGCCCCAGAGCCGACGCATCCCATAGGAGTGGAGAGGCTCGGGCCCCTGGGCCGCAGCGATGCCCACTGGCTGTGGGCGCATGCGGGGCAGGGGCGCCTCTCTGCGTCTACTGGGCACTGCCGGACTTGGTCGCGGCCTCATCCTCCTGGCGCCCTTTCACAAGTGCAGGCACATCCCTCCAACACTCCAAGATGTACTGCAGGCGGTGGCCTCCTGCATTCCTCCTTGTCCAGAGAGGAAGTGTTTGCACAAGTCCTCTGCAGGCCGCCGACTGTCTGAGCTGCTCTACAGCGATCTACCGAATCTCCAAGTTTCTCATCCCCCGCCTGCCCCTCCTAAAATCTTGGGAGATTTTTCCCAGACCTACCCCCAAGATGTCTATGCTGCTTGGGACTTCCTCAGCAGGCCCAGAAGAAAAAGTAAAGGCATGGTTTCCATTCCGAGGATTTTACTCCACGCACACGGCCAGATTGAGGTTCGGATGGCTGGAGAAGATGGGCCCCCATGCCAGGTAGGCATCTTTTAAGCCAGGATTTCTTTCTAAAGCATCAAACTTTTCTAAACCACGCCAGGGCAGGGCTACCTCTGAGCTCCGAGGTTATTACTATGCGATAGTAACAAGAGCAGTTTGCCTGTCTCAAAAACAACACCTCCCGAGCCCAGGTCTGCAGCAAAAAGCCTGTCCAGTGCTGAGTTGAGTTACGTTTACACAATAACAAAACAATGGGTAGGAAGCACAGAGGTTGGTGCCTTTCAATTGTCCACGTGTTCTGAGTGGGCCGTTGTGTTCTGAACACAGCGATGCTCTGGCCACCTGACAGATATTTTTATGGTATTCATGGTTACTTACTAACCAACACCCCACTTCAGTTTATGGTTACAAAACCTTCCACCCTCTGCTCTAGTTCACTTGAACTCACCAGTCTCCTCCCAAGGTACCATTACTTCTTCATCTGAGGACTGAGAAATAGTGGGGTTCAGAGAGGCCAGGTTATTTGTTCAAGGCTGCACAGCAAGTAGAAAGACAAAGCCAGGCTTTCCAGCCGAGTCACCTGACCACAGCTACCTGGTCAGGAACTATTCATTAGCACTAGGGGTCTCAAAGCAAGCTCCTGCTCTCTAGCAGGCTCTTCTCGGTCTCTAAGTCTCTGCCTGCCACACACACACACACACACACACACACACACACACACACGCACACACACTCCTCCTCTCCCTGGCTGGCTCTCAGCTTTCTATCCAGTCTTTCCATTGAAGGACCAAGTGGAAGGTGAGAGACAAAATGTCAGAACGGCAGTAGGCATGAAAGGCAGTTTTCTCCCCCTCTCTCTCTCCCTCTCTTCTCCCTCCCTTCTTTTCCCCCTCCGACTTTTTTTTTACTTTCACATTTAAGTCAAACCATAGATCATTTCCATTAGCTGACCAAGCCCAGTGAATTCTGATCATTCACGGGGAAGCAGGTGAGTGCCGCTAGATAAAAATCCCTAAAAATCTTAAAACCCACACATGGCAAGAAGTCAAACCTTAATGATAAAAAGATCAGCCTGGAAAGGGCTCCCAGATGGGCTTTTATGGTGGTGTGATTTCTACAGTCAATATGGTCATCTCTTTGGGACCACAGAGAACGGGAGGAAGTGGAGGGAAGGAAGAAAACCTGTGTGTGTGTGTGTGTGTGTGTGTGTGTGTGTGTGTGTTTTGAATGTGGCTGTAAAGCTATTCTGTCCAAATCAGTGGGGAGCTCCCAGGTCGCAAGGTGGGGGAAAAGCACCTGTTTTGTACAAATATTCCATCTTGCCTCTTGAAAATGATTCTCAAAAAACATTTTTTCCTGATTTTCTTCCCCCTCAAAGGACTTGCCTTGGTCAGCTTCACGACCTGCTACCCGTTGGACGGATGCCATCTAGTGTCCAAATGCGGTAAACCTGTCTGAGAGAGCCTTTTGTGGTTTCTAAGGCTACGGGAGAGTACAGAACACAGGTCCTCCAGCCTCGCCAGCAGGGAAGAACAAATGGAGAGAGACAAACACAAATGTCACTGCATGCTTACATCTGGCCACCTCCAGGACTGCTCAGCACTTAATGAGGAGCCCATGATCGGCTGGGACCACATAGACTCTTTCCTCTCTCTGCTTCTTCCTGGCTTCAGGGTTATTGGATTTCTTATGTAAATTTTGACTTTTCCTGGAGTTTCTAATTGCCTTTTCTTTCCCCATCCTAAAACACAGTTTAGTTTTTGGTTTATTCCTGGAGAGCTAAATAAAATATGAATTTCTTGGGAGGCTTCACCCTCCTTCCCGACCCTACTCTAGACTTGGCCACCAAGCGGTGGAGCCTAGCCTTCTCCTCCCTTAAGGATCTTCGACATTGCTGCTCTTGCAAAGGACCCATTCAGTGAGGATGTGGNTTTCCCCATCCTAAAACACAGTTTAGTTTTTGGTTTATTCCTGGAGAGCTAAATAAAATATGAATTTCTTGGGAGGCTTCACCCTCCTTCCCGACCCTACTCTAGACTTGGCCACCAAGCGGTGGAGCCTAGCCTTCTCCTCCCTTAAGGATCTTCGACATTGCTGCTCTTGCAAAGGACCCATTCAGTGAGGATGTGGGTGATGGTCCAAGGGCTTTGAGTCTCCTAGATGGTGCTAATTTCCACAGCCAATCGGTCCCATGTCCCTTCCCACTCTGCACAATACATAGGCTTTGAAGCAAACTGCCTGAGTCTTGCTTCTCTTGGTCTCTGGGCTAAGCACCTGTTTGTTCTCTGCAATCTCTTTTTTCTAGGACTGGGCAAGAAACAGACTCAGAAATTCCCCCAAGCTTCCATGTTTCTTGTATGTTCAGTCTCGTAGGCAGATCCTAACTTCTAACATTTACATATGCAGATAAAGGCTTGTGAGAGCACACGTGAGCTACCCAAACTGGATGGCGGGCTACGAGAGGACACAAGAGGCATTAGGAGAGCGGAGGCAAAGCGCAGAGGATCACGTGTGTCATGAAAGTCAAAAGGGGGTGGCTGAGCTGGGAGGGCAAAAAGAGGGTAGATGGGAAAGAAGCTGGGGGTGTGAGGGCAAAAGGAGGGTGGATGGGAAAGAAGGTAGAAAGAAAAACAACAGAGTACATTACATTTAAAATACCATTATGAAACCTATTTATTTGTAAGCTAATAGTTTTTTTTTTTAGAAAGAGAGCATCTCATGCTTATGGAACCTAGCACCAAGGCTCCACCTCAGTTTCAAAAGAAAGAGTGGAGTTGGCGAGCGGGGAGGTGGGGGAGCATCAAGACACCAAGATAGTCTTGGCCTTCACTCAAAACCAACGTCCTTCTCTACAATTGTCAAAGGAAGCAACCCAGGCATCAAGGAATAAGTAGAGAACCAAGGTGTGCTATAATAAACACAGGGGAATACTAGTCTTCCTTGCAAAGAGTCAAGAGTTTTTGGCATATACTAAAGCAGGATGAGGTTTGGGGACATTTGTACTGTGGGAAATAAAGTGGTCACTTAAGGTCAAATACTGCATTGTTGCATTCCTATGAGGCTTCTTTTAGAATTCCAAGACAAGAAGGACAGTGGAGGCTTCCAGGGCCTGGGAGGACAAGGAGTGGAGAGTTGTTTAATGGCGACAGAGCTTTGACTTTGCAAGCTGAAAGGAGTTTTGGAGATGGAGGTGAACGTTTCCAAGCAATGTGACCATTCTTACTGCCACCAAACTGTACACTTGATGGTTAAGGCAGTAAATTTTATGGTATGCATCTTTTACCACTGGTTTCTAAAATGGACCAATGTCCCCTGCACATACTCATCCTAGGGTAGATGGAAAGGCCCACTCTGAACTTCTTCCTAGGAGAATAGCTCTGGCCATGGTACTTACACAGATGCTATATGCTGGAATATACACAGGTTCCCACTAGGGGACCAGGAAGAAGCTGTGTCAGGATGCCAGATGGCAGGGCTGGGGAGTGGAGACCGTGATACAGTAGAGAGGAGGGGGCCCTTGCTCACGCTGGCACTGGGAGCTTCATTCTGCCATGGACAGGGCGAGGTGGCAGCGGATGCTGACCCTCCTCCCCATCTGCCTGGCCCTTGCCTTCTCCCTCACAGCCATGGGCAGCAGCCACTGGTGCGAGGGGATCCGACAAATGACAAAACCTCTATGCCAGGATCTCCTCGGGGGCTCGAACTGCATTCACTTCAGCCGGGCCAGCAGCAGCACGGACAGAAGGCATGATGACAGCCAGGCTGTCCAGTACATCTGGGAGACAGGGGACGACAAGTTTATCCAACGCAGGTTCCATGCGGGACTTTGGCAGTCCTGTGAGGAAAGCCTCAACAGCACAGGTGAGTGAGTCTGTGTGTCCCCAGGCCAACAGGAGCAGGATGGCCCTGAGAAGGGGCTCCAGAGTCAGACTGCCTGGCTCTGAATCTTGGGTCTGCCATGGATTGTCTATGTAAGCTTAAGCAATTCCTTTACCTCTGACTCCCAATCTTCTCACCTATAAAACGGGAGTCATGGAGGTGCTCATGGAGGAAGTGCCTGACGTACTCTTTATTAAGCACAAGTGTTCACCCACTTGCCGCTCGTCTCACAGTTCCTCAAGAATCAAAGGTGGCCACTACCCTCCTCTAAGCTTCATCCCTAAGATTCCTTTCTCACTCTAAAAGTTGTTGTTGTTGTTGTTATTGTTGTTGTTACTTGGGATGGGGTCTAACTTTGTAGCCTTGGCACACCTGGAATGTAGATCAGGCTGACCTCAAACTCACAAAGATAAATCTGCCTTCCAATGCTGGGATTAAAGGTGTGTGCCACCATACCCAGCTTTAATTTTTTAATGTATTTGTTTATGAACCTTAATTTTCAAAGTAAGTGCATGAGAGTGTGTTTCTGTATGTGTGTGTATGTGTGTCTGTCTGTCTCTGTGTGTGTGTGTTTGCGTGTGTGTGTGTGTGTGTGTCTGTCTGTCTGTCTGTCTGTCTGTCTGTCTGTGTATGCTCAAAGACCAGAAGAAGGCATCGAATCCCCAGCATCTAGAGCTGCAGGCAGTTGTGAGACATCTGACTTGTTCTGGAAACCAAAGCCAATGCCTTTTCAAGAGCAGCAAGCTCTCTTCAACACTGAGCCATTACCCCAGTTCCTCCAATGTTGAGTCTCTCTTGCTCTTTTAATGCCTCTTGAAACAGAGGGTTCTATTTCAAACAAAGGACAAAGAAAATACACACACACACACACACACACACACACACACAGCTCTTAGCATCATTAGGTCACCTCCAGATCCGTCACAATCATGACCCATAACAAGTTGCAGCCTTTATCTCAGTCTGTCCTTGAAACAGCCCTGCATGCTAGATGTCCTTCCCTCAGCTCTGAAGCAGGAGACTGGGGCACAGAGAATTTGCACAGCAATAAGCCTTGTCTTGAGTCAGTCAGCCCTAATTCATTAGTATCTTCCAGACTTTGTTGATAGAGGGTGGGGGCTTATAAAGCAAAAGGTGAGGGAAGAAGAAAGAGAAGATGGGGAGGTGGTACCTAGAGCAGAATTACCTCACAAAGAATAGAAGACAGAGGAGTGTCAGCCCATGCTGTTAGACAGGCTGGCTGAGCTCTATGCTTAGGGCTGGTGAGCTCCTCTGTTTTCACAGCCAAGGCCCCAGAGTGAAAAGGGGCGACACCCCTAGCAGTACCCACATATATCCTTGGACTTACATTTCAGATGTTTATTTTACCACCCTTGTGGCATTTGAAAAATTGTTCTTGCAGCCTAAGTAGACTGCAATGAGGAACAAAACCCTGAGATATAGTATAACTGCTTCCAACCCCATCCAAGCGGGCTACTGAGAGCAAGCGCATGCCTCGCCTTAGCCTCTGCTCTAAATGTGATTCAGACACATCACTTATGCTATGAAACACTACCAGAGGGTCCTCTCGAATTCTCTCCTTTCTACAGTACTAGTGTATAAAATACACTCTCTTGACACCCCCCAACACCTTCCACCCACCCACGGTGACATTTGGCTTCTGATCCTGCCTCTTCTAGGATTGTCAAGATAGTCCCATATTTTTTGTTTGGGAACTGTAGGCGCCACATCCATAAGTGAATAATGACTTAAGAACTTCTGTTCTGTTTCCAAATCTGTTCCCCCAACATCTGAGGTGGCTTCATCTATTTCCACAACTGAGTATAATGGCAGGGATTGGAATCACCTTGGAAGCTTGTAAGCCTCCAGGCACCAAGTCCCAGAGGCTCTAACTCAATAGAGGTGGGATGGAGTCTAGAAACCTGCTCTTTGTTTATTTGGTTGTTTGGAATTTTTTTGTTATTGCTTTGTTTGGCAGTTTAGCTAAGGTAATATTTACATAGAGATAAGAGTCGCACATTTTGAAAGGCTTAGAGATAAAACCACCTCGTTCTCTGACCCCGTTCCTTCAGGGGAAACTTTCAATATGAAGGACAAACATGGATATCTTCATTTTAGACATTAACTATTGACTTCGTATTATAATTAATAAAACATATTGTTCTGGGACAATACCCCACATAATGCCTGCCATCTTCTTGTCTAGCAATATCACTGCTGTATTCAATAAGCCACTAACTTCGACTAGATGTTGCTCATTCTGGCAACATACAGAATGTTCTCAGTATATTTATTGTTTGTGCAGATTTTTGCTCTCCCTGGAGTTCTAATTGCTGCTTCTGTTCCCATCCTCGGAGTGTTAGCATTTCTCTCTCACTCAACTCTCTTCTCTCTCTAGAGTATTTATCTGTGTTTCTAATTTCCTTCCCTGGTGATTTTGGCCGACATCACAGCTAGAGAAACACACCCCAGGACACAGAAAAGCCCTCCGGATAGAAGAGAGTTGGAGTATCTTGGAGTACACTCACTAATGAGCATTTCCATGTTTGGCATGAGGCTAGGGGGACAGGGGTTTAACAGAGAGGGAGCCATAGTGCTGAGAGCTAACAGCCACTGGAAAATATCTACTATCAAGGTAAAACAAGGAAGGGTGTGGTGATGGTTAAGACAGAGGTTCATCCATCATGTTAGTGACAAGGAAGGGTGTGGTGATGGTTAAGACAGAGGCTCATCCATCATGTTAGTGGACGGAGGAGATGCTACTTAGGTATAGAGTCTTCATAAAGCAGGTGGCCATTGTATCAAGCCACCACATGTGCCTTAGTTTTAAGTGTGTGTGTGTGTGTGTGTGTGTGTGTGTGTGTGTGTGCGCATGTTGAAGGGGGCTATGTGTGTGTGTGCATATATGTGGAGACCAGAGGGCAACCTCAGGTGTCATCCTTGAGAATGACACCTGCTTTAAGTCAGGGTCTCTAATTGGCCCTGACCTCACTAATTAAGCATCAATGGCTGGCCAGCAATCCACCCCAGGATTCTCCAATCTCCACTCCCCCACCACTGGGACTGCAAGCTAACACCACCGTGCCCAGCATTTTAACTTGGGTTCTGAGGCTCCAACTCATGCTTTCGAGGCAAGCAGTTTATCAACTGAGTTGTCCTCCCCAAGGCCCGTATCTGGGATTTTAACAGATGGAGGTCAGGAGTCAGGGTGTTCCAGGCAGACAGAAATGAATTGACCTGGTCTGAGGCGGTCAAATCAGGCTTTGCCACTAGAACACGGGGCAAGAAACAGGAGAAAGCCTCAGTGCACATAAAAGCTCGAGTGGAAAGCCGGGCATGGTGGCGCACGCCTTTAATCCCAGCACTCGGGAGGCAGAGGCAGGCAGATTTCTGAGTTCGAGGCCAGCCTGCTCCACAAAGTAAGTTCCAGGACAGCCAGGGCTATACAGAGAAACCCTATCTTGGAAAAAAAAAAAAAAGCTCAAGTGGCCATTTCATGTCGATGGGCAGCTGCTCCCCCCTTTTATTGGGGGAGAGGGAGAGTCTAACTGGAGAACTCAGTCGCTGCCTTGGCATTGATGTGCTATGTGTGATGTCGGAGGGGGGAGGGCCTTCAATAGCAGCTGAGCTTGAGGATAGGATAGAAAATTAGAGAGATGCAAGTTGCTTTCCCTCTGAGAAACACGGCCTCAGCTGGACTTAAGGAAAGGGAAAAGCTGGACTTTAAGGAGGCGCAGAAGCAGGTATCAGCTGGACACCTGCATGAGGTGTGTGTCCCTTAGTCATGGCAACACGAGGCTGGTACCTGGTACAAATTGTCCCTAAGACTTTGGATAAGAAGTGGTTAGTCAGCTTATGTGCACGTAGTGGGGAAGTCCTCATCCTAAAACAGGATCTGGGACAACATTAAGAGACTGTTAAAAGACTGTGTGAAGCTCTTTTGGACCCTTTCCTCTAGCACGGCGTTCTCAGCCTTCCCAATTCTGCAGCCATTTAATACTGTTGCTCATTTTGTGCTGACCCCAACCATAAAATGATCTTCATTGCTAATCCATAACTGTAGTTTTGCTACCATTATGAATCACAATGTAAATACTTTTGGAGATAGAGGTTTGCCAAAGGTTGAGAACCACTTTAGAGGACTTATAGAAAGCCCTCTTGACATTCCTGTCAACTCAGGGAACACACACACACACACACACACACACACACACACCACTTCCACTTGGATGGCACGAGAGAGCCTTTCCTACATCAGCTGGCACACATGCTAAATTTTAAAGAAGACTGGTGTTCTTGGCAATTCACACACAATCTTGAGTAGAAATTAAGGATGTGTTTCCTGGTTCCTCCCCAACTTTCACACCTCTGTTCTTGAGTTCAGGCTGGGAAGAACCTTTAACAAGGACCTCACTGAATGGTCCTAAACTCACTCCTCAGGCATGTTCTCTAAAGAAAATAAACAAAGAGAGTTTAAGAATTGAGATTATTGCATATTATATTTTTTTTCTTGGAAACTCACAGTTTTTATTAGCATGTAAAATATCTCTGCAAAGTTCCGTACTCTCCCCCCCAAAATGATTAATATGACACATCCCAATGTTTCCCAAAATTTATTAGAGGTTTCTACATTCACATTTATTTATATTATTATATAACAATTAGAGAGAGAAACTGTGTTACTTAAGTGCATTGCACCATTGAAGGTTGTGTAGCTAGAGACTGATGAGCTGGACTTTTCCTGTCACGCTACAATCTAATAACCATTGTGATGCTTTCTGCCCATTTGCCTAAAGCCCCTCTGCTCACATCTCCCATACTTCTTGGTATAAGAAAGCTAAGGTTTCTAAATGTTATTACATTGCCATTGTATTAAGACAGAAGGAAGATATCTTCTCAGAAAGAATTCACCATCCCAGAACACATTATCCTCTCCATGTTTTGCAGGACGTACCAAAAGCAAAAAAATTTAGTGTTCAGTTTTTATTTGATATTGGAATTAATTAATACCTAACATATTAGAGGGTAAGTCAAAGCTAGATATTAGGAGTTACAAATTCCCTGCGACTTCATGGTGACTCATGACCATCTGTAAGATGTGATGCCTTCTTCACGCAGGTGTACATACAGACAGAGAGCTCATACATTAAAAGTAATAATCATGGACTGGACAGATGGCTCAGCAGTTAAGAGCACTGACTGCTATTCCAGAGATCCTGAGTTCAATTCCCAGCAACGACATGGTGGCTTACAACCATCTGATGCCCTCTTCTGGTGTGTCTGAAGATAGCTACAGTGCACTCATCATATATATAAAATAAATAAATAAAATCTTTTTTAAAATAATGATAATCATAATAAATAAAAGTTATAAATTCAAAGAGCTCACAGGAGGTGGTAACAGGAGTCTATGAATATAGGACTGCCAGTGATCTTGAACTTCATGCCTGGGCCAAGGGGTCATCTCTTTGAGTTCAACTCAGCATTGAGGTCAGGTCCTGTTGGGAGCTCAATACAGACAGATCCTTTGCTCTTACAAAGGGAGAGATTTGGATTTTTCAATCTCCCAGTTGAAAAATCAGTTTAGAGCTTTACAAAGGCTCCCAAAGGCATCTTTGCGATAAGGTACAGAACGTAACAGAACACTGAATCACTGACTGCATCACAAGCACCCAGGACTCCGGGCAGAAGAAAGAAGGAAGGAAGGGTCAGGACAGAAATGATGGAGAAGCAGTAAAAACAGTGGAGAGGGTGCTGAGGGCGTGGACTGGGCTCAGCGTCACTGGCAATAAAGACTCTGGTCTCAGGAAGACGTTCCTAACAAGTGCGGGATTTAAGGGTCAGCTCATTAGTTCTGTGGCACCGGACCTGACTGAGAAAAGCTTCCCCATCTAAATCAGCTCATCTCCCTGCAAGTGGGCCCTGCAGTGCGTTAAAAGAGAGACTACATCTCTTTTTTTTCCTCATCCTGAAATAAACGTTTGCAGTAAAGCTCCTACAGAGAGCCTTGGCTCTCGTCTTCTTTTCCGTGGGCAAATCTCTGAGTCAACGATATGTGCTTGAGTAGACCCTGGGCTGTTGTGCTGAACTCAGCGCATTCAGACAGGGGCGCCTGGGTAGCCCTGGGGCCTTGATTCTGGGGCAGGACCCTGGGGCAGAGTCGAGCACCCAGGCCTTGTATGCATTCTCCTACGGCTGGCGGCTGGCGTGCCTCTTGGCCGCCCAAGGCCTGCCAAGCTATGTAACACCCGCCTCTCTGGCTTCATGGGATTTGTAAAGATTTTTCTTCTTAATCCTGCTGGCTTTGTTCAGAAGGAACACCGTTTCTGGGGATTCACATTAATCAAGGGGTCACTCGGGTCTAGCTCTCTGGGCCCAGCTAATCTTGTCCTTCTAAGCTATTGGGAATTCTCTTAATCTGTGCAGCTGGCCTTCTGGTGCTCTGTGCCCTGTCCCTGGTCTGCTCCTGGATTCTGCTGACCCTGACCCTGACCCTGACCCTGCCCCTGCCCCTGCCCCTGCCCCTGCCCCTGCCCCTGCCCTTACCCTACCCTACCCCTGGCCTTACCCTACCCCTGCCCCTACCCCTGGCTTCTCCTGCATCACTGGTAGGAGAGACAGCTCTCCTCAGAATAAGGACACTCACTCCTTTCATGTGCTTGGGATGCGATTTGAGGATGTCCCCCAAAGGTTCAAGTACTGAGCCTGGTTCAGTGTGGTGGTTAAGGCAGTAGGATTTTTTCAGAGGTGGGACCTAGTGAAAGATGATTAGGTCATTGGCTGCTTCCCTCTTTCTCCTGAGAACCTGGTGAGTTCCTGAGCATGTGGATTCTTTGTGCTTCCCGTCACACAGTAGCTGCTCTCTACCTCTTGTGCCTGCTCCCACTGTGACGGCATCTGCCATGTGTAATTTAGCTAGAAGTCCAGGCCTTCATCAGAGCCAAGCAGAAGCCAGGCTTTTGCTATTATAGGTCCAGAACTGTAAGCTAAAAAACTACTCATTTTCAAGTATCCAGCTTGAGCTTATTGACTTGAGTATTATGCTATAGTAGAAAACAGACTAATATACATCTCCAGGCATTAGGTAGAGAGATAGCAGGTAGTGATGTAAAGAAATGTACCAATGCTCAGGTAGGAAAGCCCCATTTTCTTTTTTTTCTTTCCTTTCTTCCTTCCTTCCTTCCTTCCTTCCTTCCTTCCTTCCTTCCTTCCTTCCCAGTACTAGGAACTAAACCTAGGGCTTTGCAAATGCTAGGCAAATCCCCTACTGAGCCACAGCCCCACTTTCAGACTCTCTATCAACATGTATCTTGTTTGGACCTGGCTTTCAAATCTGCAAGATAGAAAGCCTCATACTGGCCTCTATCAACAATTAGGCACAAAAATGTTTGCGGCGATCTATCACATGTTTCAACAGCTACCTTACTACAAAGTCTAGAAGGTTCTTGTGGTGATGGAGATAGTCATAGAAGTGCACTCAGGGACTGCACACACACACACACACACACACACACACACACACACACACACCGTCTTCTGCCTCTGCCCAGCTAAGGGTAACATGCTAGACTATGTCTGGGAAAATGTATGATATCTGTCTTTCTGGGCCTGGGTTACCCATTCATAAAAGAACGTTTTCTAGTCCCATGCTACCTTCTGTAAACTCATTTTTCTTCACAGCTGAATCGAATTGTACACACACAGCACGTTTTCATTAGTTTGCTGTCCGTAGAACAGGGCTTGACTGTGTTCTCCTTGTCTTCTAGGCGAGCGGTGCAGGTGCTTCCTGGGGATAGTACCCACTGAGGGACAAGGTAAGCGTCATGCTTACAGCCAGGGTCTCTCACAATCTGAACGGTTCCAATTGTTTTATTGGAAATGAGGGAAATGATGAGATGGTTGGATATGGTTTTCCTGTGAAGACAACGGAGGCTCTGTTCACGCGCCTGATAGCCCTGATGGGCTGGAAGATGGTAGTCAGCTTCACAAGGTGACAGGAAATTGGTGGAGTCTGCAGCTTCCTGAATTATGAATATTTCTATTGTGGCCAGTCTCACGCTCTGTGGGTAAGGAAGAGGCCAAGTTGGAGTACCATTGCCTTGTGTGCACTTTCTTCTCTCCATCACCCACTCAGTTCGCTTGGTATCTCGATGTCTGCTTTTCCAGCAAGAATAGAGGCTTTATGAAGCTGCAGAGATGACTGTGCCAGTCTTAGTCATTTCTCTGCCGATCAGCTGTCTTGCCTGGTTGATAGTGGAACTTTTACAAGTTTCCACTTCCCTTCCATCCCCTCTTTCCATTCTGCTCCCCACAACCATATCCAACACAGCTCCAGTTGTGCTCCCAGCAAGAGTGCACAAGCAGCTTGCATAGGAACAAGGGATGCTGGTGGAACTGGAGCCCACCCAAAGCTCTTAATTCTCAGATCCTTCTGCCCTCTTATTTAATTTTATGTACCTTCTTCTATAGACTGGGGACAGGGTGAATCTGCACACCTGTTTGCAGGTGTCTGCAGAGACCAGAAGAGGTATGGGATTCCCCTGAAGCTGGAGTTACAGGTAGTTGTCTCACCAGACTTGGATGCTGGTAACTGAATTCTGGTCCACTTCAAGAGTAGCAAGTGTAGGGCTGGAGAGATGGTTCCGTAGTTAAGAGCACTGACTGCTCTTCCAGAGGTCATGAGTTCGAATCCCAGCAACCACATGGTGGTTCACAATCATCTGTAATGGAATCTGATTCCCTCTTCTGGTGTGTCTGAAGACAGCTACAGTGTAATCATAAATAAAATAAATAATTCCTTTTAGAGAGAGAGAGAGTAGCAAGTGCTCTTAGCCACAGAGCCATCTCACCAGCCCCTGTGCACCTTCTGTAAAAAGAGACAATGTCTCCATTGGAATCAAAATAATGTGCTGACTCTTAAGCTAGAGAGTGGATTGCAGTCCTATGCCAGGGTTTTGCTTATATTTTTCCTCCCACCTGTGGGAAGTATTTGTACCCAACTCCTTGAGACCCTAGGATTCCCTTGACCCACCAAGTTCCTAAGACTCAACAAAGGTACCTTTGGTCTTCACATTGAAAGCTTGTAGTAGAGAGGTATCTCCCATCACTACCTCTTCTTACATGAGTCCACAGGAAGTACTTATGCTGGAAGTTTGGTCCCCAGCATAGAGTAACTGAGAGATGATGGGGGACCTTTAGAGGTAGAGACCATGGGAGGCTTAAGATCATTGGGGGTGATGCTCAGAAGGAATTGATGTAATTTCCTTGCATTTACCCTGAGTTACTTCCCATGAAAGAGTGTTAGGAGGAGGGGGAGGAGAGGAAGAGGAGGAGGAAGAGAGAAAGAAGAACAACAACAACAAAAACAACAACAACAACAACCCTGGCCTCTCTCTGTCCCTCTGGCTTCATGTTAGCTTGGAATATATGATTCCATGCCCATAGTGTAATAAGATAACTAAGGTAGTTTAGCAAGAACCTGGCCCATGCTGTTTGGACTTTACAGCATCCAAAACAGCTAACTTAATAGACTTTTTGTTTACAATATATCTAGCCTCCAGTCTTTTGTTATAAGAACAGAAACCAAAGGATCAAACCTTCCAGTTATGGGTTCTGAATGCTCGCCGTATCTGTCCTTTCTGTTTATAGGGGTTTTATGGCTCTCCATTGGGGCTGAAGTCTTGGATATCTTCCTGATACTGACAGGTGTCATCCTCCTGGGCTTCAGCGTGAGTTGTTACAGTTCCAGATGCAGCTGGCTCAGCGTGGATGCCTCAGTGGCTATCCTCATGGTGCTTGCAGGTACTTTCTAGCAGGAGCAGTTTCTCCCAGCTCACTCCAGGGAGGACATGGTGCTTCAAGCCACGGAACAGGCTGGCTGGCTCCCTCCAGTCACTGGCCAGCTCAATAAAATGGCTGGTCTTCTGGATAAATCACTGGACTGATCCCACTGGGTGGAAGTAGTATTGAAAAGGAAGAAGCTGGGCACAGGTGGAGAGAAACACTTACCAGCTCATGTCACAGTCGGGAAAGAGGCTGCACTGGTGCTGGGAATAGCAATGAGCTCACATAGCAGAGAGGTTAGGCTTGAGAGCACAGAGGAGTCCTACGGCCAAGCCTCTGTTACAAGAATATAAGTATACTCTGTGTGTGTGTGTGTGTGTGTGTGTGTGTGTGTGTGTGTACACTTGCTTATATGCAAGCATATATTAAGTAACACTAGGAGAGTTACTTAACTACTATAAGTTAAGTGTTATAGCTAGGCTCTGGTAAAGACAAAATAAGAGTGTACCTACTATATAGATTTCCGTATCTTAAAAATTATCACCAACATTTGGTATAAATGTTCCGCAAAGAACTCTTTATTATTTTTTAACACTACCTCTGCTCTCCAAACAGATTAGCTTGGCCTTCTAAGGTCCTTAAGTTTATTTCCACCAAGATAGAATCCTAAACATGCGGCTTCCTTCCAGCCTCCAGACGGACACACTAGGTTCTGTTAATGTGTATCATCCAATTTGTTCATCATTCCTGTGTCTGATGAACCTAACACATCTTGCCCAGGTCACAGCTATGATAAGTAGAAAGATAAAATCCAACCACTACATCTTCCATAGCAAAGAGCGGGGCCACAGACATGTGGAAATTCTTGCTCAGGTCCTGGTTTCTACTATGTTCTCTTGCTTATGATTGGGCCTGTTTGTGGGTGAGATATCAGATGGACTCTTTAAGGATGCACAAGCACACATGCTACCTAAGGATCTGTGGGTGCGAGAGCATCTACCACGTGCAGGGTAGAGAAACTGGTCCAGTGTGCTGTGTTCTTAGGTGTGGCTTATGATGATTTCCTTGCACAGGACTCCTGGGCATGGTGGCTCACATGATGTACACAACTAGTTTTCAAATCACCGTGAACCTAGGACCAGAAGATTGGCGGCCTCAGACATGGGACTATGGCTGGTCCTATTGGTAAGTTTCTTGGTTACAAGCACTGATGAACCAGAAAAGATGAACATGGATTTTTGCAGGTAAATAGACGTTGTGATAGAACTGATACCTGCTACTCTTGTAGCTCTTGACTGCTAGTATAACCTTTCTATAACCCAATCATCTCGGCTGTAGAGTAAAATTGCCTGCCTTGCTTAAGGATTTTTTTTCATAGTTTAGTTTCTTATTTAATATCTTAATACAAGATGTTTTTTATCACATTCTTTCTCCACCACCAACTATTCTCAGATCCTCTCTGCCTCCCAACCTACGCATCAAAAAATCAAAATTAAGACAAAGAAAGAAAACCCAATAATACAAAAAATACCAAACCAAAACAAATCAGAGAGAGAGAGAGAGAGACAGAGAGAGAGAGAGAGAGAGAGAGAGAGAGAGAAAAACTTCATTTTTTGTTGACCAAATACTCCTATAGTCCTGAGTATAGAGCCTACCCAGAAATGTTGATTGACACTCAACAGGAGAAAACAGACTTTCCCTTTCCCAGAAAGTATCAATTGCAAACATGCTCTTGGCTAGAGGTAAGAGCCCATGTCTGCTTAGCCTGCTCAGTACTGAGATTTTATCCAGTTTGAACCTGTGGAGATCTTGTGCATGCAGTCAGAGTCTCTGTGTGTTGATAGGTGAATCAGTCTTATTGTGTCTGGACAACACCGTTCTCATCCATCACCTCTGACTCTTATGGTCTTCCTACCTCCTCTTCCCCATAGATCTCTGAACCTCCAGGGGAGAGATTAATTTAAAACACCTCATTTGGAGCTGAGTGCTCCGAAGTCTTTCACTCTCTGCCCAATTGTGGGCCTCTGTGTTCATTACCATCTACTGCAAGAAGACGCTTCTTCGATGAGGGCTGATTGATACTCTGTTCTATGAGTAGTATGTCATTAGAAGTCATTTTATTCTTGTATCACTTTATAGAATGATAGTAGTAGCTTTTTCCCCAGGGTTCATGACCTAACTAACTAATCTACCTCAGATTCTCAGATATTTTAACAGTGTTAGGTATGGATTCATTCCATCTTTTGGAGTGGGACCTAAGTCCAATCAAAAAGTGGTTGGTTGCTCCGATAATGTCTGTGACGCTGATGCACAGTAGACCTTGCAAGTAACTGTTGTAGGTCGCAGAGTTTGTAGCTGGGTGACACCAGCGATAACCTCTCTCCTCCGTTAGCATACAGAGTGCCTTCTAGTAGCCAGTAGGAGTGACGCTGCTAGCTGGGCATCAGCTCGATTCTTCTATCTTTAATGATGTATAGAAGCTGTGTCTTCAGCAGTAAGGCCATAGCTTGGAGAGAACAAAGATGTTATATTTACAAACTACTTGGCAGATGGCAAAGTCTAGATTTTTAAACACAGATTGGAGAGGTTTTTTTCTGAGCTAGACCCTTTTAGACCTAGCTTCTATTTCTACTAGAAAGACATGACATACAAGGTCTGTCTCTAACAGGAAGATGCAGTCACGCTATACAAGACCCCCATGGGGATTTCTTTGTAACTTCTTGTTTTTTCAGTGCTGGGGATCAAACCAAGGCACTCACGCACGCTGTGCCTTCCCAAATGGTCTGTTTCAGCAGCCCCAAATATATCGTATCTTAAAAATCAGTGTGTGTGTGTGCTCACGTTGTCATCCCACACAGTAACCTCTAATGCTGGGAGAAAGTCACCAACTTCAAAATGGAGGCATTGGTGTCAAAACCTGACAAAATAGAATCAAAGAAAGTCAGACGCTGAAAGCACTCACTCATAACTGTCCTGATGCCTGGAGCTTTTAAAAAGTTAAAAAACAAAATTCTAGGCAGAAATTTACTGTGGGTTACACTAAGACAACTAGAGGCATAGGGAGAGTCAGCCACTTAAATAGGAACCCCAGCACGCTCTGTGTAGCACAAGCTTGACCCGAAACAACTAGGGTCAGTTGTACCACCAAAATTACAAGCCTTACCTAGCAACTATGCACACCAGCCAATCAGGGCTTCCCAGCTCCCGATGGACACAAGACATCCACTTTTCTTTTTCAATAACCAACTTTTCCCTCTGTTCTCCAGAAATGCCAGAGGCTACCCCTGTCAGCCCAGGTGTTCTGGATTGCACTTCTCTTCACTGTTTGTGCCAAATAAAGTCTTTGCTTGAAGAATTCTCTTTATAGTTTCACTTGGTGCTGACAGCTATTTTCCTGTCTGTAAAACTCACTTTTGGCAATCACTCCCTCATTCTGCTATTAAGCTTCATGCTGCACCTGCTTCTAAACCCTTCTCAGCTTTGGTCTCCCCAGTCTGAAGATGTTCACATTTATTTATAACTGGAACTCTGTACGCTGTGCCTTCCATCTGGGTCACTGGAGTGTCCTTCCTTCTTAACTTGTTTGAGGGATACAAGACATCTGAGGGACGGCCAATCATCAATAATCAGACTTTGGCTGATGTCCTGCTCTGTGTGTGTGTGTGTGTGTGTGTGTGTGTAAGGGGTGTGTGTGTAAGGGGTGTGTGAGGGTGTGTGTGAGGGTGTGTGTGAGGGTGTGTGTGAGGGTGTGTGTGAGGGTGTGTGTGTGAGGGTGTGTAAGGACTCAGTGGGACTATGCAATAGACTTCTTTCTTGTCTTCTGGGAATCCTATTCCCTAAATACTGTGTGTTGCTCATTCTTCCCTATAAACCCTGTAGTCCCTTCCCTTGTCATTTTCCATGAAATGCAGAACTTTATAATCTCCTTCAACAGAAAAATCCACCTGTGAAAGGAAACCTCCCAACCTTATCCTAAGACATACCTAAAAGCACAAAACAGCATTCCCCATGAGTAACAGCAATGTCTCTACCTCCAAGTGGGTGGCTGCCCCACTCCAGAGCAGCCCTGGAATTCCACTCAGGTCTTTTCTAACTGTGCCTTCTATTGCAGCCTTGCCTGGGGATCTTTCGCTCTCTGTATGGCTGTATCAGTGGCGACCATGAGCAGATACACCACAACCCAGGCAGAGGTGCCAAGGGCACAGAAAGGCGGTCCATACCCTCAGCACAACACCCCACAGCCTGGGCCTTCACTTAAGGTTTGGCAAACAGGAGTGACTCCCCATCCTGTGGGACACGTCTTCATGAATGTTCCTGGGCACCAGCCCCCAGGTACAGGAGGCAAAGTGTCCATGTGCTAGCCACTGCTGCATGTGCGGATGAGCTGGACATTTATTACCACAACGAACACCCCTGGAGTGGAGTTCAGAAGCCCACGGTATAGGTAAACTTTCCTCTAGCCCTCTCTGGACTTAGCCTCTCATGTCTCCTACAACCCCTGTATCTTTAGAGGAAATAATGTCTACAGAAGATATCAACTATTAATACCCTGGTATAAAGGAACATCTGAGGCTTCTCTGACTCTGAGTTTAATCAATATCCCAAAGAAAGTGGAATCATGAAAGTATTAAGGGAAAAATGATGAAGGAAAGGACTCCCCATCCCTTACAGCAGAAGCAAAATGTCACCCACACACATTCACTGACAGACAAACCTGGAATATTTTTTTCTAGTTGATGCAGGAAATAGATCACACTGTGCATTCTAATTTTCATTAAGAAGACAGAAATTTTAAAATCAATTATGTTGCCTAAAAATATCCTTGACCAGGCTTGGAGACACGGGTCTCTAATCTCACAGCTCAGGAGGCAGAGGTGGGTGGATTTTTGTGAGTTCAAAACCAGTCAGTTCTTTGGAACAGCGGAGCTACATAATAGAGGAACTGCATCTCAAAGTAAATTCCTAATATCTACCAGCAATGAAGCCAGTTTGGAAGGACTGTGAAGCGATAGACAGAAATGGCAGGACATCTTATCACAGTGAAGAGGAGCGAATGCTTGGATTGTGCTGCTTGAGTTAAATCACAAGGCATTCTTGCATCTAAAAATAAACCCTGCCAAGCACGTGTGTGGCACTGTGCTCGGGACTTCCTGGTGCATTCAATTATGACACTGCATGAGTCTATCCCCCTGTCTTAAACTGGCGAGAGATTAAGCTACAGGTTATCAGGCATGTGGAACATTTTGGAAAGGAATCCCAAGAATCTTAAACACATCCTAGCCCAGAGTGATTTAGAAGAATGTACATGTATTTGTTTCTGTGTTTATTTTGTGTGTGTTCACGGGTGGAAGCCAGAGAACAACTTGCAGAACTGAGTCTCTCCTTCTACTGTGGATCCTAGGGATCGAACTCAGTTCCTCAAATTTGGTGGCAAACTCTTAGCCCGATGAACCATCTCACCCTCAGACTCATTTTTTGTATTGCATTTATGTGGTTAATAACTATATTTCTGAAAAAATGTTAGATGTCTACAATAAAACACTAATTTGTTTGTGCGTGCTGAAATTAAGTTATACTATCAAAGAGTAATGGGGAAATTTTCAACTAGTTTCTTCATGTTTAAGATTCAGGTTGAACATGTGTCTGGTAATTGTTGGTCCCGTGTGTTTTGTTGTACAGTACTTCAAACCCAGCTTCTCTCATCTCAGATACGAGCATCGGTGTTCCCCAGGCCCTTAGCCCTCCCAGAACAGAAGGACTGATACCCCATAACCTCTGCCCTTTGCAGCCTGTGGCTTCTTCCATAGGAGTCATCACCCTGCATGTGTATGCAGGGAGAGCCTGGGTGACTTCCTGGTGTTCAGTCTAATCTGATCCCAGAGAAGAGGAAATCCTTTGAAATGTTCTGCAGAGACACCTGACTGTTGGATGAAAATGTGAAGCCTACTGCTGACGATGCCACAGAAGAAATGAATCTTCTGGAGTCACTCAAACAAAACTGTTGTCAAAGGAGCCGGCAGCTGTCGTGGATGTCGAGCAAAGACAGGTTCTTGAGTTCCGAAGGCATTTGCTCTCTTTTAAAATCTTAAAAATATTGGTTGTGCATCAGGTGTGCTGGTGCATGCCTATAATCCCAGCACTGAGACAGAAGGATGATGAGTTTGAGGACAGTCCAAAATACACAGTAAGGCCATTTCTAAGATGGACAATTGTTGTGGTGTTGAAGCATAGCACACAAACAGATGGGTATCTAACTTACATGTGTACAGCATTTTCAGAAAGGGAACATTTGCCCTGGCGTGACTATTTTGCTGGTCAAGAAACAAATACATGTCATCTGTGTCTGCCAGAATACATGCACTGACATATTTTAATTCTTCAGTATATTAAAATGTTTTCTTTACATTTCTGTTCCCTCACACAGGTCATAAATTTATTTTATGAGACTATATAAACATTTCTCCTTGTATCTCCAACATCTAAATTAATGTTTGATGTGTGTGTGTGTGTGTGTGTGTGTGTAGATACCAGATAGCCTTCTAAAAAATTCATTTCATGGGAAATAATATGGCTATGACTAACAACAGGAATTCTACAGCCAGATAATCTGCTTGTTTTGGTTTGGATGTAAAAGGGACCATTTTATATTTTTTGTTAAAGAGTTGGTCCCCACCTAGGGGTGTGATTGAAAGTGCATGGATTGGGCAGTGGTGGCGCATGCCTTTAATCCCAGCACTCAGGAGACAGAGGCAGGTGGATTTCTGAGTTCAAGACTAGCCTGGTCTACAGAGTGAGTTCCAGGACAGCCAGGGCTACACAGAGAAACCCTGTCTAGAAAAACAAAACGAACAAAACAAAAATTAAAAAAAAAAAAAACTAAAAAAAAAAAAAAAAGAAAGTGCATGGATCATGAGGGCACTAACGTCATCAATGGACTCATTGATGAGTTCATAGTTGGATGGGTTGTTAGAGGCTGGGTCCTTGTACGATAAAAAAAAATGACTTGGGGTATATATGACTTTGAAGAGGAGCAAAGATCTCAGTGGCCCTGACTCAGAGACAACCAAGATCAAGGGATGAAAACCCACCGGCCATTTTTACCTGACAGCTCTCTGTCCTCGGCTAACCCATCAGTGAATTTTATCAGGCATCTACAATGCCACAGGCACCATGCCATCTCTCCTGCTTGGAAGGATGTAGAATTCTGGCTGGGACCAGTGCTGGAAGGACTGTTCAATGAGACTGGAATAGGATTTCCTCATAAAGCATTTCTATTCCTTAAACACAGACAGGGAATGGGTAGATAGAGCCCTGGATGTGTGACACAGGTGGAACTGAGACTCACTTGTCTCTAGTGACCAGTCACAGAAAAACTCAGTCTTGTCTGCCAGGAAAGGGCAGACTGGAAAACTGTCCGATTTTCTGAAGATTTAAGGACACGTCACTGACCCACTAGCAAGATTTATTGCTCTCTTTGGTAACATTGCCTAGGAAGGAAGAGCATGAAGAGCCAGAGTGTGGTCCCCCTTCCCCAATGCCGGCTCCAGGCTGGGAGTTCAGACCTGATGCCTCTGAAGGCAGGCCACCTACGGCTTACCTCATCTTCTCCTGTGACCTTCAAGATGTCACCATAGCTCAAAGACTTGCAGTAGATGTCATTTCCTATGTTCATAAGGACAGCTCCCAGCCTTCTGCCTAACATGCCCAATGTCCTCAGGAATGGTTCAGCTGCCCACGGAGGAAAGAAACGGAAAAGAATTAGCATCAACAAGAAGAGGGCATTTCTCAACTTGTGGGTTGCAACCCTTTTGGGGGTTGTCTTAGTCAGGGTTTCTATTCCTGCACAAACATGACCAAGAAGCAAGTTGGGGAGGAAAGGGTTTATTTGGCTTACACTTCCATACAGCTGTTCATCACCAAGGAAGTCAGGACTGGAACTCAAGCAGGTCAGGAAGCAGGAGCTGATGCAGAAGCCATGGAAGGATGTTCCTTACTGGCTTGCTTCCCCTGGCTTGCTCAGCCTGCTCTCTTATAGAACCCAAGATTGCCAGCCCAGAGATGGTCCCACCCACAAGGGGCCCTTGATCACTAATTGAGAAAATGCCTCACAGCTAGATCTCATGGAGGCATTTCCCCAACTGAAGCTCCTTTCTCTGTGATAGCTCCAGCTGTGTCAAGTTGACACAAACCTAGCCAGTACAGGGGTCGAATGACCCTTGCACAGGGGTCACCTAAGACTATCAGAAAACACAGACATTTACATTAAGATTCATAGCAGTAGCAAAATTACAGTTATGGTGAAGTAACAAAAATAATTTTATGGTTGAGAGGTCACCACAACATGAGGGACTGTATAAAAGGGTTACAGCATTAGGAAGGTTGATAATAGATGAAATAGAGAAACGTGTGTGTCACAACGTTTTCTTTTTTTAAAGGATGAATAATATTCCATGCAATTACTTGTGTTACACCAGTCTGCCCTAACAAGGGAAGGAGAGACTGGAACAGCCCTAATGATGGACCAGACTCTGTCAAAGTGCTAAACACACATCAGATCTTACACCCTGATTTTCCACAGTGGTGCAGTGTGAAATATGGAGTGTCCCTTATCCAAGACACTTGGGAGCGGGGCTGCTTCTGGTTGGTTTAGTGCTTTTTTGTTTTGTTTGTTTGATTATTCATTTGTGTGCTTGTTTAAATATTTGCACATATAAAATAAGGTATCTTGGGAAAAGGAATCCGAACCAAACATGAAATCCATGTGTGTCATGTCCATCTTTCTACACACAGCCCGGGGATGAGTTTATGCCATAATTTAAATCATCTCATGACGTAGAGCATCGCAGATGAATATCTCCACCTGTGGTGTCACATCAACACAAGGAGTCTGGGAGCTGCAGCAGCAGATCTCTGTATTGGGACAGCCTGACTTATGTTGACCACTCTGCACTGTGTCAATATCCCGACTGAAGAAAGACCTGAAATTTGGAAGGCTGAAGTCTGGGTCTTAGCAGACCACCTTCCATCCCCACCCTTCCTCACCATCTCCAGGTGGAAATAGTATCATGCAGAACTCTTGATTTTCTACATAGATGAGTGCAGGGGTTAGGGATTCTGGAAGGATGGTGCCAAAGGAGCGAGCGCTATGTCTGATTCAGTGCTGGACTGTGTGTGCCAGAGCTTCTAAGTCTGCAGCTTAGAGCAGGGTGTGACTTCTGCTTGGGACAAAAAGGAGAAAGTGGGTAATATCAGTCCCAAATTAGATGGTACTTCTCCCACCCCCAGGCTTTCCAAGATGGTTCCAAACATCCATGTATCTAAACTGATTCATTCTTGATGCTCAGATTAGAACATGCTATGATTTCAGAGCTTGTGCATAGCTCAGAGGTAGATGGCTTGTCAGGCATGCTTAAGACCCTAGGATCCATGCCAGCACAGCAAAAATAAAAAATTAAAAAAAAAATAATAATACGACAATTTCAAAGACAGATGAACTGTCTGTCTTCTTCCTCAAGAAGGGCAGTGAAACAGATCCTTGAAGGAGTCCTCACTGAAGAGTGCATAGTGGTTAGAACACTCCTTGTCTGTCCTGGGGTGATTAAGTTAAAGAAAGGAAGCCCCCCCGCCCCGACAAGCAGTGGACTGACATTGTCACGGGTACAACAAAAGGTGTCCTGGAAACACCAATTATGGCTGAATATAGCTCCACACCAGGGCACCCGTGTTCTTGTCTAGCCAATATGGAAGGAGCCTAGTATATTTTAGTCACTTGCTTAAGGATTTGCAGGCTGTGCTGGGGCCATCTTTCAAGATTGTAGCCTTTTTCCTCCAAATATTAAGGTATACGTAAGACGGGTTTCAAAGCCTAAGGTCTAGGGAGTGTGGGTGGGTCGGAAACCACCAGGCCGTGCTGGTGCACTGCAGAACTACTGAGAGTAAGTCCACTGCAGAGCTGAAAATGCAGGGTGCCCTTGACCTGAGAGGCTCCTGTCAGTCACTGCTAAAAGTACAGTCACTTCTCAGGCCCTGGCTTCACTTGGCCAAGCAGCAATTTCCAACACAGATAATCAGCTGTTCGAAGAAAAAAATATTCAGCAAATTAACTAAATTAACCTTAACAGGGTTTATTTGACCAAAGAATGACTCATGAATTGGGCAAGACTCATAACTCAGCAGCTCCAGCCATGCGAGCAGCAGGCTGCTACCGGAGACCCTGGAAGGCACATAGAGAAAGCACTGGGTCCACTCCAGCGAGTAAATTGGGCCTTTGGGGGCATGGGCTAGTCAGTTGACTGCAATAGGCTTGGTCGTTTGTGATAGGGTAAAACTTGGCTATTTGCCTCTAAAACAGAATAACCCAAAACCTCCTAAATTCAATCCCAGTTTGCTACCAAGGCGTGCATAGCACACAGCAGCCTCAGGCCTGTGGCTTCCTGATTATTTAACTCAGTAGTCTCCCCAAGACAACCTTCATACGCTCCCGAAACACATATGCCAAGACAGCCTTCATACGCTCCGGGAAAACACATATGCTCCTTGGTCTCTACCAGAACACTGGCCACTCCTCTGATTCATCCTCCAGTCCCCACCCTCTAAGCATCCAAGTCCCCGAGAGCTCAGCCTGCAGATATGTATGTCCCTTCAAAGGTCTAGCTCAGATCTCGTGGCTGTCCTACCTACCTGTGATATCTCCCAAATAGATATCCTTGCCTAACCCTTCCCAGATATGTCCCAGACTGACAGACCCAACTGTGCTCTCAACCCCTTGTCTTAGACTCTGTTTGAATACCTCCCCAGCCCCAGCTGTCACCCATCCCTCATCACATCTCCATTGCGGTGCACTGCCTTTTCATTGTCTCATTAGAAATATACAAAGCACACCTGCTCCAGGGTGCCTGCACGAGCCCACTCTCAGAAGAACAAACTGGAAACATGAGATGGGCACACATGATAAGTACCAATGGGTTCCTATTGTGTACGGCAGCGGTGTAGATGGATCCCACAAATGTGATGCTGAGCAGGAGTGTCGACTCTGTGGTTCCATTTAAATAGAGTCTAGAAAGGAAAAGATACACAGAGACACAGACACAAACTAATACACTCATTTAAAGATCGTAAAGTAGTTGCAGCTCGGAAGGAGACACAATGGAGCGATGTTTATGCGATGCTTGCTGGTGCGGGTGCTGGTCACACAAATGTAACCAGTTTGTCATGGAGTCATTAGCGCTCTGCATTCCTAATGCATACACTAAATGCCAGTACAGCGGTCCATGATGAGGTCTGTAATGCTCCCGGATGTTCCTGGTTTCTAAGAAACGCAGTTTCTGCTGTTCTCATCCTCTACCCACCACCTACCCAATCCTTACTCCCACCCTAGCCTCACTTTCTGGACAGCTCTATTTTTATTTACAGTATAAATGCCGCGTGGCTGGAGAAAATGGTTCATCACATAAGAGTTCTTGCTGCTCTTACAGAGGACCCAAGTTTGGTTCCTAGCGTCTGGGTCAGATGACTCACAACCACCTGTGACCATAACCCCAGCTCTATGGGATCTAACATACCCCACAGGCACCCACAAACGTGCTATAGACTCACATAGGCACCCACATACATAAATAAATAATAAATACATAACAAACAGGATGCTGGACACAAGTGCTGGGGTTTTGATAGTTTTAGTCATAAATGAGTTCCTTATATAATTAAATTATTTAACATCTTGGATTATTTAATTACAAATGAGAGCAATAGTTAACCTCCTCGACTCTCAGAATCTATGCCAGGTTCAAGATCAGCAGGATCTTATTTGGTGCCCTGACATATCTTCAAAATAAAGCTATCATTCCCATTTTAGAGACAAGAAACATAAGCCTCACAAAAGCAAGAAGCATGCTCAAGACTGGTGGTTTTCAACCTGTGGGTTGTGACCCTCTGGGAGACAAATGACTCTTTCACAGGGGCAGCCTAAGACCATGGGAAACACAGATATTTACATGATGATTCATAAACAGTAGCAAGATTACAGTTATGAAGTAGCAATGAAAATAATTTTATGGTTGGAGGTCACTACAATAGGAGGAACTGTATTAAGGGGCCGCAGCATTAGGAAGGTTGAGAACCATTGCTCTAAACAGTTCTCTTTCGGGCCACAGCTGGTTTTTTGTAGGTTCCATCCCTCAGACCAGCTTTCCTTGCTTCTCTTCCACATCCCCTCTGAGGAAGGGAAAGCCAGATGGCTCAGTGCCCACCTAGGTCTGAACCACCTGCAGAGACCCCTCACAGGAAAGAAAGGCACAGGCATTTGGGCTGACAATCCCAGGAGTTCCTGGCACTGACTCCCGGCCCAAACCGTAGAGGAAACTCTAATAGTCCCACCAGCCAGCAGAGCTTTAAAAGTCCTGGCAAGAACCCTGAAATCAGACCCGGCCAGCATGTGTCCCTGAATATCAGAATAGACACTATATTTACCCTGAAAGGCCCTTTAGTACAACTGAGAGCTATAAATAACCATTAGAGCCCAAGCAAGTGGCCTTAACACATGGATTTCTTTCCAAAAATGCAGATCCGTTTTAATTAAATTTGTAATTACCCTTAGGGGAGGGCAGGCCCCCTGGACTCCTTCAGTTTGGAGACTCGGTGAGTAATTTCTATTTGTTGAGCATTTGGGGAATCGCATGCTCTTTGCCACTCAGTTGGGAAGGACCTCCCGGGAGCCTGCAGAGCCCAGCTCCCTGGAGAAGAGACTCTAAGCTTGGAGGGAATGGATGCTGTTGGCTTGAACCTCCCCCTGCCCTGGGGGTTGCAACCAGGGCCTCTGCAAAGCCAATCCTTTGTCATCCCACTGTCCTGCAGAGCAAGATGGGGCTCATGGCTGTCCTGATGCTACCCCTGCTGCTGCTGGGAATCAGCGGCCTCCTCTTCATTTACCAGGAGGCATCCAGGCTGTGGTCGAAGTCTGCCGTGCAGAACAAGGTGGTGGTCATCACAGATGCCATCTCAGGACTGGGAAAGGGTAAGCTGGCTTTCCTGGGAACCTGTGACCATCTCTGCCCTCAGGGGACCTGGAGGCAGGATGGGAGTGGGGCATATCCATTGGTAGAGAGGTGTCAACTTCTGTTTAGGAGTCTGAAGCTTTCTTGCCAGGTGAACGGCAGGGTTCGCATGGCAGGGGTTGCCAACTCACAGTTTGATGTTAGAAGATATTAGATTTGACTGCTTCAGGAGTTAGTTTCCAGAAATCTTGAAATGCTAAGCCCTTAGTTGATGCTGCATACTGGATATGAGGCCAGAGTAGGCTGCTGGATTCCAGTTCTGGTTCCAACACTTAGCTAGCAGATATCTTCAGCTATAGGAGCTGACTGTCCCAGGGATAGATGGAGGATGACTGCAGCCTCCACTTTGGAATGCAGCTGTGAGCAACAAAGAAACTTGCACATGGGGGGGAGTCGGAGCAGCGGTGGCCACCATTGTTAAAGATGGTCAGGATAAACAGGGTTTTCTTTTCAGAGTTCACCCAGCTCATCTCCATGGGTCACACTCTCCATCACACGAGGTCACTGCTCCCCACCATCTCACCTCCCGGTCTTGAAAGTATTTTCATTCACAATCTCTAAGTTAGACAGTTTTCCGGGCCCTTCCTGTTGCATCTATGACTGGGCTGCCCTTAGGGTTTGCGTAATTTTGTTATTTCTAACGACGGCACTGTAACCATGTTATATAAATTCATGACACTTTCTGCTCTAATTTTTGTTATTTAATCCAGCATAGACTACACACAGCTAACCAGCCACTAGTCACTCAGTTGACACTCAGGTGTCAATAGGTCCACACACACCTTCTAGAGTCTTGGAGGTGGGGCCACTTCCTCCCATGGTGTGGCCATTGGAAGAGCCTTTATTCCCTGACTCTGCGGTTTCTCCCCCCCCCCCCCCCCGGAGACTGCTGTTTCTTCTCTTGGAGGTTATCAGAGCAAGCATGTCTTCCAGCTGATGGGCCAGGTGAGGTCTCAGTGAGTGTCTGCTTTGGGTCAGCCTTGGCAGGTGAAGACATTAAGCACAGTGGGTGTGTCCTCTGAAGTTATTTCCTAAGAGACTATGCTGACTTGTTAGGGTTGGCTTTAAAAAGATGAACAGATTCACAAACGCAACACGTAGCCTTCTCAAGGGCCAGCCAGGATACTCTAGTTTGCCCATCAGACCAGTTGCAAGACCACAGTGTTGGAGAAGAGATGAGAGCAGCCCACCCGAAGCTGTTTATTCATAGGACAGACTTTCTACAAGTTGTTTGTCTAGATGCAGGCCTGGTCCCTGGAGCCTTCCCTGCCACCTTATCTGTTCTGTCCCTTCAGGGGGCCCCCAGAGACCTGCCTTCTCACAACCTAAGGCTGGCGTCCTTCACCTTGGTACCCCACACCCACCTCAATGCTTCTCCTCTAGTAAACACTCAAAATGTGTCTTTAATTTTGTTTTGAATCTGTAGCGACCCCTACAGACTCATGCTTTGAATGCTATTTTGGAAACTGTGGGGGTCTCTAGGTCTATGTCACAGTGTTTCTCAACCTGTGGGTCACAGCCTGCCCCCCCACACACACACCATTGAAAAACACAGATATTTACATCATGATTTTGTAACAGCAGGAAAAGTACAGCTATAAAGTAGCAACAAAAAAATAATTTTGTGGTTGGGGTAGTCAACACAACAGAGAACTGTAATAAAGGCTCGTAGCATTAAGAAGTTTGAGAACCATTGGTCTAGAGGAAGGGCCTAACTGGCAGAAGAAGGTCATGAGGTACAAGCGTGTAGAGGTTATAGCTTCTAGACTCCCCTCCCCCACACTTCAGCCCACCCTCCCCATAGCTTCTTGTCCTCTTCCACTTCTATCACCACAGACCCAGCTGTTGTCCTGTGCCTTCCTGGTCTGAATGGATCCTCCCAATGCTGGACCAAAATAAACCTTTATTCCCATAAATTGCTCCTGACAGGATTTCTTCACAATAATGATAAACTCGCCAGTGTGTTCAATGACCAGCATTTGGAAGCCATTTAATCAGGGAAAGCACTCAGTAAAGTATGTTTGTGAATATTGGTTTAATTGATTTCCACTTTGGTTCCAATTTGGTCAGGGAAGGAACTCTGCACGATTCAGTTCACTGGCTCTGGTCTGTTATGCAGTCTGTTCCTAGAGGGTGGGAGGCTGGGGGAGGGGGGGCAGAGGAGAGGGAAAGAATGTGCCCATTGCTGTGGTTGGGTAGATGGTCCTATAAATATTAGTTGCACCTTGTCATTGACAATTTTCTTCGGATCCTCTGTCCTTGTAGTGTTACTACATGGAACCTCTATTCTCCCTTTGGTAAGAGCCGTGTATTTATTTCAAAAGTCTCATTTATTACTTTTTTAAGATCATCGGGTTATAGTCACATGAAAGTCAGGACCCCAGGAAATGCACCACGGTGTCTGCAGAAGAAGGTAGTCTGAACTGTCGAGGTTCTGATCGCTGTTCCCTTTTACCCCCTCTCCCTGATAGCGTGTGCCTCCCACCTTCTCAACCCTGTCCCCAGAAATGCAAAGCAGAAAGGAATAAAGTCCAAGTATTTAGAAGTAACATGAGAAGCTGGGTGTGTGTGACTTTAAATAAATGCCTGCTTTCCCGTGTGGTGCTGATGACAGCAATCCCAGGCACCAGCTGCTCCATTTCAGCTTCAAGACAAGAAAAAAGTAAGGGGCACAGAATGGCTTCCACATGGTCCATATTGTGCCCAGGTACCCTAAAGCCCAAATTAACCCTGCTGGTAGAACCACTAAGGTGGTGGTTCTCAACCTGTGGGTCGAGTCTGCTTGGCTCAGATATTTACATTATGATTCACACAGTAACCAAATTACAGTTATGAAGTAGCAATGAAAATAATTTTATGGTTGGGGGGAGTCACCACAGCATGAAGAACTGTACTAAAGGGTCTCAGCGTTAGGAAGGTTGAGAAGCATTGCACATTCCAAGTCCAGACATCTGGCCCTCGCCCCAAACAGTCACCAGTCAATCAAGTCAAACGAGTACCTTGTTCCCACTGGGTCTGCAACAAAAGTAACCATCAAAATACCTAACGCTGGGCTTGGCCTTCAGGGAGAGCCGACTGGATACTATCATTGCCTGTGTTCCCACAGCTGCTAAAACTCTTTAACACTGCTGAAACAGGACCATACGCAACAGCATCTCAGAGCCTCCACAGCAGCCTTCCTCACGATAGGACCTCTGGAATCGGAAATCACTTCACACTCCTTGGCATCTTAGAACTGAGGAAATACATAACGACGTGCCCAGTTGCATTTATTAGTTGAGAATGGCACAGCTGGGGTTGAAATGCTTGACAGGAGGTAAATGTTGAGCTGAGCTGATAACAAAACTAAAGCTGGATGCCGTCACCAGTAACTCTATTGGGAGGAGGCAGGAGGATGAGGAATTCAAGGTCACCCTCGGCTACATAGTGGGATTTTTTGAAACCAGCCTGGGCTACCTGAGATATTGTGTCCAATCAATCAATCAATCAATGGATAGGAGTGTGACGACGCTGCCACAAAAGGCCCAGCTGGATGGATTTGGTTTATTGTGACAGAGAGGACAAGGGTGAAGAACCACGTTCACATCATCACCTAGGAGGAAGCAGAGACAAGGAATGAAGGAACTCTAGTGGCCCCCCCATTTCTTCACTTCAAACTTCTGGCCCATGGGGTGCTGCCACCCATGTTACTGGTGACGGTCGCCCTCAGCTATCCCTCTCATGAACACACATAAAAACACATAGAGATGTGCCTAGGTCTCCTAGATGGTTCCAAATCTAGTCAAACAGACAAGATTAACCATCCACGCCATGATCTCAGCACTCAGGAGACTAAAGCAAGAGTATCACTCAGTTGGGAGTCAACTTAGGCTAAGCAGCAAGACTCAGACTGAAAATTGACCAGAAACAAAATGAGAATAAAAACAAGAATTTCAAAGTGGGCCTGTTGACCTGGATCTGTAAGCCCAGCTACTCAGGAGGCTGATGCAGGAGGGCTGCAAGTTCAAGATCAGCCTGGACAAGTTGTGAGACCTTGCGGATACGTCCCACTATTAGAGAGCGGATGAGCCGATAAGGGACAGTGAGGCCCAGCCTGTTCCCCTCTCAGCAGTGCGGATTGGCCAAACACAGTCACATGTGGAGAATGACATCCCCAGACCTGGACATCAGACTTCTTGAGTCACATCTTCATTCCTCCCACTTCACAGCTGAGATGGGAATGTGGGAAACTCTTCGAACCCCCTTGCACTGAGGTGAGAAATGTAGCTATCATGGCTGCCTCACCCCCTCCAGCCACTCACAGCCACAGCTGGGCCTTCTCCCTCCAAACCAAGTGACAAAAATTCCACAATTGTCAAGACTGTAATTATGAAAAATGAGTGAATTTTTAAGTAATAAAACATAAAACACACATAGAACTGCTTCGCCGAGAAGCATCCTGTGCGGATGGATGTTTGCCTTGGTTTCCTTTCTGCTCCTTGGTGAGGCTGACTGCTCAGTCAACTGCTGTGGAAGGGGACCAAGAGTACAGTGGAACAGTTCAGTCCTGTTCAATTCAGTCCAGAGGGAAAACTCTGAGGGAGGAGAGAAGAGGTCAGGCTGTCTTCTGATTTTCTGATTAGAGACATATACAATCCTTCTGTGTGGCAAGTCCCCAATAGGCCTGATTCATAACCAATGTGCCTGCTTTCCTTGTTTTCTTTCCACACCCCCATTTTCCATGGCCTGAGCTTTCTATCGAATCTGACCTTTCTAGGGAAAAAGAAGGAGAAAGGGAGACATAGAAGAGAACAAGAGACATGCTTACCTGAGGGACACATTATAAGATGGCTCTAAGCTACATGGGTGGGGCACATGGCTGGTGGTATAGTTCAGTGAGAATGTATTTACTTAGCACATAGGTCTCTGGTTTCAACCCCAGCCCTGGGACAAGGTAGGCATCTAGGTGTTTTCTTTCGATTGTGGCACCTTTATGTCCCTCGGAGGCTTCTGTTGAAGCCTCCAGCTGCACCTCTGGCAAGTGGGGCATGTAGACTTCTCCCATGGTGTTACTTCCCTTGAACCCTGCTTTTGTGGTTGGCAATATCATAGAGACCTTTCTGGTCTGGGTTCCCACATGCAGTGAACTCTTAGCAAGCCTCTCGAAGGACCCATAGACACCCTTTCTCCTGGAGATGATGGGAGGAAGCATATCCCAACCCTGGCCCATGAGCTAAAGCTCATACAGTCCTCTCTTGAGAAATCTGCATCCCAAGCCGCCCCCTTCCTTCCCCTCCTCCTCCTCCCTCTTTCCCTCATCCTTTTTAATCTATTGTGTCTTATTTTAGGACAAAAAGGAATGACTTCATAAAGCAGTTATTTCCTTTGGAAGCATGCATCTTGGACTAGCAGCTAACTCTGAAATTTTATATCTATTTTATCTTAGTGCCTCTGAAATTACCAACTTAATGCCCTAGTAACAGTGTATGCACACAGTACTCCCTTGCTTTAAACACATACATATTCAAATTGTAGCTTTGATTCAGCACAACTTTAAAACAAGATTTATTTATATGTATTCATGAGGGAGGGGTGTGCCTGCACGTGAGTACAGATATCCAAGGAGGCCAGAATAGGGTATCGGATCCCCTAAAGCTGGAGGTTCAGACACTTATAAGCCACCCCCAAAAGTGGGTGCTGGGTACTGAAGGTCAAGTCCACTGTAAGAGCAGTAAGTACCACTGAGCCTCTCTTCAGCCCCTGACAAGCTGTTTCTAAATCTCTTATGTTTTAAACATACTTTAATATGAATTTCACACCAACAGATTCATTTTTGTGAAATCAGTTTTTTTATTGGATATTTTCATTTATTTACATTTCAAATGTTATCCCCGCTCCTGGTTTCCCCTCTACAAACCCCCTATCCCATCCTCCGCCCCCTGCTTCTATGAGTATGCTTCCCCACCCCACCCACCCGTGCACTTCCTCCTCACCCTCCCTAGCATTCCCCTACACTGGGGCATTGAGCCTTCACAGGACTAAGGGCCTCCCCTCGCACTGATGCTAGAGAAAGCCATCCTCTGCTACATATGCAGCTGGAGCCATGGATCCCTCCATGTGTACTCTTTGGTTGGTGGTTTAGTCCCTAGGAGCTCGGGGGAGGAGGGGCAGGGGGAGCACGGGGCGTGGTCTGTTTTAACGGCTTAAAAATAGTTGTTCTTGATGTACTGTAACTTAACCAACCTCCTATTATATGGGACATTTGCAGTTATTTCCAGGGTCTTACTGTTGGCCATGACAGTGGGATAAGCAATCCTACAGCTATGTCTACACAGACATTCTTCATGATTGCTTTAGGAGAAATATCCATAAATGAAGTTGTTAAATCAAAGCCCTTCTAAGGATACAGTCAACATTTTCTCCCCAAAACCTATAACAATTCATGCAGATACTACAGTGAATGGGAGCCAAGCCACTGCTCACACCTTGCTAAGATTAAGACCAGTTTTGTCCTTTGTCATCTGATGGATCTAAATTAGTGTGTGGCTTAAATTGCATTGCTTTACCATGTCATGGGTATTGACTCTTAATCTTCTGTTCGTAAATTGCATTTTTTTCCCAGTTGGTCCTTCTTATTTGTAAAGTCCTTTGCATATCAAATAAATTAGCTCTTTGCTTACATAGAAATTATAAGTACTTTTGATGTCTTTTATGTAAAAAGAGAATTAAAAATCTATAAATTAGTTCTGAAACAATTTGTTTCTTTGGGACATGGTCTGAAGATCTCTCCCAATAAGAGAACAGATTCACCTCTCTAGCTCTTTTGTGGTTCCCTTTTTACATCTAACTACTTAGTATATTATAAAATAATGAAACTAGCTTTTTCCCTCCCAAGTAGGCATTCAAGTACTATTTCTTAAAGATTTATTTTATTATAATTATGTGTATGTGGGATGGAGTATTGCAAGTGAGTGCAATGCCCTTGGAGGCCAGCAGAGGGCATGAGATCCTCTGGAGCTAGACTTACAGGTGAGCTGGCTGACACGGGTATTGAGATTCAGGTCCTCTGCAAGAGCAGTGTTCTCTTTTAACTGAGCCATCTCATTAACCAAGCCCTGCTCTCAAATATTTTTTTAAGTAACATATTCTTTTCTCACCTATTTAATAAATGAACTTGATCATACTAGAAGTGAATTCTCATCATTTTTTATCAATAGCTCTTACTTATGCTGGAACTATTAACATTTTGCTTTAGCTTTGGCAGTTTTATATCTTATTTTACTAACTAACATTTTTCAAGATAGTTGTCTTAGTTGGGGCTTTTATTGTTATGAAGAGACACCACTACCAAGACAACTCTTTTTTTTTCAATTTTTTTATTAGATATTTTCTTAATTTACATTTCAAATGCTATCCCGAAAGTTCTCTTCCCCCTCCCCCTGCCCTGCTCCCCTGCCCACTCACTTCCACTTCTTGGCCCTGGCGTTCCCTTGTATTGGGGCATATAAAGTTTGCAATACCAAAGGGCCTCTCCTCCCAATGATGGCCGACTAGGCCATCTTCTGCTACATATGGAGCTAGAGACACGAGTTCTGGGGGTTCTGGTTAGTTCATATTGTTGTTCCTCTTCTAGGGTTGCAGACCCCTTCAGCTCCTGGGGTTCTATCTCTAGCTTCTCCATTGTGGGCCCTGTGTTCCATCATATAGATGACTGTGGGCATCCACTTCTGTATGAGACATCTATATCAAGGTCCCTTCAGTAAACACTTGCTGTCCTATGCAATAGTGTCTGAGTTTAGTGACTGATTATGGGATGGATCCCCCGGTGGGGTAGTCTCTGGATGGTCCATCCTTTCTTCTTAGCTCTAAACTTTGTCTCTGTAACTCCTTTCATGGGTATTTTGTTTCCTATTCAAAGGAGGAATAAAGTATCCACGCGCTGGTCTTCCTTCTTGATTTTCTAAAGGCAAACATTTAATTGGGGCTGGCTTACAGTTTCAGAGGTTCAGTCCATTATCATCATAGCAGGAAGCATGCAGCATGCAGGCCAACATGGTACTGGAGAAGGAGATGAGAGCTCTGCATCTTGATTCAAAGGCAACCAAGAGAGACTGGCTTCCAGGAAGCTACGGGGAGGGTCTCAAAACCCACCCCCACAGTGACACATTTCCTCTAAGTAGGCCACACCTCCTAACAGTACCACTTCAGATCACCATAATAGTCTTCACTTTTCTTCACGTTTCTGATTAAAGTGTTCGACTCATTCCAACATAGACCTTAGAATCACTCTGTCACTTTCTAAGACCTACTGGGGAGTCTTCATTTCCTGCATCAAATTGACACAGAGAATAAGTAACATCTTTTAAAAATTATTTGGTCACTAACATTCATCCCAGATGTCTCCTTTCTTTTCTATTTTTATCCTCAATTTTTAATGCTGTACATGGGGGGGGGGCGGTGCAGTATGTGAGTATAGGCGTCCCGGCAGTCTAGAGGAGGGAGTCAGATCCCCTGTGGCTGGGATTTCAGGTGGTTGGGAGCCACCTGACATGGGTGATGGGAATCACACTTGGGTTCAAACACAGGTCCTTTGCAAGAGCAATTATGTGCCCTTGACCGTTGAGCCACCTCTTCAGCCCCTTTTCTTAATACAACACCTAAACTGAGAGAAACCTCTTCTCCCTGAAGACCTAAAAATTCATGGTAGGCTCTTGGTTCACGTTTCCCTCAGTGAGAAGCTACTGCTTTCCTCCTTCCCACTCCCTCAGTTATTCTCAGCGCGCCTGTCTTTAGCTTATTTTTTTTTGCAGCACTGGGATCAACTTCTGGTCTTCCCACGTAGTAACTAGGCAAGCGCTCTGCCATTGAGCCACACTCCTGGCCAGTGCACCTGTTTTTGTTCCTATTGAGATGCAAGGACAGTGCAATCTCCCTCTCTTCCCCAGCAACCCTTTGACCTCCGTGCCTGCTTGCCCTCGCGTCATCCGGCATCCCTGTTCTCTCCAGTACCACAAAGCCCCTGTCCGTGATGCCCACGTAGGGAAACCCCAGTATCTGTCCTGTCCAGCTGACCTCCTCCTCTCTGCCTAAATCAAACTGCTAAGTCTACGGGAGCAAATTCCCACAACCACAAGGTGTGATTCCTGACGATATTCTACTGTACTCGTAGACCAGTGCTCGGCCCAGTTGTCAGCAGAGAGGTGTCACCCAGCAACTGACAGGAGCAGATGCAGACACCCACAGCCAAACACTAGGCAGCTCCGGGAAACCCTGAAAAAGAAGGAGGGAAGGATTGTAGGAGCCAGAGGGGGTAAGAACACCATGAGAACATGGCCCACAGAGCCAACGAAGCAGTGCACATAGGGTTCACAGAGACTGAAGCAATGCACACAGTCCTTGAATGGGTCTTGAACTAGGTCTTCTGCATACACCTGCTGGCTGTATAACTTGGTGTTGTTGTGGGACTCCTAACACTGGGAGAGGAGGGCGTCTCTGACTCATTTGCCAGCACGTGGGACCCTTCTCCTCCTACTGGGTTGCCTCATTCAGCCTTGATATGAGGTTGTGCCTGGTCTTATTGTAACTTGTTGAGCCATGTTTGACTGATATTTCCGTGAGGCTTGTCTTTTTCTTTTTCTTTTCCTTTTTCTTTTTTTTTTTTTTTTTTTTTTTTTTTGGTTTTTCGAGACAGGGTTTCTCTGTATAGTCCTGGAACTCACTTTGTAGACCAGGCTGGCCTCGAACTCAGAAATCCGCCTGCCTCTGCCTCTCAAGTGCTGGGATTAAAGGCCACCACGCCCGGCTCTTTTTTTTTTTTTTTTAAGGTAATTGTAGGAGTGGATACGGGAGAAAGAGGAGGTAGGAGGAGAGACTGAAAGGAGTGGAGAGAGGAGAAACTGTTATCAGGATGCAATGTATAAAAGAATAATTTTTTTAAATGCACAGCCTCTGGTAAACACCCATTTTACTGGGCTGTCCTTACGTGTTTGCAATCAACTGAGGTCCACAACTTCTTGGTACAAAGTGGGACAACACTAGATGCTACACTCGAGTGAGTGCTTTCAGAGCCTCACCTAAGTCCAATCCCTGAGATCCATGTGGTGGAAGGAGATGACAGACTCCCTCGGGTGGTCCTCTGACCTCCACATATGTAACTTGGCATGCACATGACAATACATACAAACTTGTATACAAAATAAATAAAAATTAAATGTTTTTTAAAAATTAAGGAAAGGCCTATATTAAATGAATCAAGAATTAGTTCAGAGTGGGGCATAAAATAACATTACCTATTTTTTTTCTTTTTGTTTATTTTTGCAATTGTAACTTCATTACATTTCTCCCTCTCCTCACTCCAAACCTTTCCATATGTCCCTCCCACTCTATTTCGAATTCATGGTCTTTTCTTTCATTAACTGTTATTGTAAGCATATGTGTATTTTGTATATTCGTGTATATAAATATAAACCTTTTGAGACTAGAGAGATGGCTCAGCGGTTAAGAACACTGACTACTCTTCCAGAGGTCCTGAGTTCAATTCCCAGCAACTACATGGTGGCTCACAACCATCTGTAATAGGATCCGATGCCCTCTTCTGGTGTGTCTGAAGACTGCTACAGTGTAGTCATTTACTGTATATATGTATATATATACAGTAAATATATATACATATGTATAGTCATTTACTGTATACATGTGTATATGTGTATATATATGTATATGTGTATATGTGTATATATGTATGTGTATATGTATATATATGTATATGTATATCTGTATATGTGTATATATATACACACACATATATATAGTATGTGTATATATAGTGTGTATAGGTGTGTATAGGTGTGTATAGGTGTGTATAGGTGTGTATAGGTGGGTGTGTGTGTACACACGCACACACACAACCTTTTGAGTCCATATAATGTTACTGGTATGTATGTTTTAAAGGATGGCTGTTTGGCACTGGGCAACCTATGAGTGGGTTCTTCCCTGGGGAAAGTCACCACTCCTGTTCCTAGCTTGACTTAGTTGCCTGCAGTTCTTTGTGTAGAGGGGTGTTGTAAGCAAAGACCCTTGACTAGGGTCTCTATCCACAGAGGAAATGTGGAGGGCTGGGTGGTACTTGGTCTGAACTAACATGGTAGTTCTTACCAATATCTATAGGTTGAGGTGTTTCTAAGACTGTGGTCTCAAAGGCTACTGACAGAGTCATCTTCCCATCCCATAGGAAATTTTCATCACAGAACTACCCGGCAAAACAGAGACTTGTTGCTCCCTCGTATGAGCTTCCCTCCACAAGCAGAGGCTAGAGACACAACACACAACCAAACCATCCCAGCCTAGGCTACAGCTCAGTGCAAGCAAGGTTGGGGTTCAATCCTCAGCACCCCAAAACATCTAGCCAGAGGAGGGGATCAAATCAAATGACTCCTCTAGGAGGAGAAGCTCATGGTGATAGATGTGACATCAGGAGTCCCTAAGACAGGAACTCCCTTTTACAGCTCCATCCACACAGTACACTACACGCTGCCTCCCTTCTCTCTCCTCCACAGAGTGTGCTCGGGTGTTCCATGCAGGTGGGGCAAGGCTGGTGCTGTGCGGAAAGAACTGGGAGGGGCTGGAGAGCCTCTATGCTGCCTTGACCAGTGTGGCTGACCCCAGCAAGGTAAGACTCTTTCCAGACAGCCTGAGGAACCTCTGGATACCCTGAGCCTCATCCTCCTTAGGGACAGTTCCAGGGAAATGTGACAGTGGCTTTGGAGAAATCAGAGGTGATGGCACTGACCCTGACAGAGGCCTGTTTGCCCAACAAAAGGCTTGCTTTGATCACTTATCAGGGTGAAACTTGGGCACTGATTCCCCCAAGTCTGTGTTAGTCAGACTTATAAATAAATAACACAGTGGTATCCCAGCGGTGGGTTGCAATTACAAGTACAGGTCACATTAAGAAAAACAAACAACACAAGGCATAATTTCAAGGAAGAAATCAAGGAAGCCCCTCCTAAGCCATCCAGGTTAGAGGCGTTGCCTTTAGTGCTCTTCAGATTTAAATTGGAAAACAAAATTCCTTACTCCTGAGAATGAAGTTGGTGTTTGCAAACAGCTCAGAAGAATTCAGAGCCAACCCTGGCATGTGAGGAGACAGATTAACTAGAACCACACAGAGTACTACACGGAGCCTTTTGGGGGATGTTATTAGGTTTGGGGTAAGAACCAAATTGTGTGGGAAATGCTGGCTTCCAGTCCAGCTTGTCTCGGTTTCTTTACTGCTGGACTCTTCAGAACCTTTGATATGCTAGTGTGTATTTCCCCCAAAGAACTTAGAGAACCGTGAATATTTCCCAAACATATGCGACCCACGGTGGGAACCTTCTCTTCGAGGGTGTGTATCAGAACTAGCATTTGCCACAAGTTGCCTTGACTCCGGGGTACTACCAAGCACCGCCCCCCATCCGTACTTCTAAACCAGGACCTTAAGGACAGCACGTGTCCAGAGCTGAGTACAGCTCCCAGCACGTAATAGATGCTACAGAAGCGCTCTATGGAATACAGGATTTTGATCCAAAACAAGGGACGCCTGCCAACGGCCGTGCTGAATTTTCTTGTGTCTTATAAAACAAATTGGGAAGCAATTTCCAAAAGACACCAGTAGTACTCAGAGTTATGATGCTAGTACTGGAATCAGTTTGGAGTCTCCAAGGAGTCACCTAGATGTCAAGAGTGGTCTTATCAGCTGAGGAGTCCTGGCTGCAAGTTCAAACAACTGTATATTCACCCTTAATTGCTGCCCTGGTCTCCAAAACAAGATTCTCCAGCAACCTCCTTCAACCCAGAGTTGTTTTACATCTTCCCCATTGTCTTGGTTTGTTTTTCTACTTATTCTATGACTTTGAATTCTCAGCAGGGTAGCTGTTTAATTGAGGTCCCCCAACATCTCCAAAGATGTGATCCCAAACATGTCTTGACTCTCTCCCTCCTCCAACAGACATTCACCCCCAAGCTGGTCCTCCTGGATCTCTCAGACATTAGCTGTGTTCAAGATGTGGCCAAAGAGGTCCTGGACTGCTACGGCTGTGTGGACATCCTCATCAACAACGCCAGCGTGAAAGTGAAGGGGCCTGCCCACAAGATTTCCCTGGAGCTTGACAAAAAGATCATGGATGCCAACTACTTCGGACCCATCACTTTAACCAAAGGTCCTGTGAGTCTCATTTTTCCTTCAGGGTCTGTGAACCACCAGATTCTACGAGAAGACCTGTAGTGCCACCAGGTGGCCATCTGATTCTGGACAGACCCAAGAAAGCTCTTAATTCGAGTACTGAAAGCTTTCAGGTCCCCACTGTAAATGTTGGTCACAAAGGGAAATGTCTTACTGATATATTCTCACTTTACTATAAAACTCTGCTCTTCACCCACACTCTGCCCTATACTTTTCTCTTTGTACCCAGTCCACAGCTCCCTAGTCAGTTTGATTCTCTGGACCACTGACTTCCGCTTTTGCCTGTGCTTTACCTCATAAGCCTTAAAGTTGTAAGCATGATAATCAGCCAAAGGTTCTGTTTTCAGAAATGAAGAAGACGGGGCTGGGAGACAGATAAAGTGCTGGTCCTCTGAAAGCAAGAGGGCCAGATTCCCAGCACCACGTAAAAGCTGGGTATGGTGGCACATGACTGTAAGCTCAGCTCTAGGGCACTGGGCAGATCAGAGGATTCCAGGAACTTGCTGGTTAGCCAGTCTAGTGGAAAGAACAAGATTCACATCGTGCATGCACAAGTGAGCACACACATGTACACACACACGCACACACACACACACACACACACACACACACACACATAGAGGAGAAAGAGAGAGAGAGAGAGCTTACCTACTATCAAATTCTATATCACTTATCAAGTACAGTGCTGGATCATTTTAAACTACCCAGCAATGTGCCAGCCAACTGGTCTCTCTTGGAAACACTGGATCAAATGACTTCCTGAGACCACCTCTGTCTCTGTCCCTTGCAGTCTAATAGGCAACCACGAAGTGGCAGAACCATGGGTAACAGCGGGGGTCGGGTGGGGATCTGCCTCTATGACCTGCCAGTCTCAGATTTTTCTCTGGGACTCCTTGTATTTTCCAGTTCTGCTTCCAAACATGATCTCCAGGAGAACAGGCCAGATCGTGTTAGTGAACAACATCCAAGCCAAGTTTGGAATCCCATTCCGCACAGCTTGTAAGTTGCTAAGACAAAAAAGAAAAAAAAAAAAAAAGGTGTCCTTGCTGTATGTTTTGTGTCAGGCAAGCACTGTTAAGACTATGCCAGGGACCACATGAGGTAAATGGTGTCTCATCCAGTGCTGAGATGGGTCTGGTGGGGGTTCTTTCATGTCTCAGTTCCCTGGGAGATTTGGAGATATAATAGACAAAATTCCTTTCCTCCCAAAGAGCAGTGCCACAGGTGGAAAGACATGTGTGGCATCAACATGATAGTCACACTCTTACATACATGTCTAGCTCTAGCTCAAATACCTCTTCTTCTATGAAGTGGTTCCCAAAGACCAGAACTGGGGACAAGAAGGACACACATCACAAAACAGGAGGATGATGAACTTCCTCTAAGGAAAAAGGAAAAAAGAAAAGAACACAGGGGTGGATCTCTGTGTAGTAGCAATGTCATAGCCAAAGAGATTTATCCAAGACACGCTTATCCCCACTGAGAATCCCAGGAATTGGGAAGCCCCGAAAGGGAGATGCGTATGGAGGCAACTGTTGGGGTGTATTCCCAGAACCTGTCGGGTGTTGTTGTGGAAACAGTCCCACCTTTTTAAATGTCCCTGTCATGTTTATCTTTCCTGGGAGAGATGAACAAATAGCTACTTACTCCGATAAAGAGCCAAGTATAGACACAAGAAAGAGTTCTGCCCAAGTCTAGCTTGATGAGCCAAAGCGTTTCATTCCCGCTGGAAACAGGAGCTGGATGATGAGTTACCTGATAGGAACACGGATAACTCCCCAGTGTTACAGCACTGCAGAAACTGTCTTCGTTAGACAGGGGCGAGCCTTTTGAACGCCTCCCCGCTGCAGACCATGAGATGGCTCTTGGAGATGCTCGTTGTTTGTAGCACGATGTTATAATGTGCATCCACATTTCTTTCAATTGATGGCAAATTCTGCACTGCTTGGATGTACCACATTATTTATCTATCCATCGATTGATAGCTATCTAGTGATTCCACTTTGGAATTATGAATAACGCGTCTACGAACATGCATGAATCCTTCCTGTGAGGACATGGCTTCATTTCTCCCAGGTGCAAACCTAGAAGAGGAATTATATTTAAATGTTTAAGAAGCTCCTGGGCTACTTCCAAAGCAGACACACCGTTTGCATTCCTACCAGCATGCCATCAGGGATCTGATCTCTCCTCTACTTACCAACACTTGTGATGGTCCATCTAGATCTCAGCCCTCTTAGTAGTGTGAAGAAGTGCCCTTGCTTTAAACTTCCCTATGTTCATGAAAGTAGAATTGGGTGTTCTGTGAGCTCAGAGGGTGGTCCTACTGTGAGTTCTGGGGGTGGTCCTACTGTGAGCTCTGAAGGTGGTCCTACTGTGTGAGCTCTAAGAGTGATCCTACTGGGTGAGCTCTAAAGGTGGTCCTACTGTGTGAGCTCTGAAGGTGATCTTACTGTGCGAGCCCTGAAGGTGGTCCTACTGTGAGATCTGAGGGTGTTTCTACTGAGGCATAGGAGATGGAAAGCCAGGATCTTACTGAGGCATAGGAGACAGAGGCCAGGATTCTGGTCGATGCTTTTCCACCTTTGGCTGTGGAACCTAGTGTCATCACATGAACTCGCAGCTTCTCCTTTCCTCTTCATGGAGTGGACACAATGGCTCCTCTGTCTTTTCACTCAGTATATAATGGTCTCTCAGCATGCAAGGCACAGTGTGGTTCTAGCCCCCCGCCATCCCCTTCAACATGCTATTTGCTTAGTGTACACCTTCCCACATGCATCCCACCATCTTATGAGAGAACTCTTTAACACAGCTATGGAGAAGCTGTTAGAGTGTCCTGTCTAGGGAACAGGGATAAGAAGAAAGTCTATGTGTGTTTAGTAGACATACAATTATTTTTCAGAGTATTTCGGTCCATGGTTGAGGAACCTATGCATCTTGAGGGAGAGAGCAAGTCACACAGCAGGGGCAGAGATCCAGTGAGATAGTGGATGAATTAGATGTAACAGCCTAATCTAGGGAGTTGGCTTTCAGCTCTGAACTGAGAGGAAGATGCAAGTCTGCCCTCTCTCCTCTACAGTGCAGCCTCCGGGAAGCAGGGTGGCATCCCTTTCTGTACACATCTCTGCCTGGTCTTTTTTTTTTTCCAGATGCAGCCTCTAAGCATGCCGTCATGGGCTTCTTCGACTGCCTCCGAGCTGAGGTTGAGGAATACGATGTTGTGGTCAGCACCGTGAGCCCAACTTTCATCCGCTCCTACCGCGCTTACCCTGAGCAAAGAAACTGGGAGACATCCATCTGTAAATGTAAGAGTTCAGAGGAGAACCCTGAGTCTGGGGAATGAAGAAATGAAATCTTTAGGTCTTCAGTACCATGTAGACAGCACCCCAAAACTGCAGCCAGAAGATCTTGGCAGGGCTGAGCTAGATACTCATCCCTGCTCATCCGCTTTCCCCTCACTTAACAACCAGCACATGGTCTTTAAGAACCACCCTGCTCCCTTTCTGAAGAGGCAGCTCCAAATGGAGGCTGAGCTTCTCCAGCCAGGATAGCCTGTATTTCAGCTCAGAGACAAGCCCTTCATGGAGCTGGCCCCGTTTTGCCTTTAGAAAGTCAAGAAGAGGGGCTGGTGAGATGGCTCAGCGGGTAAGAGCACCCGACTGCTCTTCCGAAGGTGATAAGTTCAAATCCCAGCAACCACATGGTGGCTCACAACCATCCTTAATGAGATCTGGCGCCCTCTTCTGGAATGCCTGAAGACAGCTACAGTGTACTTACATATAATAAATAAAATAAATCTTAAAAAAAAAAAAANAAAAAAAAAAAAAGAAAGAAAGAAAGAAAGAAAGAAAGAAAGAAAGAAAGAAAGTCAAGAAGAAGGTTATAGCCCACAGAGAAGGCTTATTATTCTAGAATACTCTAATGAATGAGGCTGCTCCTTACCCAAAGCTTGAGGTCTGCATTAAGACACCAAAGTAACTGGGCTAGAGGACAGAGCAAGGAATGCCAGCGGGTCTGGGCAAGCGCAGCTTCACCAGCACAAATGACAGGCTTTCCTTTGCCTCCTTATTGCCCTACCCCGTCCCCATCCCCCTTGGTGAAGGTACCACGGAGTAAAGGAGGCAGCAGACCAAGCAGCCACGGTTGGAGGGTGAAGTGTCACCCCCAGGGTTGAGACCAGAGGTTGGCAGAATGTTGGTACACCATGATGCTAAATATGCGTGCAAGCGTCTTTGTAGCCCGGGGATTTGAACGCCATGGCCGCCTGGCTTGTGTTTCCAGTCTTCTGCAGGAAGCTGGCCTATGGCGTGCACCCGGCGGAGGTGGCTGAGGAAGTGATGCGCACAGTACGGAGGAAGAAGCAAGAGGTGTTCATGGCCAATCCGGTCCCCAAGGCTGCCGTGTTTATCCGCACCTTCTTCCCCGAGTTCTTCTTCGCTGTGGTGGCCTGTGGGGTGAAGGAGAAGCTCAACGTCCCAGAAGAGGGTTAACCTGTGGCCAAAGGGGTCCCGGAAGGGGAATAAAGGCTTTCCTAGAGAGTGCTGTCTCATCTGTCCTCTCCCTCCAGTGAGATCCCTTTTAAGTCACAGGCCCTAACCCGCTAGATCTCCTGTTCTAACCCTCCCACTGAGGGTGGAGGACCCACCCCAGAGTTGAGGGGCGGGGTGGGGGATGGGTGGTAGGGGTGGGTAGGGAGTGTGGAGCGTGCTTCCAGAAGCTTCTCTGTGTTGTTGGATGGCAAGTGATGAAAAGTGCAGAAGCCACAGTACATCAAGCCCTCACATTATCTAAGCATGCCATGGCCTCTGTTCTGCCCAGAAAACCACCCCCATTGCTTACAGAGGGATAGGCCAAGGCAGCCTCCAACAGCCAGAGGGCACTGGGTAAATTTTAGGGCTGCATTTCCCAGTCTAACTTCCTATAAGATGAAAATAACCTTTGAACTGTACCAGCCAATATAGCAGGCACCAGTCGTGTGTTAGAAATTGAATTTTAAATTTTATTTAATCAAGAATAATTTAAACCTTAATATTATTTAAGCATGATATTATAGGAACTGTCATATACTGACTATTATTGCCAATCGTGATAACATTTTATATGTTATATAAATATATCACATAACACATAAATATATACAGCTAAATTATGCCCATAATAATGACTAATGTTAATATAATTATTGATGTTAATATTTAATATGTTATGTTAAGTAATATATAAATTATATGATATAATACATTATATACACATTACACATAAAAGTATATATATTGTGAGCACATGTGTAATAATATGTTTATGTTATACATAATGCTAATTATAATGTACTTCTTATTAAGATTAACTAACAACACCCTTCATTAGAAGCACAGTTCAGCCCTTCCCCAGTTGGGATGCAGACACAAACGGCCAGTTTCTTAGATCCTCTGTGGCTGCTAAGATCCTCAGTCCTAGGCATCTGTCATTCCAGACTTCTTCAAAACATGGTTCCTTCTAAAGTATCACCCTCACTTTGCTTATAGAGATGGCAAATGATTCTTAGACTCTTGAGAAATATGGGCACATGTTTTTGTACTAATATTGTAACCAGCAGATTCAAGCTGTCTAATGATTATAGATAAAAGACCACCATGCTACATTCCCAAACCTGTCACTTATAAAATTAGCATATAGACATCTGTATACATACATGTATGTAAATTGTCACTTAAAAGTAAAATCAAGGGCTAAGGAGATGGCTCAGTGACTAAGAGCACTGGCTGTTCTTCCAGAGGACTGGAGTTCAATTCCCAACACTCACAACCATCCACAACTCCAGTTCCAGGGGACCCAATGAACTCTTCGGTCTTCTACAGGCACCAGAAAGTATACATACATGTACACAGGCAAAACACTCTGTACTGGCTGGTTTTGTGTGTCAACTTGACACTTGCTGGAGTTATCACAGAGAAAGGAGCTTCAGTTGGGGAAATGCCTCCATGAGATCCAGCTGTAAGGCATTTTCTCAATTAGTGATCGATCAAGGCCGGAGGGCCCCTTGTGGGTGGGACCATCTCTGGGCTGGTAGACTTGGGTTCTATTAGAGAGCAGGCTGAGCAAGCCAGGGGAAGCAAGCCAGTAAACAACATCCCTCCATGGCCTCTGCATCAGCTCCTGCTTTCTGACCTGCTTGAGTTCCAGTCCTGACTTCCTTGGTGATGAACAGCAGTGTGGAAGTGTAAGCTGAATAAACCCTTTCCTCCCCAACTTGCTTCTTGGACATGCTGTTTTGTCCAGGAATAGAAACCCTGACTAAGACACACTTGTACACAGAAAATAAAATAAATCTTTTTTAAAAGTAAAAAATGTGGGATAGAGAGAGAGAGTTCTGTGGTCAAGAGTGCTTACCACTCTTGCAAAGGTTTTGATTCCCAGAACCCATGCTGGGCAGCTCACAAGAGCCTGTAACTCCAATTCCACAGGGTCTGACTCCTCTGGCCTCTGCAGGCACCTGCACTCACATACACATACCAACATGCAGGCATGAATAGCCACTTAATAAAATAAAATTAAAATAGGTCTTTAAAAAACAATAAGCTGTCTAACCTTTTGTGATCACCAAAACATGGGATGGTCAAGTCGTCCAGCCCCACAGGAGGGATAATATGGGGTTTGAATTTAGGAAGGCATCAGCAAGTTAACTTTGTTTTGGTGGATTTGATTGTCAAAAGCACTGTGGGAGGTTGGGGAGAGGCCACAGCAATGGCAGTCAGAATATGAGTGTGGCAGCATGGGGACAGGGAGGATCAGAGACAGAGACAGAGACAGAGTCAGAGCCGCAGGGCCTATTCGGAGCTTGGCCAGAGTCCCTACCTGTTCCCTTATAGGCTCTGCTTTGTAAACTCCAGGCCAACAGTGTGTTGTTATGGCAAGAGAGTCCCAACAGACGATGCTGTCACCTGATCAAATCGAATCAAAGTGAGGAGCAGTGAAGGACAGAGAAGGGAGGTCCTACAGGGTGGTTGTGCCGTGAAGAACAGAACAATGGTTGGTAACCCCACATTCATCTAGCTTTAGGATATCGATGTGAGCTTTAGGTTTAAACTGAGGGTGAGTGAAGCAGAAAGCCAGAGGTTTGCATAACTGAAGAGTCCTGGCTAGGTGTGTCTGGTTAATCGTTGTATCTGTTCTGTTTCTGCAGGGGGGTTCAAAGAAGCCCTTCTTGCTTAAGGGGACAAGCCAGCTCCCATAAGGTTCCTGCTCGAGGGTAATCTCATGATAAGGTGTCTTGCCCAAAAGGCTCCACTCTTCCTGGGATCCAAGGTGACTTGCAAGTTTGGCCGATGTTGAGAGAGACCTATGAATGCCATCTAGTGTTTGGAATAGGACATTGTGAGAGCTGACTTGAGTAAACTCACATCTGTGCCTTCTGTCTTGAAGAGGGGTGAGACTGGTTAGGTGTCACCAGTTTTTATATGGACGTTCCTTGAGGGGACTGACAGGCCTGTACACTGATTTAAGCTAAAGTCTGACCCGAAGTTTTCAAACAAAGGAGACGGACAGGAAAGGGAGGCATCCATGCGGGGGTGTCTGTCCTGCTTTTAGTTATCTTGCAGGCCTGAGTGAGGAGTCAACAGCTCTAGTAAGAGCTACCTCTAAGTACCTGCTGTAAGGGGAACAAAGGCCCAGCCCTTGGGTGACTAGGGAAGGAGAGACTGTCACTAGAAGCATGCATGCGGTCACTGAGGGTTGCATTTTGGCAAAGCAAGGGCTCTGGAGTAGGGAAAGGCCACTAGGATTCCACTAAAACAAGTCAGGGAGATCAGCTCTAAGGAAAAAGGACCCTTTCATGTATGTGAGTCTGCCCTACCATCCCCTGCTAGCTGACCAAGGATTTTCTTACATTGAGGGATCCCAGAACCTTGGGGAGTAGTCCTAATAGAACTGATAGGTGGATACCCCAAGCAACCCATAAGTCAAATTTCCTGTCTCCCTCAGGATGCAACTTGTAGCTCTGGGATGTCACTCTGCCACCCTGCCAGGGTGGGGCATCTCACTAGCATACTAAATGAAAGTCTCCAACCTTGATATTGATACACAGAATGAAACAAATAAATTAAACGTTAACAAGTTAGAAACAAAGGTGGGGGGGGGGGAACAGACATGCTATGCAATGAGAGTGGTGACCACCAGGTGGCACCATTGCTCCAAACACATTTTACAAACACCTTCCTAGAAATTCCACAAAGCAACAAGATTCCGCGCGCCGTATTCACAGTGTCTTGTACAATCTTAAGAAGGATCCCATGAAGTTCTCCACTCTGCCTGGGTTCCCTGGAAAGACTTGCATTCTGTGTCACAGATGGGAAAAGTGAGGGTATCCATGCTCTCTGCCACCTGCTGCTGCTGCTCAGGGTAGATCAAGGGTGGCCTGGAGGGGACTTAACCCCAAGGACACAGAATGACTGGATGGTATAAAGGACCTAGATAGCAATGGCTGTCCCAGACCACAGACTGGTTAGTATAAGACACAGAAGAGATTAAAACACCTCTCAGTTCCATGCTATGAAAGACAAAAGTGATTAATTTCTTGTCTTTGCTTCCTGCCCCAAATCCAAAAAAAAAGAAGAAAATATCTAATAAAGAGAAAAAAAATTTTTTAAAAAATCTTTTAAAGTGGACTAAGTAGAAAAGTATAAAGAAACAGGTAAATCGATCACAATTCCCAACCACTTTTAGCACGTGTGCCCTTCGCTGGGAAGATTAGAACCCTCACTGAGGGCACCATCCAGACCCACGGGTTCCTGCTCCAGTACAGGGCTTTGAGGGCGTCTCACAAATTGATGATGGCTGGGCTGGAACAGTCGCTATTCACCTTACCAGATCCTTTGTTGGCTGCATTTCAGTGTCCCCCCCCAGGAGATGGCAGCAGTGGGCTCCCCTAGCTATTGATGGGGCTCTGCCTCTGTAGATGGCCTGGCAGGAGAAAATGAGGCCAGGGCTCTTCCTCAGACTCCCATCAGCTTCCTGCGGTTGCCTGGACAGGTGGGCAGCAGATGTACCCTTAGGCTATACTCTGGCTAGACAACTCCTCCCCTTATCCCTGGAGTTCAGGGAGGTTAACGGATCTTGCTGTTGTTAACCCCGGGGGTGTTTCATAGACCCCTGCTGGTTTCTGTTACTCTAGCCACACTGCTTGACTAGTTCCTGCGTTATAATTTCCTAGGTTACCTCATCGCCTCAGAAACAGACCTCTGGCAATGTCTATGAGGGTGTCTCTGGAGACTCTCGGGAAGACCCACCCTGAATATGAGTAGCACTATTCCATGGGCTGGGGTCCCAGATGGGGAGCGTGAGCAGAGCACCAGCAGTCTCCTCTCAGTCCCCACAGCATGGTGAGCCAGACCTGCATAGGAGGAGGGGCTCCCACAGCATGGTGAGCCAGATCTGCATAGGAGGAGGGGCTCCCACAGCATGGTGAGCCGGACGTCAGCACTAGCAAAGTGTATAATGCCCAGTCAAGGCTGCCCACTGCCAGCTCTGCCCAGGGCTACAGTCAGGATGGTCTTCTCTAACTCAGGACTTCTCTCACAGGAGTGAATCAAAGGTTGTCGAAGATATACAAAGAGCCCTTTGGCCAGCCTGGCTGTCCTTGGCTTCTTTTTTTTGTTTTGTTTTTTGTTTTGTTTTTTGTTTCTGTTTTTTGTTTTTTGAGACAGGGTTTCTCTGTATAGCCCTGGCTGTCCTGGAACTCACTCTGTAGACCAGGCTGGCCTCAAACTCAGAAATCCACCTGCCTCTACCTCCCAAGTGCTGGGATTAAAGGCGCCCAGCAGTCCTTGGCTTCTTGCAGTCACTGTCATTCTGCATGCTGGGGCGACTGTGTGAATGCCTAGGAAGTCAATTGCGACTTGGGCAGAGGGAGGGGCATGACAGGTAGCAAGACCCCAACCTAGACATTTATTTCCTCAAGTAAGTTGCAAGTTTTGTTTTGGGGCTGGAGAGCACTGGCTGCTCTTCCAGAGGTCCTGAGATCAATTTCCAGAAACCACACGGTGGCTCACAACCATCTGTAATGGGATCTGACGCCCTCTTCTGGTGTGTCTGAAGACAGCTATACTCACGTACAGAAAATAAATAAATAAATAAATAAATATATAAATAAATCTTTTGTTTGTTTGTTTTACGAGACAGGGTTTCTCTATGTAGCCCTGGCTGTCCTGGAACTCAGTCTGTAGACCAGGCTGGCCTTGATCTCAGAGATCCACCTGACTCTGCCTCCTGAGTGCTGGGATTAAAGGCGTGCACCACCACACCCGTCCAGAAAATTTTTTTTAAATCTTTTTAAAAAGTTTTATTTTAAGCATTTAGATTTAGTGTACCAAATATCCCTCTACCCCACTATCACCCAGGTGACATGTTTCATTGTCACCCTCGCCCAGTTGTTGGGATAAGAGGCACCAGGACTGTTATGTCCTATCTGCTTAGAAGCAGGGTTGGTGAAATGGTCAGCCATCTGATGGCTAATGGCTTAAGCCTGGGCCACATGCCGTCTGTAGGCCAGGAGTTATGGGACAGCACTGTCTGAACAGAAGCAGACCAGTGTAGCATCCTTCCCCAGAGCAAGCCATCTCCTACGCTAGCCACACTCTCAGCTTCAGCAACGGCAGATGGCTCGCATGCATGCCAAGAGCACTCAAACTCACGTCGCCAGCCTCACACTCTTGTATCCCTTCAGCCTTTGCAGCCAGAATTGCAACAGAGGCTATGTGCCTGGAGAAATCCCTCCACCAACAGGGGGAGCAGATTGGCAGGCAGTGCCCCACCCTCTTATGCTTTGAAGACGTGTGCCCTATGGTTTCTCATAGGGTCTGTAACTCCGACGCATTCCTAAAGAAATGGATGGCATTCGCCTTCCAGACACAGCAATTCGTTTTTATACATGTGCTGTTCCCTAGAGGAGCCAAGAAAGGAGCACGTAGTAAACATTTAAGATTCATTTCCCGCCCAACTTGAATCTTCATCACCTCATGCAATGCTCTCATCAAGTCTCCAAAATACATATCGGTTCTATCATTACAAATAACACACATACACACACTATATGTATGTACCTATACATATATATGTATATATAATCAAGGAGGGTAGGTAACTTAGGCAAAGGTGTGTAGCTGACCAATTGAAAAGCCTGCTGAATGGAGATGACCAGACGGATCATTCAAGGACCAAGAGCAATAACCTACCCTAGAAGTGGGTGAGACTCCGAGTTGCAGTATCAGCTCAGCCATCCTTTTCTGAGTGTGTCTACAATGATACTTGGGAAGCCATGGGGTGCAAAGGTAAGGAATGTCCCTTAGGAAGCTATGGTAGAGAGTCTCTTCGACTAGCCAGTGATCCGTAGACATAAAGGAGGACTTTCTAAAAGTTATCTTTTTTTTTTACTTTTTAAAATTATTTTATTTTATGTGTCTGGGTGTTTTACCTGCATATATGTCTGTGCACCATGAAGTGTGTTCAGTGTCCACAGAGACCAGAAGGGGCATTGGAGCTCCTGGAACTGGAGTTATAGACAATTTTGAGCCGCCATGTGGGTGCTGGGAATGTACCAGGACCTCTGGAAGAGCAGCCATCTCTCCAGATAAAGGGGAACGTTTGATGCAGTTGAGGCTTTCCCACATGCCAACTGCATTTCTGTCTCACCTTACCAGTACCCACTTTTCTGCCTGGGACTCTCTCTAAAACAAGAAAGTTCTTTTCTGCCATTGCAGGTATAGTCCAAAACTCTAAGTGTTCACGTCCCTGGGAGACAAGCCAGGAATCTGTGGGCAGGGCCCCGACGTCTTACACCTCAGAGGCATACTCTATGGTTTCTCATGGAGTCTGCAACAAGTTTGAGCACAGCTTAATAGCGCTCCTGATTGGCTTCTTTCCTTACTCCTCTCTCTCAGGCTCCTTCTCGCTTCAGGCCACCATCCTGATAGCCACCACTCCTAGTCCTTGTCCCAAGCCCTGCCTTCAAGGAAACCCCAACTAAGACTAAAGATGTTTTAGAAGGCAGCACCGGGGCTGGTGAGATGGCTCAGTGGGTAAGAGCACCCGACTGCTCTTCCGAAGGTGATAAGTTCAAATCCCAGCAACCACATGGTGGCTCACAACCATCCGTAACGAGATCTGGCTCCCTCTTCTGGAGTGTATGAAGACAGCTACAGTGTACTTACATATAATAAATAAAATAAATCTTAAAAAAAAAAAAGAAAGAAAAAGAAGGCAGCACCATCAATGGTGGGTATTGGAGATTAATAGCAGAAATTTGGTTCAAACTCACTCATGGGAAAAAATGGAAATTTAATAAAAAAAAAAAAAAAAAAAAAAAAAAAAAAGAAAGATACGCAAAGCACTGGATTCTTGGGCGGGAATATTTCCAGGGTACTTCCCATTCTGTTTCTCTGTCACACTGTAGTTAGTCCCTGTAATCTCTTGGTCACTGCCTTCCTCTGTGTTTTAAGAGATTGACTTTGTCACATGGTTTCAGAAAGTTCAGGACACTGTGGTGGCAGGGCTGTGTGGTAGGGGAGGGTTAAGTCATGTCATTTCAAATGAGAGTGAGTGGGATGGGGTATCGGCGACCATCCACTACTACTTTGAAACGGCCACCCCTAGTGGCCTACTTCTTCCAACTGGGCCCTGTCTTCTAAAGTTTTTTATACTCTCTGAAAATAGCACAACCAGCTGGGATCAAGCCTTCAAACACATGAGCCTGTGAGGGGCATTTTATACCCAAGTCATACCACTGCTCTCTTGGCACTTGCTCTGGCTTGCACACAGCCTCGCCTGGCTGAGCTAAGTCTGGTACTAAACCGCTGGAAGCCACAGCTCGACTCTGCAGAGCCAGCCAGCTCAGCTCTCAGATGCCCCTTTCTTACAAACTTCTGCGTCTACCCCTCATTCAGTCAACTCTGGTTTCTTCCAGTTGTGTATGAAGTTACCAAGAGAGAGGTGTGGGTGAGAAGACAAACCAGGGAGGGGGCAGAGATAGGCTTCTGAAACATTCGCGTCGATTATGTGTAAGAGCCAATCAGAATGGCAGCAGGTGAAAATGAATCCGGAGATGAAGCCAGGTAATGACCGTGGGGGTGGGGGCATTCAGGGCAGACAGATTGGTGTGGCGCAGGGTATCTGTAACTAGCAAGACTTGACAACTAGTTAGAAGTAACAGTAAGGGCGAGGTGGAGGTTACAAATAGCAGTGAGGCATGATGAGGCGTGTGAGAGAGACGCTGAAGGGAACCGGAAGCGGGCTGTCCGTGTTCTCACTCCCCTCATCATCCTCGGGTAACGCTTTTGCTCTACATAGTGAAACATGGTTGTTTATGAACGATTAACTTCTGGAGCTGAGGTGATCTCAACCCAAATCTATATAATCACCTGGGAAGCAAGGTGTTAGCAGACTGCAAGGATGAGATAATTTAGTGAAGATGGAAGATGGTGCAGGGAGGTGGTGGCGGCGCACGCCCTTGATCCCAGCACTTGGGAGACAGAGGTGAGCAGATCTCTGTGAGTTCCAGGCCAGCCTGGTCTACAGGGTGAGGTTCAGCACAGCCAAGGCTAGACAGTGAGACCCTGTCTCAAAAAAAAAAAAAAAAAGCCATAACAACCAAAGAAAACAGACGATCATGTCTAGTTTAGATATAGGACAAGTTAGTGACCATTAACTCATATAAATGGCCCTAAATTAAAATTTTCAAACTTAAATAGGACAAATTTAGAGTACTTAAAATTCAGAAGTATACCAGGCAGTGGTAATCCCAGTACTCAGGAGGCAGAGGCAGGTGAATCTCTGTCAGTTTGAGACCAGCCTGGTCTACAGAGTGAGTTCCAGAACAGATGTGGCTACACAAAGAAACTCCATCTAAAAAAAAAAATGACAACAATAATAATAATATTCAGAAATAAGAAAGTTGAATGAATGTACTATTTAAGCAGAACCCTGTGCATGATGAAACCCTAAGGAAAAGCAGGTGTAGAATATATAGCAATCAGGATGGATCAGGGTGGACATCTGACCTAGGAGACGTATGGTGGCTTCAGAGATGCTGGCAAGGTTGGTATTTCTTGTTTGATTGTTTTTTTGTTTTGTTTTGTTTTGTTTTGTTTTTCGAGACTGGGTTTCTCTGTGTAGCCCTGGCTGTCCTGAAACTTGCTCTGTAGACCAGGCTGCCCTCGAACTCAGAAATCCTCCTGCCTCTGCCTCCCAAGTGCTGGGATTAAAAGCATGCGCCACCACTGCCCAGCTAAGGTTGGCACTTCTTAAGCTTAGCAATGGGTTTGTGAGTGAAGTTTACTCATGCCTTTAAACCATTTGTGTGTATGACTTACACTTTTATGCTTACCAACTATTTAATTAACATTTACAAAATGAAACATGCCAACAGCTTTCCTTAGGACTTACAGAGAAACTTCCAGGCTCACATTCTCAGTGCACCTCCATAAACACTAAGGGAACAGATGTCCTGGGAGCCCTTTGATGGGCTGGAATCTAAGAGAAGTTAAGAGTCATCACGAGGGCAACAGCAATGAATTAGAGGCTAAGACCTGTTCTTCCAGAGGACCTAGGTTCAGTTCCCAGCACCCACATGTCAGCTCATAAGTGTCTATAACTCTACTCCTAAGGCATCCAACCCCCTCTCTGGCTTCTGTGTGCAGCAGGCTCACAAATGGTGCATACACACACACACACACACACACACACACACGTATACTAGAGAAATAATCAAATGCATAAAATAAAATAAAATAAAATAATAATTTAAAAAAAATCACCTTGAGTCCCAAGCCTCTGGTTCTTGCCCTCAGCTTCTAAGGTCTATGTGGTAGTGGTCAGAACTGCAAAGAGGGAGGGAGGGAATGTTGATAGGGATGGGAACCACGCTAGCACTTATTTCTGGCATTGTTTGGAGGATGAATGGGATGTTTTGTGCAGCCGGTGATACGGGGCTCTCAAATGGTAAGGGCTCAGCCTCCAGACCTTCTTACCTGTCATTCCTTTTACTGTCCTGTAAGCTCGAAGCCTCTCCTGAATGCACCTCCCAGGAGATAAGGATGAGAAGGAAGTGCTCTAAGCAAATAGACCAGTGTTGGCCGCGGGTGCCCTTCAGTGTCCCCCTGATTTCCACCCCTGGTCCTGCTATCTTGTTAAGTCAGATTGGGGGGGGGGGGAGAATGAGTCCCAGTAGGTTATCAGAAAGGCCTAAAGGAAAAGAGAAAGAAGTGAGCCAAAGCTTGAATCTTCCCTAATTTTCTTAATTACATAGCCATTTCATTTTAAATGGCACTGAGGGAGGGAGGGAGTACCAGTGATCTTAGAGGCATCCCAAAGAGCATGGCTGTCTTCGCATCTTCATGAGACCATCTTAATTTTACTGTTATGTTATAATCAGCATCCGAATGTCCCTTTTGCTCCTCTTAATTATCAAAGTTGTGCCGTTTGTTTTTGTCTTAGTTTCAGGAGTGTATTGTTTTGTTTGGAACTATCTCACTATGTAGCCCAGGCTGGCCTGGAACTCATGATCTTCCTATCTTTGCCACAGATGCTGGGATTATGGGAATAGGCTACTTTGGTCCCATACTACAGCAGACTGCTTCACAAGCTGTTTGTTTGTCTTAAGAACACTTTTTATCATCATCTTCCTTGTGTTCACACAAAGCCATCTAGTTCTTTCTTCTGGAATAGTTGACATGCTAAAAGAAAAATCCTTAAAAAGTGTTTAAACATCAAAATGACAGGAAATAACAAAGTTTCAAATTGAAAGGTGATGCGGGCCTTTCTTTAATCTCGTGGCTCACAGTCCCAGCCCCTAGAGCTAGCTACAGTTTTGGGTAAATGTTTACACACATGTGGAAAAGTGCACAGATCAAAGTAGAAGATGAGTGCACTTTCACGGGGGGTGGGGGGTGGGGTGGGGTGGGAGGGGGGACCTTGTAATCAGCGCTCAGACCAAGGACCCTAGCACAAGATGGGCTCATGTTCCACCAGTTTCCATTAATGACTTTTAGAGAACGAAATTTGCTGTTAAACAAATTTGAAAGTAAAACGAAGTATAAAACATCCAAGTGTCACTAACTCTAACTCAAAGCGTGAGCAGCATCGGCCCAACCCCAGCAGCAGCCCTGCCTGCTTCCCCGACTCCGGAGTCTCAGAGGTATTGGCTTTCGACTCTCAGAGGGCACTTAGACCTTTGATTCTCATTCATTCCTGGGTAGACCCAGCCCAGATCTACATTTTGCATTGTGTGAATATGCTAGATGTCATTTCTCCAATAATATCTGTTTAAAAAAACAAAGTGAACCGCCCTTTGTCACTAAGACAGCGTGACCTTAGTGAAAAGGAGACACGAGGATAAAACAGAAGACCGAGTCTAAAAATGGACTCCGTACAGTGGATGATTCACTTTGGGAAAGAGACAATGGAGAAAGGGTGGTCTCTATCAAACACCTGCCAAAATATTTGAGCTCAGTATGGGAAGAGGAGAGGCTGGGGAAGAATCTGTCTAAAATCATATCATACAGCATTAGTTTAAGGGGATTTGTCTTAGATAGCTTGGTGGTGTTGTAACAAGCACCATTACCAAAAGCAACTTAGGGGAAAAATGCATTTATTCTATGTCACAGCTAATAGTCCATCATCTAAGTAAGTCAGGGCAGAACCTGGAGGCAGGAGCTGCTGCAGAAGCCATGGTGTCATGCTGCTTACTGGCTTGTTCCTCCTGGCTTGCTCTAGTTGGGTTTCTTATACTACTTAGGACCACCGGCTTAGGTCTGGTGTGGGAGAGCTGGGTCCTCCCACATCAATTGGCATTCAAGAAAATGCTCACAGGCTCGTCCACAGCCCAATCTGGTGGGGTCATTTTCTCAACCCAAACTCCCTGTTCCCAAATGACTCTAGTTTGCATCGAGTTGACAGAAAACCAGAAAGCACAAAGATTATAGGAGGTGTCAAAACTACTAAAATGTTGAGTTTGGAGAAAACACGGGAGAAAATTGGTGGTACCTCCTGATCAGATGCTTGCAAAGAATAGTGCTATACGTTTTTGTTGTTTTGTTTTGTTTTGTTTTAGGATAAATCAGAGTTTATCAAAACCTAAAACATTTGCTCTATGAATGACATCTCAAGGAAATAAAATGGTAGTTAATTAGGCTGAGCAGAAGTATTTATAAATCACACATCCCACAAAGTAGCAGAGCATAGAAAGAGTCATCATAGCTCAATGATGGGCTAGAGATATGGTTAAGTGGGTCAGAGCACTTACTGCTCTTCCACAGGACCTGCATTTGATTCCTGGAGCTGGAGTTACATTCAGGTTGCTATAAGCTACCTAATGTGGATCCTCTGGCCTCCCAGAGGCAATAGCACTCCCATGCACGAACACACACACACACACAGACACACACACACAAACACACACACACACACACACATACACACAGAGAGAGACAGAGAGAGAGAGACAGAGAGTTAAAAATAAAAATACATCTTTAAGAAGTTTTAACAACTCAATGGTAAGACAAATTAAGCCAGTTTTAACAAGACCCAACAACTATTTTGTCAGAGTACAAACAGAAGCAAATGACAGAGAAACTTGCTTGTAGTCATTGGTTACTACAGAAATGAAAATGGAAGTTATAATAAATGTGTCACACATCTACAAGAATGTCTAGAGTAAACAATGCTCTGAAAACCAAATGCTGGCGGGGACTCAAGTAACTGTGACTCTCAGGTGTTACAATAGGAAACAAACCGATCATTGTTCTGGAAAACGGCTCACCAGCTTCAGGGAAAGGAGAACCATGCCTATACCATGTGGTCTGGCAAGCTCTCACAGGGGATTCTTATGCTAAAGAATAAAACCTCAGGTTTCTAAAGCCTGTACACAGACGTTCAGCGGCAGTGTGAGTTAGAATTACCAGTCCAAACTTTCCTGGCAGGTAAATGATTGAACCGTGGTTTATTGGCACAATGGTGTGCTGCCCAGCAAAATATAAATAAATAAATAAATAAATAAATAAATAAATAAAGGAACTAGCTACTGGCACATGGCAGAAGCCTGAGTGATTCCAAAAAGTGCCACACTGAGTGAAAAAGTCAACCTTCAAAAGTCACAATCTGTAGGACCCTGCTTATATGATGACATCATCCAAAAGAGTGGAGAAGTCACCAAGAGTGCCAGAGGCTGGGGGCATGAAAGAGAGAGGGAGACTATGCTGGAGGAGCCTAAGAAAGATTTAGGGTAGTGGAGTTGATTATGCAAATCCTTACACTCCATTGAAATTCACACACACACACACACACACACACACACACACATACAAACGGTTGATTTTGCTACACAATATATTTTACTTTGAAACAGAGTTTCTTTTGTGTAGCCCTGGCTGTCCTGGAACTGTAGACCAGGCTGGTGTCTCACAGAGATCCAGCTGTCTCTGCCTCCTATTGCTGAGATTAAAGGTGTGTGCTACCACCTCAGTGAACAGTAACTCTTAAATGTGAAAAATGAATCCAAAGTCATGGGGTGCAGCTCAAATGTAGAATACTGGCCTATCATGTGCAGGATCAGGTGTTTAATCACCACCACCACCACTGGAAAAAAAAATGTGAACCTAGGCTTGCTTTTCTCATAAAGGCTTATCCTAAGTAATGCCAGTGTGGTCCAGATTTTACATTACTCAAATATTACATCAAATATGAGACTTTAAAAATGTCTCACGGGGGAAATACCTAGTTTGCTAGAATACCCTGTTAAGATGCTGTATTAGCTACGTTTCCCTTGCTGTGATAAAACACCATGACCAAGACAACTTATAAAAGGAATACTGTGTTCCAGCTTAAGGCTCCGGAGGGTGGAGCTCATCATTATCATGGCAGGGAAGTACGGTAGCAGGAAGACCTGGTGTCAGAAACAGCTGAGGGCTCACATCTGGAACAGCAAGCAGGAAGCAGGGAGAGTAAACTGCAAGTGGCATGTGGCTTTGAAACTTCAAAGGCCACCCTAGTGACATAGTTTCTCTAGCAAAGCCATACCTCATAACCTCTCCAAACACAGTCATCAACCACCTGAGCATATATGGAGATTTTCATTCAAACCACCGCATGCACCATCAATCGTAAAACACATCCTAATTCCAGAGATGCTCAAGTCCGGCAGGATACATGCCTAGAAACATGCCATTTCCTTTAAGGAATTCCACTGATCACAGTCTCCTATGGAGAAGTGCCATCTTGGAATTTCCCTCTACAACTACATCTCTTTCCCGTATTGTTCACGACGAACAAGACCATCTTGAACAAAGTCATGGGACAGTAGAAATTATTTTTCTTAAAACTTCTTTTCTGGGATGAAGATGAGGTTTGTTTGTTTGTTTGTTTGTTAAAAAGCTTGCTTTGCAAGCTTGAGGACTGGAGTTCAGGTCCCCAGAACCCACGTAAGTGTCATCTGGGCATGGTGAGCCAGCCTGCCTATAATCCCAGCAGATGGCAGAGACGGGTTTCCCAGAGCAAGGCTAGCCACATGGGGGATTGGGTAGAGAGAGCCTGCCTCAGTGAATAAAGTAAAAAGACAATTGATGACTCATGACATCAGGCTTCCAAATGTACCACATGTGCAAAAGCATGCAAACACACATACAAAAATGGAAGAAAAGAGCATCCTTTCCCTTGGATATACAATTAGCATCCTTACAGGTAGTGAATCTCACAGATGCACGTTAGTCACTCTTCTCTCGTTTATGACTCTGGCTACCCACTTCTTAGACAAGGACCAGAGAAGGCAGTCAGAGCTCACCCTGTCTGAAAGCACAGCCAAGGGGAGGACTGGGATCCACTCAATCCTCAGGAGTGGCCAGAAGACCCTGGCTAACCTAGCAATAAAGAAGAACATCTGTTTTGGACATGGAGAATTCCTAGGTACATAGCAATCCCAGGCAACTCCTTGTACCCTAAGGCCCTACCCTCTCATACATAAAATGAGGATAATGGTAGTTCTTGCTCATTTGGTAGTGATACAAAAATCAATAGGTAATGGATAATAGATATTGTTATACGATAGTATAACAATAGTATATACAATAGTACAACAAATGGAGGCCTCTGGATCAGATTAAAGGAAGGCGCTTATTCTATGAAATTCTTTCCAAAAGTGTCAGGATTTCCCGCTAGTTTTATGTCATCTGGACACAAGCTAGAGGCATTTGGGAAGAGGAAACCTCAATTGAGAAATGCCCCCACCAGATCAGCGGTGCTTTCTCTTGATTGACAGGCAAAGGCCCAGCTCACTGTGAGCGGATTCATCAGACCTGGGTGTTGGTCCTGGGTGTTATAAAAAGCAGGCTAAATAAACTATGGCAAGCATAGCATCAGTCATCATGCCTCTATGGCTTCTCTATCAGTTTCTGCCTCCAGGTTCCTGCTTTATGTTCCCGCCATGACTTCCTTTGGTGATACTCTGTCCCATGGAAGTAGAAGTGAAATAAACCCTTTCCTCCCAAATTCCTCTTGCTCATTGTGTTTTAGAGAGTTGGTGCCACAGGGTATTGTTGTGACAGACCTGACCATGTGTGTTGGGGAGGACCATGGAAGACCTTCAGAACTTTAGGCTTGGAAGGTCTACTGAGTGTTCACAGTTTAATGAACTGTTTTGTGGGAACTTACATGGTAAGAACATTGAAGGAAATGCAGATGATGGAGGACTGGCTTTTGAAGTTTTAGAGGGAGGTTTGAGAGTTATTTAAAGACACTATTGTAGCCATGGGTACTTACAGCTTTAAGAATCTATGCTATGGTCAGCTGGGGCTGAGGGATTGGCTGTGATGAAGAAGAGCCCAGTATCATTGAAGTAAAATCTTCTGGGAAGGTGTCCTCAGGATAAGCACACAGAAGCTATGGTTCAGAGTGGGCTACAGCTGCACCTCATGCTGGCAGCCAAACTCGGTGATGTGTATGAGTTATCCAGGTGATACTGGTTTTGAAGACATGAGGGTGTCATGGAGAGTGGCTGAGGTTTGTCACTGTGTGTCAGGACTGGAGTCCCCGAAGAGAGGCTGGAAGAGACCGTTGATGAAGTTGTAGTCTCAGTTGCAGTGAAAAAAAATCTTAAGATTGAAAGTCACGGGTGGAGCTGAGGTTTGGCATCCTGTCGCTGAGTTAGACTTGGAGACCAGAGAGAGCCAGAAGAGGCTATTGGTGAAAGTGCAGCTCAGTTGCAGAGTTTGGGAGATGCCAGTACCATAAGACAACTGCTAAGGACAGCAGCTGTGGCGTGGAGCCAGCCTGAGTTAGGACACAAGCTACCTGTGCTGTGGATAGCTGTCCTTTGGAGGAGCCTAGAGGTTGAGAATAAATCCCAGAACCCTGACACCGAACTTTGGTTTTTCTTTGATTTGATTGTGACTGTGTCCTGCCTCATACCACTTGGAATAAGATCATTTTTAACTTATTTTCTTTTATTTTACCGTGAGAGAATATTTCAGAAGAACTCTAGGTATTTTAGAGAAGCTTGAGCTTTGCAAGAGATTTAGGATATTTTAAAGAGATTTAGACTTTTAACATGTTTGAATCTTCGAGGCTATGAAGCTTTTAAGAGTTAGAATGTTTCATATTGTGAAATTAATATTAACATGCTGTCTTGAGGACAAATAAGAGAGTAAAGATTCTAGTTTAATAGATATTTGTTCGTGTGTCAAGTTGACAAGGGGTAAGTCGTGGTGTCTAGTTTAATGTCAACGTGACACAGCCTCCATCAGACTGGGCTGTGAGCACGGCTGTAATGCATTCTCTTTATAGATGTTAGAGGATCTGGTACATTGTCAGCAATGCTACCCCTGGGCTGGTAGTCCTGGGTTCTATAAGAAAACAGGCTGAACAAGCTCTGGCAAGGAATGTTGGTAGGCATCAGTCCTCCATGGCCCTATGCATCCGTTCCTGCCTCCATGTTCCAGCCATGAGTTTTCTGCCTTTATTCCCTTCAGTGATGAGCTGTGGTGTGGAAACGTAAGAGAAATAAACCCTTTCCCCTCCACTCCAAGTTGTTTTGGTCACTGTGTCGTGTGACAGTGACACAAACCCTGACTAAGACATGGGGAGTGGCCAGTTTTACATGTCAGCTTGGCTAGTCTGTGGTGTCCAGATATTTAGTCTGGATGTTTCTGGGAGTGTGAATTTTGGTGAGAATTGCATTGAATATGTGGATTATAAGTAAAGTAGATTGCCTCCCATAAAGTGGATAGACCTCATCCAGTCATCTAATTGGCTAACAAGAACAAAACGCTGCCCTCTAACAAGGGCTTCAGATGTCTTTGGATGGCAGCCGGGTATGATGGCACATGCCTGCAATCCCAGGACTTGAGAGGTAAAGGCAGGAGGATCAGGAGTTCAAATTCTTAACAAAATGCATGTTGTTATAAGTACTCACTTATTTACTTATGATTACTAGAATTTTAAAAGGCTGTAAAATAAATTCCATCTCTGACCTCCTCTTCCAGAATCCCACACGCCTCTCCTCTCTCCTCTCCTCTCCTCTCCTCTCCTCTCCTCTCCTCTCCTCTCCTCTTCCCTTCTCTTTCCCTTCCCTTCTCTTCTCTTTCCTCTTCTTTCTTCTTCCCTCGTCTCTCATTGGGCCCTCCCTGTGTACCTCTCCAGGTAGATTCAGTAATAAACATATTTATATTTCAATAAGCACAATACAGGCTATCCTGTCATTGTTATTTACCCAAGCAAGCAGAAGTCTCATGAAGAGGACTAATGAGAGTATACACTCTAAGAGAAGAAATTGATCAAAAGTACTTGACCTGGGACCCGCAGGAATCATCTCCCAGTCTTTGGAATATCACCCTGTTTCTTTTTCTTCCCAGTACACATCACAAGAAGAAAGTATTTGCTTGTTTTTTATTTGTTTACTGTCTGTCTTCCTAAACAAAATGTAGACTTCATGCAAACACACCATGATCAGCAGAATATCTCATATCCTAGAATAGTATCTAGCTCGGGGCATGGGGTCAATAAATATTGATTGGGTAGGTGGGTGAGTGGAAGTATGGATGAATGGATATGGATGAAGATGAAGGTAGATCAATGAGTGAATGGACACTTGGTTAGATATGGGTGAATGAGTGAGCAGATCGATGAATGAATAGACACATGAATGAATGGATAGACAGATAGACAGACAGACAGATGGACAGACAGACAAACAGACAAAGAGACAGGCAGTGAATATGGATGAATGGGTAGATGGAATAACAAGTGGATAAATCCCACCAAGTCTCCAGCTATAGCCTAACTCCTCCTAGTTAAGCTGAGTTTTCAGTGTTTACCCAAAGGGCAAGCCTGGCCTTTTCATTTTCTACTCCACAGCCTCCTCACCAGCAAACAGGAAAGCAGAGTCTCAGAATGGTTCCTTCTCTTCCCATCAGTCATGACACCTCACAATAAGAAGCTACTTTGTCAGATCTGAAAATTTATTTAAACCTGAAGGTTTTTAAAGTGAGGAACTCAGGCCCAGATCATGCTGACTCTGTGGGCTGTAAGCTGGGGTCCTGGCAGGGAAAAGGTCTCAGACCTCTCCTGTCTTCCTGGCTCAGAAATGAGAAAAATGTGAACTCCCTAGGAATGCTGTCCAACAGAAGGTGAGGTAGACAAGCGTGGGAGACAGTTTAGTGACTTTTGACTCCATTTGGTTTTGGGTTATACACACACAAGCCCCTCTTATATTAAAGATCTTGGCAACCAAGTTCTATTACCTGTACATACTATGCACGCGCGCGCACACACACACACACACACACACACACACACTACCCTCTTCAAACAGTGAACCTAGTAACCTCTGAACCCTCCAGATGCCCCCCATCTGCGTTGGGTTACATGTATTCCCATCTCTGATCCCCTTCCATAAGATACAGTTTCTATTCAGGTGTCTTCTCAACATATCTGTGGGTATGATGAAGAGAGGGCTGATCTGGCCTGGACTAATTTTGGGTAATGCTCAGTAGGACAAAATTGTGTCCTCTAATAACCTTCCAAGGGTAACCCCCTATTTACCATCTTATGTGTATGCATAATTAGTCACACGTATGACTAAAACCAGATGCATTATGGGAAGCAGAGAAATGATTATATAACCTATCAACCAAAGTAAAGAATAGTTGGGCTGGAGAGACAGTGTGACTGTTCAGAGCACTGTTTGGTCTTCCAGAAAATCCCATACATAAAATACAGTAAAAACATAAGTAAGAGAATCTTCCAAATTACACCTCCTATTAACCAGCCCCCCCTTCTCTTAAACCCTACAAAAGAAACCACAAACTATAATGGCAGTCCTTGAGGATCCTGCTCCTGTGCCCACCTGTCAATCAAGACTGAGAATGGTGCATCCTTCTTTAATGTATACTATCTCTTTGCTCCAAATAAAGTGACTTGCTTTCTTTCAATTCTCTGGATCATTCTCACCTGGAAACACTAGATTCAGGCTCCTACCACTACTAACAAATGGGCTCTGGTCTATCTTGTCACCCATGTAGTCATTGAGGACATGACCATTTTAGATGACAACTACTTCAGGGCTTTACATAATGAAGAATTCGGAGTATGCAATAAATGCCCTTCATCTTCATGTCAACAGTGTGAACCACTTGAAAGCGCCAGGCACATTAAATATCCCTGTTTAACTGAGAATGCTTTAAATAGAGCTACACTTTTGGGCTGGTCTCCAACAACTGAAAGGGCCAGGATATGCACTCACACACACATTTTCTTTGAAGATCCTTGTTACTGAGAAATTATCTGCTCCAGATGTCAACCTCTATTGAGGCAAAGGCTGATGGCCTGTGCTTCCCATCCTAAGAGTGTGTGTGTGATGTCAGTGGGTTAATTTGTACTTGGAGGAGAGGCTGAGAGGACAACCAGGGTCCTGGAGGAGTGGCCAGTGAAGGGACCATGGAATGTGGAGTGGCCCCTGCTGACTTCCTCCACACTTGGGGTAAGGGCTCTTCCAAGTAGACTTGAATTTCCTCACCTCTAAGGACAGCAGCATCTTATGATATACTCTCCACAGCTTCCTGAACATCTTCAGACCAGGATCCTCCCTCCTTGACAGACTTTCCATCAACTTGGAAGTCACTGACAAACCAGAGGCCCTCCTTACAACACAAGAAAGATAACTCAGGAATTGAGCTAGATAGAACCCTCTGGAATATAATTAACCTTTCCCTTTACATGTTGATTGCCTTGGGTAGTTTGTTACAGTGACAGAAAACTGAGTAGCACAGCAGTGGATGCTCTGTTTACATTATCTTCCACCGTTTAGCCTGTCTATTAAAGTCTTAATTGGGGTTTCCATGGGGTTGTTGTTGTTATTGTTGCTGTTGTTGTTGTTTCATTTTTAAAATTCTCATATGACCAGTTTCTAAAGGATTACCAGTTTTCTGGTAAATTTTTCTACTCTTTCTTCTATTAAAAAAAAAATCTTATTTTTATGTATGTATATAGGACCCGTGTCTGGGTACCATGGGAATCCAGAAGAGAGTGTCGGAGACACTAGAACCAGAGACACTAGAACCAGAGACACTAGAACCGGAGTTACAGGCAGCTATGAGCCTGATGTGGGTGCTGGGAACGAGACACTAGAACCGGAGTTACAGGCAGCAATGAGCCTGATGTGGGTGCTGGGAACCAGGCTCGGGTCCTCTGGAAGAGCAGGAAACACTCTTAATTACTGTACTGAGCAATCCCCACCCCCAAGTTCTTTGTTTCTTCTATTTCTTGAATTAGTTATTTCAAGGTCCTTATCAGTTCATTCTAATGCCTTAGTGGAAACTGCATTTTACATATTCGTTATATGTCGCCTTGTAACTTCATATTCAAATAAAATTAAATGTGAAGCTCTTGAGTGTCGCAGAAGAGCTGAGGAGAATCCCAAGGGATCCCTCAGGTATCTCTACACACTGACCTAGGTGCTCCTTTGGAGACTAAATGACTCACAGAGATCCTTATGCAAACCAGTGTATGCCGAGTTAATGTGGTCAATGTGTCTGAGAGCATCCCAACAGGTCATCCCAGGGCACCCAGGAAGCTGTTTTAAAAGGAAACTGACCATGGTTTTACAGCAGCAGGTTATAAACCATCGAAGTCACAGTACTCCATGCTCCCTGTGACCACCATAACAGCTGTGACCACCTCAGTCCACCATCTTCACCCAGTGCTCTAACTGCAGACTCTTCGGTCATTTTTAGCCAGGGCTTGCAGTGATCCTGACGACACCTTTCAATCTGCTATGGATGTGACTCATTGATCTTGGCTTTCCAAACTGGGAAGCAGTAATAGTTAATTTGTAACAAAGGAATATTTCAAAAGGAGACTTTCGCAGTGTTACTTTCGTCTTTGTTTGGCTTTTTTGAGATAGAACCTCACGCTGGCTTCAAACTCACTGTGTAGATAAAGATGGCCTTGCACTGATTCCTTACCTCCTCCCAAATTCTGGGATTAAAGCACAGGCCACCAAACACAGCTACCCTGTCACTTTCTTACTCTGAAAATGCTGGCACATTATGTAATTCCAGCACGGAGGAAGAAAACTGGAAAAGAAGGAATTTTATGAGTTCAAGGCCACCTTGGGCCACAGTGTGAAACCTTAAAACAAACAAGAGCTAGAGAGATGGCTCAGCGGTTAAGAGCACGGGGTGCTCTTCCAGAGGTCCTGAGTTCCATTCCCAGCAACCACATGGTGGCTCACAACCATCTGTAATGGGATCTGATGCCCTCTTCTGGTGTGTCTGAAGAGAGGGACAGTGTACTGACACACATAATATAAATAACTCTTTTTTAAAGGGCCATTTGAGTTACATGAGCTTCTAAACTTCCATCCACCTGCTTCCTCCTTAGAAAGTCTATCTTTTTATCTAATCTAATAAACTATCCTTACTGCTACATCCACACATCTGTCTAATTCCTTGTTCTGGACCACAAGAACCTAGAAATCTTAGCAAGTGGCCACCAAACCTGTTCTCAGCTGGCCAGGGGATAAGATGTCAATGTTCCTAACCTCTCACACTCTCTACTGCATATGTGCTAGAGAAAAGCCACACCAAACTGCAGACATAGGTGGGAGGAGGGAAAGGAGGAGGAGAATGAGCAGGGGGAGGAGAAGGAAGGGGAGGAGGAGGGGGAAGAGGAGGAGAAGAAGAAGGAGGAGATCGTTAGTTTATCTGTATACCTGCCTTCTCTCTGTGTACTTTTTCTGCATAATGTTAATCACCAAATATATGAGGCAAAGCAATACATAAACAAGATTAATGTTTCTGATAATTGTTACTACTCTGGTAATGATACCAGTTAAACACTTCTGGGAGAACAAGTGGGAGGGACTCACTTAAAGTAATTTGCATAAGAGATGAAGACCTTCTTGCAGGAGGAAGTATATAGCGGCAAAGCAGATGTTCCCATGAGTATCTAAGAGGCCCCATCCTGCATGCAGACACTCAGACATGTGGAAAAGGCACATTGTAGAAATCTGCAATGAGAGCCTTGGGGAGGGGGGGTAGGTCATTTTCAATAATACTGTACTTGCATCCCAGATCAATAAAGCCTTAGGAAACTGAAGTTACCCTGCTGCTCCACTGCTTTGATGAGGTACCACAACCAAGGCTACTTACAGACGAAAGAGTTTAATTGGGGTCTTGCTTACAGTTTTAAAGAGCTAGTTCATGACCATCATGGCGGGAAGCAGACACGCTTGGCACTGGAGCAGTAGTTAAAAGCTTTACAGCCTGATGTGCAAGACAGACAGACAGACAGACAGGGACAGAGAGACACAGACAGAGAGAGATTGGGCCTAGCATGTGCTTTTGAAACCTCAATGTCCACTCCTAGTGACACATTTCCTCCAACAAGGTCACATCTCCTAAGTGCTCCCCAGACAGTTGCACTCCCTGGTGACTAAAGCACTGAAATGCATGAGTCTATAGGGGCCATTCTCCTCCAAGCCACCAAATCCTAGCCATTCATTTTTACTTCTACTGCAGTGGAGTGATGTTGCCCATGCATTTAATTTATACGCATACAATTATGATAAATCAATTATCAGGGATTAACAGATAAACATTCTAAAAGAGCTGATGGGTGCCTCTACTTCAGTTCCTGCCTCCTGACTTTCTTCACTGACGATCTGTGACAAGGAAACATGTGTAAGCAAAGTAGATCCTTTCCTGCCCAATGCTTTAGCCATGCTGTTCATCATGGTAATGGGAGCCCTGACTAACACAGTCCTGATCATTGTTTTGCCGAATTAAGAACTTAAGGAGGTCATCTCAGAAAGCCAAGTTAGTAACGGGCAACTATGAAGACATCCTTAAAGGAAAAGACACTAAGTGTCGCTAAGAAGTCATAATGGGGACGGGGGTGGGGGGCGGTGCTAGATGAACCAATAGGCCACTGTCTTCAGGGTTCTGTAGTTATGTAAAAAGTGGGTACTCTGACACTAAACGTGTAACATAGCTGACATCAAGGTCAATTCTGTCTTCCCAACATGTCCCCCACATAAGATGCAATGCCACTATACAAATACTAAAGAAACAAAGTCTTCCCAGGATGCTATATGTTTATTTTCAGGGTAGACTGTTTCACTGTGAACAAATACTACGTGAGACGCAGGACAGTTTCCTGATGGAGGGGCAAGACTCAGCTGGATGTCTTTTTAAACCAGGATTCCTGATGTCCCTGGCCCCGACTCAGCAGCTTTCTGGAGAAAATGAGCTCTGAGTCTGCCCTCTACTCAAATCCTTCATTTTAATGGTATCTTTATGATTGGGCCGTCTGACCATAAATGTTAAAGATGACCCGAAGCCTTGGACTTCTCCTGGAAGTTGCAAGCTAAGTCCTTGCTTGTATGCTCATTTCTAGTCATGGCTACTCTAAGATTTGACCAAAATGAGAAATTTGACCTTTAAGGATCAACATTGCTGTTTTAATGTATACCGAAAATCTGGAAATTTAAGGCCCATCTGGTGCTCTGTTAAAGAGTTTGAGACTGCGATACTGTTGAGATTAGGTCCACTGGAACCCAAAGCTGCAGCTGCGATGACAACCCACTCATTCAGCCAACAGAGGCTTTCTAAGCACCTGCTCCACCTGGACACGTGGAGACCTCTTGATCACAGACCACACTTACAAGGAGATAAGCAATAAAGAGGAGCCCAGACAGCGAAGAGTGGAGTCGTGAGCTCTACATCTGCAGATGCAACCAGCTGTGGATGGAAGACACTTTAAAAATAAATGTTCTTGCTGTCATTCCCTCAGCAATTCGGGATAACAAGTACATTTTTAAAAGATGTGTGACTTTTGTGTGCATGGATGTTTTTGCCTGCATGGATGGATGTGTACTATGCATGCCTTGTGCTCAAGGAAGGCAGAGGAAGATGTCAGATCTCCAGAAGTTGTGGATGGTTGTGAACCATCCTGTGGATGCTGGGAACTGTACCTGGATCCTTAGCAAGTGCTGATAACCATTCAGCAATCTCTCCAGCCCCTATTAGAAGTATTTACATTGTATTGGGTATTTGAGATGCAACTTGGGTTACTTGCCAGTAATTATAGATGCTGTTTATGAGGAATATGAGCATCCTGAAACTTTGGTACCTGGTGGGGTTATTACAGTTGGTCCCTGATGGGTTCTGAGGGACAACTGAGCTCTGGGGAAATCGAAAGGGATTCAGCTTGGGTACTCAGGAAGCACTTGTATAAGCACTGATGTGAGATTTTTCCCAGATGGTGGAGAAAAGTCAATGTCATGAAGGAAAGGGGAACCTTAAGCACAGGAACAAAGGCCAGCAGGGCAGAACCCCTAAGAAGGAGATATGCTATAGCATAGGGGTTGTTTACTGGTCTTCACAGGCTATGAGAGGACGGGAATATAGAACAGAAGACATGAGATCTATCCAGGACAGACTTGATTCATGTAGACCATAGCAACACTTGTATTGATGGAGAATACAGTTGACTCTTAGATATCCACATCTGGGTTAGAATGCATTTTACTCCCCTTTGCCCTTGGCTTTGAACACAGTGATCACTGTGAATCTATTTAGCTAACTGCAATGCCTCGCTTTTTTTTTTTTTTTTTTTTTTTTTTTTGAGGATTTCCCATTTGAAAAAGTACATGGGTCGTTTTGCTCAGGGGATGAGCTTATATTTCTTGTCTGGGTACTCCTCACCCCTAATTAACACATTGCCTGTTCATAAAAAAAAATCAAAGACTTTTAGAAAATCAAAGGCTTTTAGAAATACCGACAGTGGCCAGGCTTGGTGACACATGTCTACAACCCTTGCACTCTGGAGACAGAGGGAATAGGATCATGAATTGGAGGACAGCCCAGGTTACATAGAAAGACACACATACACAGAGAGAGGAAGACATCTCTAGCCTCACCACAGGTCACAACTGCACACTGGGGACACAGTTCCCATGCTATTCAAGTTGTCCAGCTGTGCAGACATATGCAAAGTGCTGAGGACTGTGACTTGTGGCTCAGAGACCCCCACCCTCCCCCCAACCCCCCCCACACACTGAGAAGAACATACCCAAAAGAAACTAGGATTTAGGCCAACATCAAAATGCCTTTGTGAGCAGTGCCTTTCAGGTTTTTACAGAATTGCTAGTTAACTTGTCAAAGTTAACTAAAAAGTGCAAGGTAGGAAACACCTGGGTTCTCTGTGGACGAAAATAAATATAGCCATTAAATGAGCAGAGAAGCTGGCAGGCGGAGTGACAGGGCCTCTAAAAATGGATCTTGTTGGTCCATTGCTCCCAAGTAGAAGAATAGAAGTTTTTTACATCTCCAGAATCCATCCTTTCTCCTCCAGTTTCCTATGAGCACATCCTATTAACTCTTTCTCTGTGCCATTTGGACTGCATTCTTAAAGCCAAGTCATTCCAAAGTCTGATTTTTCGGTTCTCATATTGTTCCTGTCTCGAATCCTTTGTGATCAGTGTGTCCCAGAGTCCTGCAATAGCGATGACTAACGTTTTTCGGTTAGCTTATTGACTACACTTACCATGTGAGGGGGTGCTCTCATTAGCTCCACAGATGAAAGAAAGAGGCACAGAGAACTTAAACAACTTGCCCAAAGACAGATAGCTAGGCAACATGGAAGAATAGGTCTATCTGGCTCATGCTATCCCTGATTTAAAAGCTTATAAGAATGGATAGGCCTCCAGAGAGGACCTGGTCCAGCATCAGCAAGTGGAATAGGAAAACAAAGACCAGAGATATAAGATTTCACTGAAGCCATGCACCTACTCTTGACTCTGCTCTGCCTGTTCTTATCTCCACTTCAAGATGCTTCCCTGAGGGCAAGAGAATGAGGGATGTCATCAGGTCAGGTGGGAAAGGCCCCTAAGCAGCTAGAGAGATGCATCGGAGGTTAAGAGCACTGGCTGTTCTTCCAGAGGTCCTGAGTTCAATTCTTCCCCCAACAACTACATGGTAGTGCATGACCAACTATAGTGAGATCTGGCGCCCTCTTCTGGCATGGAGGCATACATGCAGGCATAATGCTATTAGATAGATAGATAGATAGATAGATAGATAGATAGATAGATAGATAGATAGATAACAGGAGGAAGGAGAGAAGGAGGGAGGAAGGAAAGGCAACAAAAGCCAAGCCAGCTGGAGCTTTAGAGATTCTCTCTGGCCCAAAGCTTAAGGAAGAGTCACTAATGACCATATCATATACAACTCCAAGTTGGGTCCAACCCCAAATACCTCAAAAAGCAGCTTTGTGAGCAACCACCTGATCTCACTGAGTGTGGCTGCTAAGGGCTTGTCAACCACATACACAGGTCTATTTCTTTTTTGAGCCTCCTAAATTCTTAAGCTTTTCCAGCAAGATTTCCTATACTACAGAATATAAATCCCGCTGGTGGGTTGGTGAGATGGCTCAGCGGGTTAGAGCACCCGACTGCTCTTCCGAAGGTGATGAGTTCAAATCCCAGCAACCACATGGTGGCTTACAACGACCCGTAACAAGATCTGACCCCCTCCTCTGGTGCATCTGAAGTCAGCTACAGCGTACTTATGAAGAATAATAAGAAATGAATCCTTGGACCGGAGAGACCAACCGGAGCAAGCGAGGCTGTCCGGAGCGAGTGGGGCCAAACGGGGATGGCCAGAAAGAGCTGGGCCAGCAGAGCCGGTGGGAGCGAGCAGGTCGAGCGGAGTGAGCGGGGTTGACCGGAACAAGGGGAAAAAAAAATAATAAAAAAATAAATAAAAGGAGCTAGAGAAAGTACCCAAGGAGCTGAAGGGGTCTTCAACCCTATAGGTGGAAGAATAACCTATAGGGTTATTCTTCTGGCCAGGCGTGGTGGCGCACACCTTTAATCCCAGCACTTGGGAGGCAGAGGCAGGCGGATTTCTGAGTTGGAGGCCAGCCTGGTCTACATAGTGAGTTCCAGGACAGCCAGGGCTACACAGAGAAACCCTGTCTCGAAAAACCAAAAAAAAAAAAAAAAAATCAAGCGGGGCGTGGTGGCGCATGCCTTTAATCCCAGCACTCGGGAGGCAGAGGCAGGCGGATTTCNCCTAACTCACATGGAGATTTGTAATTCTCTCCTGCCAGAGATTAAAACCTGCATCTAGGGATGGATGCTGATCACCCTCGGTGTCCATCCCTTGGGCCATTTTTGGCACACTTCACCTAGGTTAACCTAAAGGGGACCCTCTTCTGCACAACTCAGAGTCCTCGGTGGCATGCTCCACTTACCTGTTTTAGCCAGCAATGCAGGGTTACATTTGCTTCTCAATTAGTTCAGAGCAAAATTCTAAAGACACTCTCCTTTCATGGTACATTTAGCTAGATATTCGGGGGAGGGGGGGTTGAAGAACTGACATAGTTCGCAGAAGCCTACCAGGAAATATGTCAAGCCTGCAAAGTCTGTCCAATTTCCATCCATGACAGCTGCTAAAGTTATTCTTTCTTGTTGAAACTTTGCGAGCTGCCAGAAAGAAAGAAAAAAGAAGACGGAAAAGAAAAGAGAGCTTGTGGCATAGAACGCCATTTTCTTAAGAGAAGACACATTTTAAAATTCACCCTGAATGTGAGGAACTAGAGGTCAGTATATGGAGCGGAGCATGGCAGACTCACAAAGGCAAGCACCACATGTGGAACCCAGGGACGGGAGGTGACGTGAAAGTGGGCGAGGGCAAGCATTAGGGACGTGAAAGTGGGCGATTGGATAAGAAAAGGCTGTGGGGTTAATATGATCAAAGTCCATTGTATGCACGCATGGAGTGCCATAACGAATTCTGAGACTCTCTACAATTAATATGTGAACATTTTCACAAAAAGATTCAAGTTCAAATTTTACCCACTTTGCTGCTCTGGAACAACTCTGAGGGATGCATGTGCAGTTGCTGGAGGTGCTCGCACACCAGGTGGGTAAAGCACCCAGGACCTCAGGGAACACAAGAGCCAGGGGCTCTCTGGTACCTCTCCCTCTTTCACGTCCTTTCTCCCTTCTTATCTACCTCTTGTCTGCCAGTATAGAGAGCCTGTTTACAGCCAAATGGTTTCCCATCTCACGTTCCCACTACCACAGATGAACATGGAGTCGCTATTTTTTCCTTGAAGACTAAAAATATACTTCTGAATAATGCATGGATGAAAAAGGAAATTAAAGGGGGAGTCAGATGGCATTTTATGTGATTAAAACACAGCATAGTAGAATCTGTCGGATGCACCGAGGCAGCTCTTCAGAGACATTCATAACAGTAAATGTCTACAACAGAGGAGCAAAGGGATTTCTGATCCTTTAGTGGCTTCAGTGTTCACACTAGGAAATGAAAAAAGGCTAGAGGGATAGCTCAGTGGTTAAGAGCACTTGCTGCTCTTTCAGAAACCCAAGGTTGGAGTCCCAGAATCCACATGGTGGCTTAAAAGCAGCTGTAACTCTGATTTCAGGAGATCTAACACACTGTTCTGTCTTCCATGGGCATTGTACATATGTGGTATACATACACACATACAGACAAACACACACATAAAAATAAAAATAGATAAATCTTTAAGTTAAAAAACAAAAACCCAGAATAGGGTACCTTAAATCCCAGCACTCATGAGCTAAGTGGATCTCTGTGAGTTACAATGTAGCCAGAATGACACAGTGGCCACCCTAACAAAAGCACAGGGAGCAGTAACTAGTGCTAAGATAAAAAGAAGAATGGATATCCTGAAGATAAGCATACAGAGTAATGAGATACAACTGGAAAAAATACTAAGGAAAGTCAAGGAAACCAAAAGCTGGTTTTGCAAAGATCTAAAGGGCTGGAGAGATGGCTCAACGGTTAAGAGCACTGACTGCTCTTCTGAAGGTCCTGAGTTCAATTCCCAGCAACCACATGAACCATCCGTAATGAGATCTGACTCCTTCTTCTGGTGTGTCTGAAGACAGTTACTGTGTACTCACACATAATAAATAAATAAATAAATAAATAAATAAATAAATCTTAAAGAAAAGGTCTATAAAATTTAGCTTTCTTCATCAAAAAGATGAATTCAATTCTCAATACCAGGAATGAGAGGTAATGTCACTATAGGGTAAAAACATTTCAAAGAATAGCACTGGGACATTGAGCAACTCAGGCAAGCCATGTAAATCTAGATACGTGCTGCCAAAACTCACGGAAGTTGTTAGCTAAGTGACCTCAGTGAATGAGCTAATGAAGCAAACGATTCTCAAGAGACAAAATGTAAATGACCAATAAAGAAGAAAGAAGGTTCACTAGCTATCAAATAAAAGCTGCATGAATTCCATCTTACTCCAGTCAGCATGAAAGCCTCCAACAAACGCTGCTGAGGATATGGACAGAAAGAAACCCCTATCTACTAACACTAAGGACAGGAAGTAGTATAAGGAGATATATATATATATATACATATATATAAAACACAGGAATTATGCTGATTTACTAAAGTGATGCTTGTGAGTTCTCCATGATCCAGTTGGCACTTATATGTGTGTATATTTGGTATATATACATATATGTATGTGTGTATACACATATATGTATATATATAAAAATTAAAGAAAAAGAGGCAATGAATTTGGGGAAGATCAGGGGAGAGATATATGGGAGAGGTTAGAGGAAGAAGCAAGTGATATAATTATATTTTAATTTAAAATTATTAATAAAATAATTTAAACAAAACTATTAATAAAATTATTGATAAAGTAAAATGTTTAATATCGATAATATGTCATTTTCAGGAAATGGATGCAACTAGAGATAATCATATCAAGCAAATCAAGCCAGCCTCAGACAAATGCTGTGTGTTTTCTCTTATTTATGCTTCCTATATTTTATGTAATGTAAAAAAAAATCACATAAGTGGACATAAAAGTAGGAGTGAAATAGTCTAGAGGAACACAGAGGACTAAAGAAGGAGAGAAGAAAACAGAGAGAGTAGAGGGTACAGAGAGATTATACACTTGAATGAAAATCTTAAAATAAAAATAAATCAGATAAAATAAGTCTGCCTTTGCTTTCTTAAAAAACAGTATTGAGAGCCGGGCGTGGTGGCACATGCCTTTAATCCCAGCACTTAGGAGGCAGAGGCAGGCAGATTTCTGAGTTCGAGACCAGCATGGTCTACAGAGTGAGTTCCAGGACAGCCAGGGCTATACAGAGAAACCCTGTCTCAAAAAAAACAAAAACAAAAACAAAAACAAACAAACAAACAAACAAAACAAAACAACAAAACAGTATTGACTTTGTAGCTAAAAACCTTAACACAAAGAAAATTCTCATCCTTGATGATATCACTGACAAACTCTACCAAATATTTATGGTATAGATAGCAACAATTCTATACTACTCTTCTGGAAAACTGAAAAGAATAAAGTATTTCTGAACTCATTCCATGAAGGTTCATTGCCCTAATAACAAAACCAGATGTTGGAAACAGAAACAAGCCAATAGTTTTTATGAGCTTAGATGCAAAAGGAATATCTAAATAAAAATTTAGAAATCCAAACACAGAAGTATAAAAAGAGAAAGTATATGATGGCCAAGTGGAATTTATTCCGGGAATGTGAGACTGGTTCAAAATTCAAAAATAAACCCTTATAACTCATAGTTATGATCATCTCAAAAAATATAGGAAAAGTATCTGCCCAAATATAAATCCATTTCAATAAAAAAAAAATAGCTCCCAGCAAAATAAAGCATATAAAGAAACTTCTCAACCTGATTTAGAATATCTACCAACAGTATGACTAATTTTGTATATTTAATGGAGGATCTTTGGGAAAGAGAGAGAGAGCTATTTGCCCTTACTGGTACACAACACCATACTCAAGTTTCTGGTGCAGCATGCCCAGTGCTTAAAATTAACACAAAATGACTATTTCTCCCATTCTCTGTCTTCCTCAGTTGTCTCTAGGTCTTTGTCTAGGGTGGGGATCCTATGAGATTTGTCCCTTCTCTGTTAGCATATTTATTGCCACTGTTTATTGCAGGGGAGGTGCAGGGTGGGGGTGGGGAACAGGAGTAGATTGGAAGGAGAAAGGGAAGCCACCTTTAGTCTCGTGTGATAATTATCTACATGGAAAATACTTAAGGACTCACGCAGAAGCAACTAAATATCAGCAAGGTTGTAGGATACAAGGTGATAGACAGAATCCATTATTTCTACAGAGAATTAAGTGCCAGAAATGAAAGAAGTTTAAAGTATCCCTCTACAGTACTATCAAACACATAAACTTTCAAGGCTGTTTGACACAAAATGTGTAAGGTATTCATACTAAAGAATTAAAACAAGACAACCCCCACCCCCACCCCCGTACTTGGATACCTAGCTAAAAAGGCCTAACAAATATTTGAGGAGATATACCATGTCAATGGATTGGAAATCCACAGGTTATATAAAATGTTTTAATAAAAGAACTATCTGTCGAGTTTGACCACTGTCCTAAACATCTAACAGTCTCAAGTAAAATCTTGGGAAGTTGTTGTTGTTGTAGAAATCAGTAGTAGAGTTTTCTATTTTACCTGAAAATGCAAAGAACCTAAAATGACCAAAATACCATTCGAAAGACTAAAACTGGGAAACTCACAATACCTGATTTCAAGATTTTTTTTGTAAAGTGAGATGGATCGAGGACTGACGTTGATTTAAAGGCTGGCAACCAAATCAGGGAGCAAGCATGATTTCTATCACTACATATAAGAAAACTAACTCAAACAAACCATAGGTCTAAAATGTCTAGGAGAAAATGTAGTAGAGTTGGGCATAACAGTACACACCTTTAATCCCAGCTCTGAGGAGGCAGAGGCAGGAAGATCTCTGTGAGTTTAAGGCCAGCCAGGACATCCAGGGCTACATAGAGAAACCCTGTCTCAGAAAAATAAAATTAAATTAAATTTAAAAAAGAAGAAGATTCAAAAGAAGATTTTAAACTCAGACTCCCTGGGCTTTTCTCAGTCCCCCTGCCCCATGTGCTTTCTTGTCTGGTTTTGCCCTCAAGGAAAGGCTGATCATCTATCTCCTCCATGCCTCATTTTACATTGTTACTTCCTCCACAGTTGAGGTCAGAACCCCATGCAGCCTTCAGGGAAAACAGGGCTGGATGGCAGGAGGCAAATTGTGTTGAGGAATATCTAGAGAATTCCTTAAACAGAGGCAATTTTTAATCAGCCCAGGTTTTAATTTTAGTCAGCTAAGAGGAATAAAATGTAACTTGAGATAGGACTGAACACACAATGTAGAGATGCATTTGCTAGTAAAAATAGTTCAAAGAACAGCCTGCTCTAGGTCTAAGAGCTTGCAGGTCTGGCTATCACAACCCAGACCTAGCTGTCATCAAAAAGAAGCAGAACCAGCCCTAGATTACAATAAACAGGCAGCCAATCAATGCGGAGAGATGGAGAATCAGTTTTCTTCCAGGGATGAGCTTCCTACTAGTGAAAGACCCCCGTATCGGGGAGACCCTCGCTCAAGTCCCAGGATAAGCGGGCACCCCAATAACTCAAGAGAAACCGTTCTTGATGCAATATCGCATGAGGTTTATTCGGGAGTCAGCATGCTGAGGTCGAGCTCATAACCTGCACAGGGGCAGAGGAGATCGACCCCTAGCAGTTGCCATTGGGGGGTTTTGAAGGAAAAAAACCACAAAGAAAGGGGAGGATAAGATCACAAAGAATGGGGAAGCTGAGTAAATACCATAAGAATGGGGATGATGAGTTTCAGCTCATCTTTGATTACAGGCTATCTTTGGCATACATTCTACAAGGGATGGGGAAGCTGAGTAGACATCATAAGAATGGGGGTGATGAGTTATAGCTCATCTCTGGCAGAGGGGTTACAGGCTATCTTTGGCAAACATTCCTGGTCCCTTACACAATGAGTCAGGCGCCTGGGTGGGTCACCCAGTGGTCATCAGCTTCTCAGGCTAAAGGTGAGAGAACAAAGAACTTCATGCTGGCTTTGTTTCTAGGGGTCTGGGAGACATATTGAGTTGGGGTCTTAAACTAGGTTATCTAATGCCAAGTGATCATCCCTAAACATATGTGCATATAAGCAGTGCTATATGAACTAAGTATGTTTTCTATGTTGTAGCTTCAAGCTTTTCCATCCACACCCCAGTTCCCAAGTAATAACTCAGAAGCTTATTTACAAATAAATGTCTAGGTCATACACGTGGGCTTGTTCTCCTGACTAGCTCGTAACTTATATAGCCCGTATAACCCATTTAAACTATTCTATGTCTGCCACAAGGCTAGTTACCTCTCCTCAGTTTCATGCAGATGACTTCCTCAGAGTCTGGGTGGTGATCCTCCCTGTGCCTGACTAACTCCCAGAGTTCCAATTTCTCAAATTCTATTTCCTGCCTTTTGTTAAAAGGCCATTAGGTCTTTATTGACAGCTGATGCTTCCAAACACTACCCAAGAGATGTGTGTGTGTGTGTGTGTGTGTGTGTGTGTGTGTGACAATAATAAATTTGTCATGACTTCAAGACATGTCATGACTTCCCTTCTGAGGAAGCAGAAGGGAAACACAGGGAAGGGAAAAGGTAATAATGGTGCTAATACAATACTTATGTATGAAATTCTTAAAAATATTTAAAATTTTAAATTAAAAAAAAGAAAAATAAATGGAAAGAAATACAAAGGATACAAAGGAAAACAATAGCACTCAGAAAGGAAGGTGTGGCTCGCACATCGATTCACACATCTCCAGCCTTCCATCTTTGCCATGATTGACAGATGCACAGGGCCAGCAAACAGCAGTTAGAAGCAGTGAAAGTAGTTTGTGGCTACAGTCATTCAGGAACACTGCCACATAGGGCTGCTATTCACATGAGGACCTGATCCTGGTGGCTTCAGGAGAAGCGCCAAAGTGGCCAAGCAATTGACCACTTTCTTGACCATAATCATAGGCCAGATTACAGACACACAGCCAACTCTTCCCCATGGTAGCCACACAGTGTGCATCAGGATGGCACTCCAGAAATGAAGGCAGTAGGCAGCTTCTCTCAGGGGGGAACAACTTCAAATACCCAAATCTTTCCAGAGCTGGAAAAATAGAAACCTACTTGGCATTAAGAAGTGGTAGCTTTTTCTTCTGACTCCTATTTATAGGCTAGGATGCTGCTGGGTGTGGTGGCCCATGCCTGTAACTCCAGCACCTGGGAGACAAGGCTGAAGGATCGGGAGTTCTAAGCCATCTTCAATCACACTGTGAAATCTTGGCCAACCCTTTTTAAAGCTGGGCATGGTGGCCCTGACCTTTTGCTCACTCATCCCAGCACTAAGCAGGGTAGAGACAGGTGGATTCCCTTGAGTTCCAGACCAGCCTAGTTGACAGGCCAAGTTCCAAAATCAATTAGCTATCAATCAATCAATCAATCAATCAATAACAAGCTGACAGGAGTTATTCTATTCATCCACATCTACTGCCCCCCTTCCCCAGCCTCACCCATAAGAAACCCTGTCCATTTGCCTGGGCCACACTCACAGGAATTCAAGGCCCTGGGAGGCTTTGTCAGCCAAGTGGCTCCAGTGGAAACTAGTTCCCTCCTGAGGCTATTTTAACATCCCGAGAGGTCATTTGGTCTCAGCAAGTGGCAGAATACCACACTGGCTTCATTGGCTCAATGTCAAGTGACCCACGTATTTATACCATTAATACTTGAAGTTTGAAAACACCTTGGTTACATCCACTACATTGTCTTTTCCAACTACTACAGGTTGCTTAAAGGCAGTAATTTGTGTATTTCATGTCCTATTATACCGGCAGAGCCTGAAGCAGTATTTACCATTCAGTGAGTCCTGAGGATGTTTATAGTCAATTATGGTAAGTTCAGGGGACATCACTCAAGCAATCCTGCCAAAGATCTAAAGTGAATCAAAGCAAAATTGCATCTCTAGAAGAACAAAGTCAAGGCCACAGACACAGAAAACAACCTGCCACCTACCTGCCCTATTCCCATCGTGTCTGCACTCAGTTCCCCCAATTTGGTGCAAAAATGGGATTTAGAGAATTTATTAAAACTTAATCAAGTAGCGAGCCCAATGACAAGGAGTTTTTCAGATGCTGACTTCTTGCTGGAATGAATACCCCTCCACACACACCCCCCCCACCCCACACACATCCCACCTCCCCAGCCCTGGGCCGCTAGGCTAAGCTGTTGATCTTACGGCAGTGTAGAACAATTCACCATTCTGATGAGCAGGAAAGGCCAGAAGCCACTATGTTACCCATGGCTGAAGGCTGGGCCAGATATTCCCAGGTTCCTTTAGTGGTTTCTTATTCAAAGGATTGAAATAAGGGCTTCCACTTATTTGTGAAAGCAAGCAACTTAATCCAAAGTGAAGCCCAGATTAGGCAGGGGTGCACTATAAAGATTGACAGCAGACACAGGCGAGTACTTACGGTCTTGGTGGCGCACGCCTTTAATCCCAGCACTCGGGAGGCAGAGGCAGGTCTACAGAGTGAGTTCCAGGACAGCCAGGGCTATACAGAGAAACCCTGTCTCGAAAAACAAAACAAAAAGAGAGAGAGAGAGAGAGAGTACTTACGGTCCCTGCTTATTGCTTGAGGCTTCTTTTTTGGGGGCTCAAAAGAAGGAGTATGGTAGCTAAAAGGCCCAATAAGGGTGGTTCTCTGTTTTGATTGGTAGATTATGTCATGATAACATTTTCCTACTGGTGCATGTCTCTTCCCATAATGCACCTGATTCTAATCATATGCACCCCCAAGTTGGCACAGGTTAAGATGGTAGGAATTCTAACTTCACTTGAGGACAGTTTTGTCTCCATGCATATTTCTCAAGACCAGTTCAAACTGACTCAACCTTCCCATTCTTTCCTGATAAGTTGGGGATATATCTGAACAGAAACTGTGTCGGTTCTATTGCTGTGAGAGCAGGAGAAACTTGTCCCATTGTGCAGAGATGGGTGTATGTGTAGCTCGGTTAGGTGGGGGATCTGAGGCTGTCAGGTGCATCGCTCAAAGAGGGGTCTATGTACATGGAAAGGAATTGAGCTGCCAATCAAATTGGTGAGTGCTGCTGCTGCTGCTGTTGGTGTATGTGTGTGTAATCCAAACCAAGTAGAGACTCAGGTTACTAAACCATCCCCAACGCTTGCCTGCCCTAATTTGGTTTGAACGGATTATTTCAGAGGGCAGTGAGCAAAAATCCTGGCTCTGGTAACTTAGTAGCTGTGCGATCTTAGGTGAATTCAACTCTGTGTTTCAGCTCCCGCTTCTGTAAAGCAGAGTTAACAGTACCGACCCCAAAGGATTATAATGAGGGCGCTAGCAGGATGCTCTGTGGGTGAAGATGCTTGCCACCAAGGCCTGATGACATGGGTCTGGTCCCTGGGACACACATGGTGAAAGAACTGACTCCCGTAAAGTTGTCCTCTGATTTCCACATGTGCTCTGTGGCACAAAGGTGCCACTGTGTATATATATACACACACACACATACAATGTAACTGATTTTTTTTCTTAAAACAACTGGGAGGCACTCATAATCCCAGAGTCTAGGTCATTATGAGAGAGGCCCAGGTGCGAGCCTGAGTTACAACTCAATTTTAGAGAGCAAAGTGAGACTGAGCTTGGTGTCAGCCAGGAGCAAATGATCAGCCACGTCTTCCACATCGCCCACATATGACAATTTAAGACTTGAAGAAACATGGGCGGCTAAGGAACTTGTAGCCCCCAGGGGGTCTGGTAGCTGGGTCTTCCAGCTTCTTGATTATGTTCATTTTATCTTGCAACTGTTGCTTAGATGAAAGGGTCTTTCTCACTGGGGAAAAGGAGGAATCCCATTCTTCCTGATTTAAAAAAAAAAAAAGCTGTAGAGACATGCAACAATGCACACCATGGTCTGGGAGGTGACTGCATTCCTGTGGCCAGGAGTCTTGAAGAAATACTCCGTGAGAAAGGAAGCACCCTCCAGAGAATGTTTACCTGAGAGGCTGCCAATGAGCTGCTGCTGGCCCCAGTCCTGGGTCTAGGCTTTGCAATGTCTTTGTAGGAAACTGTAAGGTATTCCTAGACCAGGAAGTGCAGGCAAATATACAGAAGCACACCGGCGATCACAAGGTCAGCCAGCCAGCCTCAGACTCACAGGCGCTGGCTCCCTCCAGAGAGAGAAAGAAGCCTGAGTCTCCCTTCAGAAACAGCAAGTCAAAAGCTAGACACAGTGGCTCATGCCTGTAATCGTTCCGAAGGTTGAGGCAGGAGGATTGCCGAGAGTACAAGACTTGTATGGGCTAGAGAGCGAGACTCTGTCTCAAAAATATATACAAACTTAAAACATCTTTAAATGAAGGAAAGGAAAGGATGGATGGAGGCGCAAATAATTTTAATTAAGTTTTAATTTCCCCTTCAAGTTTCAGAAACAACACAGGCAACTGCTTTCTGACAGACAGCAACAAGCCATGCAGTGCAATAGGAACGAAGTGAGACACTTCTCAAATTTCAGTGATTCAGTCCGCCATCTGCAAGTTTCACAAACACAATTTTTATTAAAATTGTGCATAGATCTCATATATTTAAAAAAACTTCTTTATTCTGATATCAAAATAGTTATCTTTTTAAAATACCGTGAAAAGCTGTAATACATTTTTTGTCGCTATATATTAAATAATCTTCCTGAAATATCAATCTCTTCTCTCCGCATCTCTCGCCGCCGCTGTCATACTCTGTTTCTTTACTCTTTTCTTTTCTTGGCATCTTTGACACTTATCCAAGACAAGCATGAAAAGGAAAAGATCTTTCTTACAAGCCCTTTATTTTAAAAAATGAAAGGAAAGAATGGGGAAAAGGAGGGAAGGACGGAGGGGAAAAGGGGGGAGGGGAGAGAGAGGAAGAAGGGAGAATAGAAGAAAAGAAGTAGGGTGTGTAAGCTCGGGGCACACAAGCTGCTGAGAGTGAGTACCTGCTGTGACACCAGAGTCTTTTTAGCAGACTATGGCAGGCCCTAAATTTACATACACCAAACTCTAATTTTTAGCCTTGTCGTGATCATTTGGGCTCAGCAGCACCGCCTAGTGGCCAGGCTGTATCAAAGCCCAGCAATGGGAACCCAACCACTTTGACACTGGGTTATTGGAATATGACAAGAGTTACGGAGACCAAACTTTTCTTTTTTTCTTTTCTTTTGGGAGGCCACAAGTCAACTGGATTCTAGAAAATCCACTCTGGACACAAGAGCCTACAGATTCTCAGTGCACAGCTCCAGGGATGGCAGCTTCACACAACACTGAAATGTTCCATCAGAAGCTGGACTCGGGTAAGGATTTCTTTCGACCTAAGGAAAGGGTGTGGTATTTCACTCTCTGCAGGGTGCCATAAGAAATCTGTTCCCCAGGAATGGTCCTTTGTGAGGTGCCAGCTGTACTGGCTCGAGGGGGTCTGCTGGCTTTTCGGGGGAGGTGGAGGGAGCTGGGCGCAGATCGGATGTCCCTCTCCGTGTGGTTGCCCAGGCCCTTGGCTGGGCTCTCTCGAATCCTGAGGGCAGGAGATGAACCTCGGGCCTGCTCATTCATGGCAGGGCTCAGCCGGTCACTCACCAGGGAGATTGGGGGTGCTGGTGGTGAGCTCTCAGTCCTGACAGTCCTCTTGTGCTCTTTCTTCCAAAACACAGATTTCAAAAGAGTGAATGTGCCCTGTCCCCTGTCTTTGTCAGGGGCCCTTTCCTCCACGGCAGCCTTAGACTTCATCTTGGGTAAGGTACCTGGGCCATTGTCCTTAAAGTTTCTAGGCAGGCCAGTGGAGGGGGAAGGTGGGCTACTCTGGCTTCCCACCTGGCTACTTCCCTTCCAAGGTGGCATCTTCTGGCCCTCAGGGCGAGCTGGCTTTTCATCCCCCACTGAGGGCATCACAGTGAGGGGCAGGTCAAACTTTTTTGGGAGCCTGATATCCTGACTTACATTCCCCGTTCGTGTCCTGGCAGTGTGCAGACCGTCATCTAAGGACCCCAGGGCTGGATGGTGGTTGAGGTGGCATGAGGAAAAGGGCACCCCAGTTGTTCCTTGCCCAATGGCTCGACCGCTGTCTTCACTTTTAGCAGGAAGGGTGCCATCTGACCTTGGTGACGCTGACGTCTCATCCCCACCAGCAGCACGAGTCAAGAGCGGCACAATGGACTGGCTGGTAGAGCGGGGTCTTCTTCTGGACTCTAGGTATTCCACCAGTTCAACGGACGCCCCGGGACGTTTCTCTCTGTGTCCAAATGACCACCTCAGAGGCATGGTCTTGAAGGGCCCATGCCTGGATCGGGAAGCAGGAGATGCCTTCATGCTGATACTTCGGCCACCAACACCCCGAACCAAAGGTCTGGTCTCAACTCCTCCTGAAAAAGACATGAAGACCATGAGCACCTGCTAAGGGATACATGCCCTGCCAGCCTTCGAGCAATGGTGTATCTGGGCAGATACATAATCAGGTCTGGGCACAGTGACCATAGCACAAGCCAGATACACAGGGGTCCTGCCTTTCAGGGCCACCAACGGTTTCATCCACGATCTCATAGAATTCATGTACACATTTAAAACCTACAGGAGAAGCCACAGGCCAAGAAGGCACAGCTTTTTTTTTTTTTTTTTTTTTTTTTTTTTTTTGACATCCACAGAGGATTGCTCCTAGGATCTCCTGTGGGTGTGCAAGCCCCCTCTAACATAATAGCATGCATATCCTTCCATGGATTTTATGTCATTTCTAGATTATTTATGATACTGACACAAAGCAAAGGCTATGTAAACAATTGTCATGCTATGTCCCTTAGGAAGTAATCACAAGAAAAAATATCTGTGCATTTTTAGTAGATACTCTTCACCCTCCCCAGACGCTGCCCCCACCACCTCCCGAGCCTGCCTGCAGTTGACTGAATCAGCAGATAAGAAAATGATGCTGAGGGCTGACTACATCCACGTGCCCTACAGCCAGACCACCGAGGGGTTCACTGAGTCAGCTGCCCTGAGATCTAACATTATTATCATCTATCTTTAACTATGTCTAAGGACAGAATGCTTACCAAATGTCTCTCAAATTGGGTCAAAACTGGGTACTTCTACTTTAAAATGAAAGAATGTCTGTCACATATCCCATACTGGGCCCAAAAGAAAACAAAGCGACTGTAGGCTTCATTTTATCCAACTTACCAGTGCTGCCTTTGTGTCTTATTGTAGTTTGCAATTGCCTGTAAATAGCTGGGAAAGTAGTTTTGGTATATAGTCTTAAGTGAGTAGGTTAGAATCATACAAGGTACTATGATTCAACTTGCAGTCACACACACACACACACACACACACACACACACACACACACACAATGTGAAGACGGACATACACAGCAGGTTAGAGAAATGGATACCCAAGGTGATGAAATGGGGAGGGGCTGAGGACTGTTGTTACTCCGTTACTTACTCTCCTAATTCTTTTCTACAGCTCAGCCCTTCTAAAAAGAACATACAGCGATCGGCATCCAGTGCCCTTCCCAAGCAGTGTCACCATCACCACACTGCCAAGACTGCTTGGCGCCTGACATGCGCTGCCTCTACTCCATGTAGGCTGCGTGCTAGTCGGTCAAGTACATAAGCACGGTGCTGGTGACCACAGCTGGCTGCTGACCATGGGCTACTTACGGAGTTAGAGTGTTATCGGCTGAAGGCTTACATCCCTCCCAGTTCCTAACTCGAAGCTCTAACCCCAAGGTCATAGCTTTAAAACAGTGTCCTTATCAGAAGAGGTAGGAGAAACCAGAGTTCTGACTGCATCAAAGAAGAGGACTCTCCATAACCCAACCTAACTGCCCCTCCCCCCGATTCCATCCTGCAGAGCCATGAGGAATAAACTTCTGTCACTGGTAAGACCCCAGCATATTTCTGTTACCCAAAGGTCTATGACAGAGACTGACTTTAAAGATAATCAAGGACTTTGGCCACAAAACACCCATGTGGGGATGTCCTAAGATTCTCAGGCACACAGGTGTGAGGTCAAGGAGAGCAAAAGTCACAGAGAATGCTGGGATAAGAATCTAAGTGCACAAGGACACGTCTGCCCAGCAGCTGAGAAAGCAGGCCTCCAGGGGGAGGGAAAAAGTACGGAACCAGCCTCAGGCAGATAGCAGAGGATTCATGGCGCTCTCGCCAGTCGGGGGTTTCACATGCCATTTTTGATATCTTTTTCTTTAGAGCTTTTCTTTAGACTGGCTAGGAATAGACCTAATTCCACCCAAAAATACTTTGTCATTTCAGCTTGCATTGACCTTGTGGCTCCACCATTCAATCCCCACACCTGGGGAAAGATAAAACACAGCTCTGGAGGCTGGGGTGTGTGTGAAGTTTTCTTGCTCCTCGTCCACAGCCCTGAGAAGGGCAGAGAGGGAAGCTTTGCCTCAGGAGGACAAAGCTGTGGATTCTCGCCCTCCACCAGGTGGAGTGGCCTGGAGCCCTGGCAGGGAGCGAGAGGACCTGGCTGCTGCCATAAATAACTACTTTTCCCTTCTTCCTGGTGTGGAAGGGCCCTGGGCCAGGGCTGACAGCAACCCACCCAAAGGACCCCTTCAGCTTGCCTCTTTTTGGACAAAAAGCACCCTTTATTTCTTTTCATCTATTTATTGCCCCATAACAGGATCTGAGGGAGTGGGGATGGAGAACCTTAGATAAACTGAGAAGTAAATGGTATAAGCAGAGAAGAAAAGCAGCAGGTACCCATACAGGCACTTGCTCACTAACCAAGCAGCCTGCCTCGTATCCAGTACTGAAGCCTTTCCTCTGGGAGATGGGTCATCTGGGAGCGAAGAAGGATGATAAGATACAGAAAGCCACAAAGGATCTAGTCTTTTTTTTTTTAACATTTGTTTATTTTTATTCTATGTGTGTTTGTCTCTACATATGTGTGCATCATGCGTGAGCCTTGTGCCTGCCTGCAGAGGTCAGAAAAGGGTGTCAGTCCCCTGGAACTGGATACAGATAGATGTGAGTAGCCATGTCATTGCTGGTAATTGAACCCACGTCCTTGGCAGGAACAAACATTCTTAACCACAGAGCCACCTCTTTCTTCAGCCCAAGGCCTACAGTCTTAAGCTGCATCTTCCTGGAGGTTGGAGACACCCTGCAATAGACAGTCATCTCCTCAAGCTCTACAGGACCCCTCTGTGGTGGGCACCTGGCCTGCCGAGGCGTAAGCCCTCCAGGACCCCTCTGTGGTGGGCACCTGGTCTGCCAAGGCGTAAGCCCTCCAGGACCCCTCTGTGGTGGGCACCTGGTCTGCTGAGGCATACAGTTTCTAACTAAGCACAGAGCGGCTGCTCTAAGAGATGCCTCCTCTGTTCCCGTCTGCATAGACACCTCGATTCTCAAGTCACTTCTGTTCCTTGGGCCAGTGACATGACCTCCAAATTCAGGTCACGCTGTGCTGCCGGCAGGAACCTTAGGGCCTCTTCTCCCCATCCTTCGTTCATCTTCAATGGGTCAAGTCCTTTCAATAACCCTAAGGGTTTCCATCACATATTAACATCCACCCATTAATTTATCCCAAAAATATTTAAGAAAAGCCTACTGTGTGCTAAAGACTATTTTTTTCAGTGCTTGGGAAAAAATACAAATAGAATCCAAGATGGTGCACATGCCTTTAATCCCAGCCCTCAGGAGACAGAGGCAAGCTAATCCCTGTGAGTTTGAGGCTAGCCTGGTCTACATAGTTTCAGCCCACCCAGGGCTACATAGGGAGACCCTGTATTATAACAGTAACAAAAAAATGCAAGTAGAAAGTGGCTGTGCTCTTGGGGTTTGACAAAAAACAAAACATAAGATATTGTGTAACACCGTGAGAGGTAAAGGCTACAGTGAATAAGGTGGGGTCAGGAAGAAGAGGAGGGTGGGGCATGAGAAGGGAGCAATAAGAGAGACCTAAGTGAAAGAGGGAGGGGAGGAGGAGGGAGGGGAGGAGGGAGAGGAGGAGGGAGGGAGGAAGGGGGAAAGGAGGAAGGGAGGCAGGGGGAGAGCTGAGGAAGGTAAGTTGCAGATTTCAGGAGCCGCAGGTGCAAAGACCCTGGCGTAGAAGTGAACTTGCTGTGTCAGGCGAGGATCAGAGACAACCAGAGCTGGAACCCAGGAGAGAAGGGCCCGTGCTATGTGCACCCAGGACAGCTTCTGAGCCCCAATCCATATTTGAAGATCTCTGCCACTGACTTTGAATGTCAAAAAAAAAAAATTCCAGCACCTCTCTGCTCCTAGTTTAATTGTTCCTTTTGCTCTCATGTCTCTTGACAGCCTGACAGCTACTTCTACATGGACAGCAGAGGCAATCTAGAACAAACTTGACCCCAAATTTCACTGTGGTGCCGGAGAAACTCAGGCAATGTCTACAGACAGGCCAGGGCTATTCTTCTTCCTCTGCGACTGAGCCAGTTGGACAAAAGTGGGCAAGAGAAGGGCTGGATGTCAACCACCATCCCTTGGGAGCCAAAGTCACCGTCCCTTCGCTCACCCCAAGTGTCCCTTCGCTCTAGAGAGGGAAGAGCAAAGCCTTGTGGGCAGAAACAGAAAAAGCAACAACAGGGTGTGGTGACTCACACCTAGAATCCCATCACTCAGGAAGCTGAGAGACTGAGTTCCTGGCCAACCAGCGTTCCACAGTGAGAGCCTGCCCCAAAGTAGAAATGACAACAGAGAGGACCCAGAAGCAGAATAACTCAAAACAAAACAAAGAGCAGCAGCTGTAACAACACAGGAGAGCAGCTCCTAAAGACACAGAGCTGTGCAACCAATGACCCTGAAGGAGAGATACAGCATCAGGATGTGACCTAACCAGGCTTACAAGGTCACCGCTAAGATCCCATGGAGTCAGTAGATAGATAAGAATTATCTCACATCCCAGCAGGTGTGTAACCGGGAGCCTGCACCTGTCCCAGAATAGCTGTAAATATGACTCAGCATACTTGTAAGTGAAATCGTCTCATTAAAAGATTGGACAGCTCTGCACTTGGAGCAAAATGGCAGTCATAAGACCACATGGGAAAGTGGAGAAGAGTGAAGAGGTAGAGCCAGGAGCCACAGCGAACAACCAGGGAACCTGAAGGCAAAAAAGACAATAAATCAAGGGAAATACAAGACAGAGTCCCAAAGAAAGGCCCGAGTGTGTACAAGGCAGGCATGTGGGGGCTGGGTGGGGCTGAACACCCAGGCATGTGCTAGAATTTCTGAACTCTGAGGTCAGAGAGAATCTTAAAAACTTCCAGCCAGGGAGAACAAGAGACACTCACGTGAAAAAGAACCGGGGGGGGGGGGGGCGCTCTCACCTGCAGCCACAGAGGGCAAGGAGAGCGTGGGAAACCAGCTACCAAAGCAGAAAGCAAAGATTTGCCACCTCAGAGCCCCAGGCCAGCCAGGCTGCCACCCACTGGGGTGAGGGGAAATATTTCTGGCTGCTAAGGACTTAGAGCTCACGTGCCTGAAGGGCTCTGACCAACACTGGCAGAGCAGAGATCTCAGGGCAGAGGTCAAAGAAGACAAACACAAAACCACAGTGCATCTCACAATGCGTTCCACGAACTGTCCATCCTCCACAGGGAAGGCCAGGCAGCCTCTGAAGGTCAGCTCAAGCCAAGTCGGGTGCCCAGGACAGGAACCGTAGCAGCAGTGGGGGAGAATCTAACTACTGCAGCACAACTGGGGAAGAATCCCCAACGGGGCAGGGGGAGATGGAGAAAGGGTTTCAAACCTCTTCCTGTGGGAAGGATGTCAGTGGGGAGGGGAGGGCACAGCTTCAGCTCCAGGGTTACTGGAGTGGAGAGAAAAGGCAATGAGGAAGGAGAATGCCTGGCAGGAAACAGCTGGTTTCTTACCGCCTTCTAATGGCAATAAAAAACGTGATCGATTGCCAACACTGAGAAACTACACAGGAACAAGGTAGGCAGAAAAGCAGAACTTGCAAATGAGTTAGGAAAGGAGACTAACAGCAACCAACTCAACCAAGATGAGGGAACAACATTGGGAAAGGAAGAAACCCAGCAAGGAACGCTTTAGCAAAACGCTGCGCTGGCTTCTTGCCTCCCATCCAGGGCACTGGATTCTCTTTTTTAAAAAGCACAGGAACACAGCCAGGGATGGGGCTCAGTGGCACAGCGCTCCCTAGCAGGCATGAGGACCCTGGCTTACCTCCCAGCACCACAGTGACAACAACAACAACAACAACAACAACAACAACAAACTGGCTCTTTATTTTTGACCTCAAGGTCAGGGAGCTGGAGCCAAAAGCTCAATGATGAAGAGCACATAGCAGCTAAGAATCATCCAGGCCAGGGGATGTAACGCCTCCTTCTGGCACCTAGGGGTAATGCATGCATGTGGTATATGTGTGCGCACCTGCCTCTGTGTGTGTGTCTGTGTATACACATTATGCAAACAAAACATAATACAGAAAAAAGAGACAAAATTATCAGTGTGGAGTCCAAGGTGAAAAACAGAGAATAGATAAAGAACAATTACAACGATAAAAATCACAATTTATATATACAAAAAAATCCAATAGTCGTGAACTTTCAGACACTTACTACCAAAGAGCTCCCAACACTATGCAACAATTATAAATGTTTACAGAGTACATGGCCACAGCCTAACTCTGCTGAAGATCTCAATGGGTCCTTCAGAGTCAGAAGGGAATGGGATCTAAAGCCAGGTCCTGTTGGCTCACACCCATAAACCCAACACTTGGGAGATGACGACAGGAGGTTCAGATTTATTGTTGGCATGGTCGTGAGTTCAAGACCAACCTGAGCCATAATATTTTGTTTCCAAAAACAAAAAAACAAAACAACAACAAAAAGAGACATATTTAAGGAGACATGGGAGAAAGGACTAAAGCAACCAATCGCCTAATAGCTATATATATGATAGTGAGCGCTCAAACCCTCAAAAAGGCGACTTGCTAATTCATAGGTACACAGAGCACTTATAAAATAACAAAACGGACTTTTCCATGAAAGAAGATAACGTTTGAGAAGCTCATTCTTGGACCATAATTCGCCAAGTTGGAAATAAAAAAAATAAAAAGATGACCGCACAGTCCTGAATACTTGAAATTCCCAGATACCATCAAAAGGGGGAATGAAAGCTGAAGTGACATACTATCTGGGAAGGAAGAAGACCTACTAAAACCTTTAACGCCCAAGAAAACCACAGAGGATCATTATCAGGAGAAGGATTTGTCCTAACAAGCTGGCGACACCTAAGCGCCGGGGCCCTCTATTCACAGCGGTCTCTGTGAAGGACCCCTTGGGATAGATCTTTCTTCCTTCCTTTCCTCCTTTTTTTTTTTTTAACATAGTTACATCTTCCTGCAGTTATAAAGGTAAGGTGTTTTTATATTCCTTTGGCTTTCCAGCACTTCCTTTTCATATTTGCCCCCAAATCTTTGAGTTATAAGCCCCAATAAACTCTGTCTTAGTCAAGGTTCCTATTGCTAGGACCAAATGCCATGACCAAAAGCAAGTTGGTGAGGAAAAGGTTTATTTGCTTTATACTTCCACATCCATAGCTCACACTGAGGGAAGTCAGGCAGGAACCTGGAGGCAGGAGCAGATGCAGAGGCCATGAAGGGGTGCTGCTTACTGGCTTGCTCCTCATGGCTTGCTCAGCCTGCTTTCTTATAGCATTCAGCTCTACTAGTCCACAGATGGCACCATCGACAATGGGCCATCCATATCAGTGATTAATTAAGAAATACTAGCGGGGAGGCTCCCTTGGAAAGCAGGGCTCTTCCAATATCCAAGCAGAAGAAATCTGAATGTTTTCACATTGTTAGCAGCTGAGAGCCTCAGAGGACAGTTGGAAGAGCCTGGAAAAAAGGTGTCATTCCTGCCCTAGTCTGTCTGGCAGAAACAGATGCAGAGGCCATGGATTAATATGTGTGGGCCCATCCCATTGTAGGTGGAATGCCTGTGTCTCTGCAGTATCCCCAGGGATGTACCTAACACTTCTCTGAAAACCTCACTGAAAAGCTGGGCCATTCTTTGGAGATGCCTCTTAAAGGAAGGGTGTTCAAAACATTTCTCCATGGGAGAGAGGTGCCATGCCTTTTGACAGAGCTGAGATAAACCAATGACTTTCTCACAGGCAGTACTGACAGGAAGGAACAAGCTGGAAGAGCCCTTCTCTTGTTTATAGGCACTCTCCCAAAGGTACAGCCAGAACAATGTAAGAGAAAAATACCCAATAAAAGCAAGATTTGGCTGCATCCAGTTCAGTCCTATGGAAATGAACTGTAAGGACCTGGACTGGTTCTACACACACACACACACACACACACACACACACACACACCTGCAGCATTCCATCTGGTGGTGAAATGGTGGGAACCCAAAATGCCAAACACCAGAACCTAAAGCAGAAGGCAGCGAGAAGACTCTCTCATCACACTGGCCCAATTACTGCTATCGACTGGGACTCTGGGATGGGCCAGGAACTGTGTTCTCAGATATAGTGATGGCTGAAGTACATGGAAACCAGCAGATGGTGAGTGAGCACATAGACCAGGGCCCAGCAATTCCACCCCTAGGGATGGAACCAGCAGAAACACAGGCATATGCACAGCAGAAGACATGAGCCCAAATGTCACAGCAATATAGGTCAGTATATCCAGAGTGCTTGGGACCAGAAGCGTGGAAGGTTTCAAATCTCTTCAGATGTTAGGATAGGTAGAATAATGGAGATGGAACCCATCTCTAAACATGAGCTTTTTTACGCATCATTCATATACATATATATATATATATGCCTTATGTATAAGCATAAAAGTGATTTATGTAATATTCTTAATAATTGGTACATAAGACAAGATTTCATGGTGTGAAATTTTCTACAGGTAATGGCATGATATTGGTAAGTGATTTTATATTTTGAAGCATTTGGAATTTCCAGATTAAGCACAGCACACTCAACTGTTACTATTGATTATAACTCCAAATTGGAGAAAACTCCTAAGTCTAGCCACACTAGAATAAAATGTGACCTGTCTTTACAATGTGGGAAAATCTGTTAAGAGAGGCGGTGCTGCCTGCCAAATGGTAGACGCCATCTAGAGATAATCCATCATGTGGGCCCCACAGAGACACTGCATGGATTCACAGAGAATCCACCAGTATCTCAGGAATTGAAAATCTGTAGTAATTCAAGACACTTCATTTGACAAGCAGGCCAGATTTCTCCAGGGCTGACGTATGTGCTCCATCCTCAGAAACTTCCACTCCGTAGTGAACGTATGGAGAACAGAGGTCGATCCCCTACTTCTCCCTTCACCCCTTTTTCCTAATCCCTGTCTTTGCTTTTAGCCTTTCTCACTAACTTCTGAACAGAGAACTATGAATCTCTGGGTTGATTTTATTTATAAGTAAAATAAATAAAAGAAAAAAACCACACACTGCTATGCACACCAGGTGCACCTCCCAAGAACAGTGGTAAACAAAACAAGGCAAACAGAAAGCCGTATGCCATATGGCTTCACAGGTAAAATTCATCCTTGTAAACGTGCATTTTTACATATAAGCCAGACTGCTCCAAACTCTCCAATAGCTACTTACCCTGCCTGGAATAAAGTCCAACAGGTGTGTCACAGTTGGCCCCTGTCCATCCTTTACTTAACACAGTAAACCTAATCTGGCATAGGTTCTGGGAGAGTGGGAAGCAATGAATGAGAAGGTATGAGGGAGTAGGACTCCAGAGCCACATCTACCTTCCTAGCCTTCTACCTACCCTCCCTCCTTCCTACCCTCTTCCATCCTTCCCTCCCTCTTTTCTATCCTTCTCCCTCCCTCCCTCCCTCCCTCCCTCTCTCCCTCCCTCCCTCCTTTCATTGGTGTTGGGGACTAAACCCAATGCCCAGTGCATAGTAGGCAAGTGTTCTGCCACCGAGCCACACCTCCAACACAAAACTCTCTACCTCTTAACCTGGACCATAATTATGTTCACTTTATGTTCACTTTATTCATCAGATGTGTACATATAATTAGGGTACATATTTACTAGTAGTATATTAGTTTAGTAAAAAGACCTGCATGTTTTATATAATATGTACTCATAGCAGATGTGCTAATATATGTTAAAGTACATCATACATTGATGCCACAATCACCAATGTTAGCGTCACGTTTCTATATATGTGATATTTATATTTGTATAAATTTCTATTAAGATTTTATATTAAAAACTAAATTAGGAACTAAAGGAAACATACAAATTTTTTTAAATTTAATTTGGTCTTTTTGATACAAGGTTTCTCTATGTAGCCTTGGGTGTCTTGCAACTCACTATGTAGACAATCTTGGCCTTGAACTCTCTGAGATCCACCTGTCTCTGTCTCCCTGGTGCTGGGATTTAAAGGTGTGCACTACCATGCCCGACTGAAAATGTTAAAAGTTATGTGACCACTTTTCTTTGCCCAAGGAGACATACATACACAGACTCGCGCACACACATGTAGAGACTTGTGTCTATAACCATCCTGTCCTCTGCTTTCCTGCAGTTTCTCCACTCGATGAGGTCACCTGAACACGAGCATGCTCTGTTGGCTCTTTCAGCACAGGAAAGCAGATACTGCCCTGAGCCCGGCTTTCTGTGCAGCTTCGGTACTGGCCTTTCACCATGCCGCATGATGAAGCACACAGGTGCCATTACTTTCTGCACTGAAGCTGGGCTTTCATTCCCTCCCACCCAGAAATGCCCCTGGGAAGTCACTGGTGGCCCTCCAGCCAGACAGGTGCTCCGCATCCCTTAGTCCTGAACACGGTTGGCCCTTTTCCAGCACTTGGGAATGAGCCTCGCCTGGTTTGCTCCCTCTGGCCCTGCCCACTCTTTCTCAGCTGTCTCCACCTCCACTCAAGCCCTGCACAATATAGCTGCCAGGCTTGGTCCCCAGTCTGCATTCTGTGCTAGCTTCATAATCCCCCATGGAGAGCTCCGTCAGCCTGTGGCTTTCACTGCCTGTGGTCCTCATGCTGCTACGGATACCTTGCTGGAGTCTCAAACTACCTGCCCTAAATCATGTGGCTTCTTTCAAAACTGACGCAGTTCCTACGCAACTTTTCCCTATCTTACCAACTACACAACGATCCCCCTTGTTAGTTACACCTTAAACCAAGGCCAAGGCATTCATTTTCCTTCCTTCATATGCTGCATCCAACACTAGCAAATTCAGTTAGTTTATCTACCATCTGACCATCTCTTCCTCGACACAACCACAAGACAGTCTCCTAATAGGCCTTCTGTCTGACATACAGGGCTGCCCCCTGATGGATTCTTCCTGCAGTGGATGGAGTAGACTTTAAAAATGCAAACAGGGGCGGGGGGGGGGGGGTCTGGAGAGATGGCTCAGCAGTTAGAACATTTGCTGTTCATCCAGAGGCTAGAGGTCTATCCCAGCACCCACATATTGGATTAGAACCTTCTATAACTCCAGTTCCTGGGAATTTTATGTCCTCTTCTGACCTCCAAGGGCACTAGTCACTCCTCACATGGTGCTCATATATCCTTGCATGAAAAACATTCAAACACATAGCATAAAACACACCCGTGCACACACACACACACACACACACACACACACACACACACACCAGGGGCTGGAGAGATGGCTCAATGGTTAAGAACCCTGGTTGCTCTCTAGGTGGAAGAATAACCATGAACTAACTAGTACCCCCTGAGCTCATGTCTCTAGCTGCATATATAGAAGAGGATGGCCTAGTTGGCCATCAGTGGGAAGAGAGGCCCCCTTGGTCATGCAGACTTTATATGCCCCAGTACAGGGGAACGCCAGGGCCAAGATGTGGGAGCGGGTGGGTAGGGGAGCAGGGCCGGGAGGGGGGAGGGTATAGGGAACTTTCTGGATAACACTTGAAATGTAAATGAAGAAAATATCTAATAAAAGTTGAAAAAAAAAAAAAAGAACCCTGGTTGCTCTTCTACAGAACCTAGGGAGGAAGACCCACCTCACAACTGTTTGTAACTCTAGTCCCAGGGGGGTCTGACACCCTCTTCTAGTCTGAGCACTGTACACATGTGATGCACAGACTAACACGGAAGCAAAGCACCCACACACATAAAATAAAAATAAAGGTTAAAAGTGTAATTTATAAACAATATTGATTACTGCCCTGCTCCAAACTCCAACTCACTATCCACAGCACTTGAAGTAAAGTCCAAACGGCAAACCGTAAACTGCCCGTCCATCCACTCCCTCCGCCCCCCTCACTCTGCTCTGAGGCTGTGGTTTCTTCTGCCCCCTACCCCCGACCCCCGACCCCATGCCCATTATTCATAGCATCTGCAATGAACATATTTCCCAGCCTTCTGCATGAGCATCAATCCCCCATCCCTGCTGAGGCCTCTACTCACGTCATCTCCCCCATGCACCAGTCAGGACTCCCTGTATCCTCCCCGGCCTCTGCTAGCTCCTTCCCATTTCACTTCTTCCCCTTTGTCCCTGCTTTAAACTGCATTGCTGTCATTGCCGTGTTAGCTTCTGCATCTGCTCCAGGAGGTACTAAGCTTTGTGGGATCAGAAAGAGGATGCAGAGTGGTTCCTCAGAGATCATGAAGATTGGCTCCTGAAGAGGCTCAAATCCCTAATAGAAATTGTTGTAGTATTAGCATGTAACTGACACATACCTCCTATGTATTTTATATTCCTGTACATTCCTGTATGCTTTAAATAACCACACAGTTCCCTATCATACCCAATGCAATATAACTGTTACATACATAGTTGTTATTGTTAGGAAATGACAAGAAAATACTCTGCCTATGTTCACTAGTCTAATTTTTTGTTCTGTTACCCATCCATGGTTGATTGACTACCAATACACAACTTGTGGATCGAAAGGGCCACTGTGTCTGTAGATGGAGGAGGATCATGGATGGATAGAGAGGTAGGTGAGTGTTAGGAAGATCCCAGCACACCTCTTATCAGAACCAACTTTCTGTTCACGGTATGAGGTGCCAACACTTTCACAATGAAAAGCAGGGGGGAAAAAGACAGTCAGTCTAACCACATACCCTTGTCCTGGTGGCAGACACCATTGGTGAGGACAGGAGAGTCGGGTACCCGGGCCACAGAGGGGCAGGGGGCAGAGCTCCAGGACAGCAAGCTTCCCCTTGTGCTGTTGTTGAGGCTCCCGAGTCTCATGAGCCAGTGATCAGACAAGGAGGAGCTGGTGGAACCTGCAGAAGAAGCACAAGAGAGAGCCGGACCTGACACATCTCCGAAGAGCCTGCAGTAGATGGAGAGTGTTCTACCACCAGGTTCCCAGGCCCAAACCAAGGGTCCCAAGGTGACTCCTATCCCTCAGCCCTGGACTAACAGAACCAGAGGGACAACTATAGAAATAAGGGTGAAGGGGCCAGAGGGGAAGCCTGCAATGGAACATCCTTGGAACCATGATGTTTAGTGAACATAGGAAAGATGGTTCCTTGGTGCATTCAAATGTCTTCTATGAAATCATTTGTTGCCAACCCTGGCTTCCTAAATGAGACTACTCTTCCAGAGCCATATTTCTAGGATTTTAGTAGTCACAGCAAAAGCCATAGTCAGAGTGATAGCATTTGACCCCAGGACCCATGGCACCAGATCCTATAGGACAACATACAGTGAACACATGAAGTTCAAGGGAACCAAACCTCCATAACGGGCATTAAGGATACCTCCCTCTGGCTGTCCTTAATAGGCTTATTATTGTTAAACTTCATATTACTTGAAGAGTTTACTGAATAGCCCAGGCTAGTCCAAACTCATGATCCTCCTGTCTCAGCTTCCCCTGGGATGAGATTATAGGCATGAGTCACCATGCCTGGATCTATGTGTTTTATTCCTCTCTCAATGTCTGCCTTCTATAAATGGAAGGCAGACCTGAGATAGTTTTTATTCAAACTCAGAAGATTCTTCATTTTCTCTGGCTATTTTCCAATAATGATTAGGAAAAGAATGTGTGGTGTGTGTGGTGTGTGGGTGTGGGTGTGGGTGTTCCAATAACACATGTGTGGAGGTCAGAGAAAGCTTGCAGGAATAGGTTTCAAGGATCAACTCAACGCATCCTTACAGCTGAGCCGTCTCACTGGCCCAGGACATCTCAACTCTTAACATGACCTCCAAACTCATTCCCTCCTGAACTGTGGCACACACCTCTCATGGAGCTGCTGGCTGACCAGGGAGGGATGCTGTTCCGCTTCTGGTAGAACAGGATGTAAGCCCCCCTGGTGTTGACCTCATCCTCTCGCAGGGCTTCCACCGTGCTGTCGTCATAGCTGTACCACTGGCCGTCTAGGGAGTTCCGGCAATAGGCTGTAAAGGTTCAAACCCCAAGTTCAATGCTTAGAGCCCCAAGGCAGGAAGATGCTCTCCCACCAGCAGAGCTCAAAATGGAGATGCTTAAAGTAGGACGACAAAATGTCCATTTTTAGCTAGAACTGATTTCTGTAAAAACTAGAAAAAGACAAGTTTCCCAACCGGAGTATCTTAGCCAGGACTGCTCACTGGAAGGTGAGTGCACACTGTCATCTTATCCAGCACAGTCTCTCCTAACACGGGGCCTCGATTATACTGAGACATGTCAAAGTGCACATCTATCTCTTGATGGCCATGGAAGAGAAAAGTGAGTCTCCTGGTTGCCTTTTCCTACTTAAGGACTAGAGCCCAACATTTACAGGAAGATGAACATGATTCTGATCGCCTCCAACCAGCTATAAACACTTGGCCCTCCAAGCTCAGTGTACAGCCCCCAAACCCACTGATCCTGAAGTTGGCTAACTTTTAGTGATTGGCCACACTAGCAAATACTCCAGGCCTTAACAGAGTGTACAGAAATCAGTTCTAGCTAAAAATGGACATTTTTGTTTTCCTATTTTAAGCATGTCCACTTAAGCATGTCTGAGAAAGGCACACACAAGTTAGCTATCTCCATCCTGAAATTTCCCCCTATCAAAAGCTTATCATGGAGGAAATGACATGTCAAAGGTTATTATTGCAGCAATATTGCAAAGCAGAAGAATGAGTGTGTGTGCCCTAATCCTCTTTATACCGGTGTAGAAACCACTAAGCTAGATCACGAACTGGAAAAAAAAAAATCCAGCTATGGATTTATATTCAATCCTTGTGTTTAAAAATGAGTAGCAGAGGGCTGGTGAGATGGCTCAGCGGGTAAGAGCACCCAACTGCTCTTCCGAAGGTGATGAGTTCAAATCCCAGCAACCACATGGTGGCTTACAACCACCCGTAATGAGATCTGACACCCTCCTCTGGTGCGTCTGAAGTCAGCTCCAGCATACTTATGAACAATAATAATAATAAACGAATCCTTGGACCGGAGAGAGCAAGTGGGACCGACCGGAGCGAGCAGAACCAACCAGAGCGAGTGGGGCCGGCCAGAGGGAGCAGGGCCGGCCAGAGCGAGCAGGGCCAACCGGAGCAAGCAGGGCTGGCTGGAGCCAGCAGAAGTGCCACTGCCAACAGCTCGCCTACAGGCTTCTGCCATCATCAAGATGGGATGGAAGGAACGGCATTGGTCAAGAAGTGGTCAGTCACGCCATCTCTGAGAATACCCATAGGGAAGGCTTCACCATGAGAGCTGCTTGTAGTTTGTTTCTCTCTTTGTCTACTGCTTCTAAATGACCCAGATGAATAGAAATTAAAAGCACCCCAGAACTAAAGGGATGCCAATCTAGTAAGTAAGAGTCCCTGTGTTGTATCATGAATGAGGGCAAACATCACATCCTGGTTCTGGTAGTTTACTCTCCCATATTTGATGTGCCTATAAATACCAGACATTACTAACATCATAGTGCAACACTCAGTCTAAGTCAACACCAGCTTCTCCAGAGGCCTGGGCACTGTCTCTTTTTCCCCTGTGTGCTGTGGGTGACAAACCAGCCACAATGAATGGAGAGAGTGCTGGCCTACAAGAAGCACCAATTCTGGGGACATCTTGAGGCTCTGGCTAGAGCCAACTCCCATGACAATGGCTGCTGCACACAGAGAGGCATGGCAAGGCTCACCTGTATAATGCCCACCTTGCAGACTGCCATGGTGGTTGCAGACAGCATACAAGTCGTAGAGGAAGTCCAGCGGGTAGGTGGTGGGGAGGCAGATCGGCTGCTTCCAGGAGGACCAAGGGCCAGGCCCCGCCTTGGAGTTGGTGCTCCTCCGTGCTACATGGGGAGCCATGTTGAGTCCAGACAGTGGGAACTTCACCAGCGTGGAAAGCTTGTTCCTTCTCTCTCCCACTTGACAGAACCGTTTCAGGTGGATGATCAGGATGTCGGGCAGAGTCCACAAACTCAGCTTGACCACACCTTGCTGGAGGACTTGGCAGTGAGGGCACTTCCATGCATCATCCTGGGCCAGCTGGAAAGGAAGCCATCAAGACTGTGAGGTCAACGGAGTATACAGTCAACTCACCACCACACAACCACAAGGCAACCAGTTCCCCTCCCAGCCAGGGACTAGTGTGGTGGGGGAGGGGGAAGGGGACAGACCTGCTCCTCCTTGGTATAGGACTGAAAACATTCGTCCAGGGTACAGCTGGGCTGCTGGTGTGCCTGCTGCTGCCGCCACACGCTGTCTGCATCCTGGACCCGTTCCTCCTGGAGGCTCCCGAACAGGCTGGATGGAATAAGAGAACACAGCATTCAGAGTTTTCTCTGTCTCGGTCTCTGTCTCTCTCTCCTTCTCCCTCCCTCCCTCCCTCTCTCTCTCCTTCTCTTACTCTCTCCCTCTCCCTCCCCACCTCCCTCTCAGACCTAACTGCCTCTACAGAAAACCTGGGCAGGACATCAGACAGGCAAAGCTACCCTTCCTGTGGGTCCCTAAAACCTCCTGCACCCCTGACTCTGCACTCACTCTTAGAGAAATCACCTGTCTCCCCAACCAGTCCCTTGAAAGAATCAAGTCCTAGGCTTACCCAACTTAGCAAGTAGTACTTGCTGGATTGAAACATGCCCTCTTACAAAGTTCGGCTGATTTGCTAGGTGCTATGAGAGGCAGCCAAGTGAAGTGATGAGCCAAGATTCAAGCCAACCAGTCCAGGTTCAAACCCCAGCTCTGTAGGCATTGCTTAACTAACCTCTGTGCATCTTAGTTTCAACCTCTAGGCAACTCATAGTCCTCCCATGTAGGATGGGATGAAGACGATACCAAGAGCTCATCAGAAATAAGTGCTCTGAGCAGTGAATGCCCCAGGCTGAGGGCTCCATGAGCACTTACTACACCTAACACCCCCACTGACCCCATCGTGGTCACCATGCCCATCGTGGCTATTTAAATACAGTCGTAAGTTCTCTCAGAGGAATGGCAACCATCATATTGAGGTGTGTGTACAAGATCTTACACTCTAATTAGGCCAAACTCTAGGTCCAGGAAAAGTTTATGGGCAGAGGCCTCTCCTAGCCAAGGTCTGCAGGAATAAAATTCTATTAACTCACCGCTCTGTGACAGAACTATCCCACTCCACAGCCAGCTTGACATGAGGAGGGCCTCCTGGTCTCCTGAGGTGCAAAGCCCTGAGGAGAGAATGAGGAAGCCTGTCAGAAAACAGACCCTTCCCACAGTTCTCAGTTCTCAGCTCATCGGTCAGCTTTCCCCCTCCTCTCTGGCAGAATGTTCCAAACAAAAACAACACACACAAAAAAAAAATGATCCCAAACCACACTAAAGGTTTCTAAGTCTGCTTAAGGCCTCTGACTACCTCTTAATGCCCTTTCACTGATATTCTCAGGAGATGGGAGCTCTAAAGCCTTCTAGCTACAATGACTCAGTGAACTGCTTTACTGAGGGCCCTGCTACCTCTTCAGTGTCTACAAGACACATTGCCATGGTGTGAATATGAACGGTCTCCCATATGCTCACACCACCAGTTGGTGACATTCTTTAGTAGGGAAGCTCATCTGGAGTAGGTCACTGGGTGTATCCTATCTCTAACTTCCTCTTGTATCTCTGTTTCCTGGCAAACAGGAGGTAAGGAAGCTTCTCTAGCATGTGATGCTCTGCCTCACCACAGGCCCCAGAACAACAGAGGCCAGCTATGATGGACTGAAACCATGAGACAGAGTAAATCTTCCCTTCCCTGAAGGTGTTCCTGTCAGGGACTTGGTCACAGCCCCACAAAGTCAGGCAAGCACCCGAATGAGCATCTCACACAAAAAGCCAGTACTGATGAAGCCCCAAGAGAACTAACATCCCTCCCTGGCCACAACAACGCAGAAGGAGCCACTGCAAACCCACCCACACTACTCAAAGTCTTGCAAACCCTCCAATGTGTAAAAAAAAAAAAAAAAAAAAAAAATCTCAGTGAGTAGAACTTTACTCCTCCCACCATCTGGGGGCTCCACTTGTTTCAGAAAAGCAGGAGAAATGAAGGGAGGGAGCGAAGGGTAGGAAGTTTTACCCTGAATCAAGAAGAACAGTAGTGGCCAAGTTCATGCCCAAAGTACTGGGTAGAATTTGTGACAATGTCACCAAGATTCAATAGAAATCTTTGGCCACACAGAATCTCCGCACAGTATGATGAGAATGCACACACTCCATATCAGGACACATAGCAAGCACCATGGCCATTCCTTCTTTTCAATGTATGTCACATCACTTTGTCATTCCACTTAGGTGTTTCCTCTCAAGTTCCTGTCATGGACTGGTAACAACTAGTATAGGCTGGATCCAGCCTATAGAGCACATGTTGAATTAACTGTCATCTCCAACACCAAATGTCACAAGGACCCTTCTTCCCTAGTATTTCCTTTTCCTGTAAGATCAAAGCAGGTCCTGGCTGACACAGCTCCTCTCTCCCTAACTTACCAGTTAAGGAGCATATAAATGGGGTATTCTGGGGAGACTTCTGGTCTACCTCTACATTCCAGACTAGCAGTTCAAGCTGACCAAGTCAGGAAACCAGAGAACCTTACTGTGGACTATGCTCTCTAGGAAAATCAACAATTATCAGATTAGTAATTCAGAGAGCAAAATCACCCCCATGAACATTTGCCAACCCTGAAGATATCTACACAAGGCTGCACTGTGACAAGCTATTGTACAGACATGCGGAGCATCATGAAGTCATAGTCCACAACCCTTTACAGTTAAGGACTTATGATACAGCTATAGCATTCTCACCCAGCTCTAAGGGGATACCCATGCCAACTGGGTATGAAGCGTGGTCTAATCACATGATGGGTGCACCAGGTAGATGAATCTGGGTGCAAACTCACGTTTCTCCAGCCACCACCCGTGTGAGTATGAGCAAGTTGATCTCTGGTGGTCTCATTGCTCCTTCATCTTTGAAGTGGCCATTCTTGGACACAAGGTTTTTAAAAAGTAGTAAAATGTGTCTAAGGACCCAACAAGGTAGCTGGTGGTAGAGAGGGACTGATAAAGAATGGCTAGCATTATGGGTAATTTTATTGTTATGTAGTCTTCTTCTGTAAACCTAACTCAGTAAGAACACAGCTGCCTCTTCCCTTACCTGTCAACTGCCCAGTGGCAAAGGGGCCGGCTGTCCTTTGGAGATAAGTAGCTGCAGGCCAAGGAAAGCCCCACAACCCTGATGGAGAACAGAGTCCCCAGGTCCTGCCATGACAAAACCAGAGGCAACAGTTTATCACGTAGTTCATTTGGCAGAGCAATTGACTCTGTGACATACAAATTAATCAAAAGTGCAAGCACTTTTCTCTATAGTATTTTGAACACTCTCTTGTAACTGGTATTTAAAATGGATAGATACAAAGGCTTCATTGTTTTGAAGAACCGGTCTTTTAATATAGTGATCTAATGCCATACTTCATCTATTGAATGCAACCCCACACACAATAAACATGGTATACGTAAAAACAAGTGTTTAACTGAAGTAGATACTGATTCAATAAATAGAAAGTAAAATCGGTGTTTAGTCAGTTATTGATAAGTAGTTCAATCTTCTTTATGGGCAGGATTATCATCACCACAAGTACGCCAGCTGTGTAAAAACAAGTTCATACACACAAGCTGATATTCTAGCACTTCTGAAACTGAAGCAAGTCTTACAGAGATACACTTACATTACAGGTACCTCAAAAAAAAAAAATCAGTGGGACAAATAACCCAATTCAAAACTGGCCAGAGGACCTAAATACATGCTTCTCTAACACATGCAAATAACAAAAGTCTAACAGAAGATGGCTGCTACCATTTGTAAATAGGAAATGTAAACCAATGAACCAGGATCAAAATGAGTTGTCATTTAAACCCACCAGAACAATTATATTTCTATCTATATTCTAATTCTGAAAGGGGAGAGGAGTGAGTGTTGGGGAGGATGGGAAGAAATTGGAACCCACACACACACAGTTGGCAAGGATGTGTAACAGTGCTGTGGAAATCAACTCAGAGTTTCTTGAAAGGTTGTGCCTACAGCTAACCATCTGGTCCATTAACCTTACTCCTGTAAATGTAGGTAAACCTGTAAATGTGGGGACTTCAAGAGATATTTGCAAACACATGGTCAAAACAACATTTTTCCATATAGTCAAAAAGTGGGAACAACCCACATATTGATAACAGATAAATAGGTAAATGAAATGCAGTGGATATGCACAAACTCAATTTCAAAAGGGCTTTAAAAAGAAGGATTGGGATGGAGATAGAGTTTGGTGGTAGAGTACATTCTAAGCAGGCTCTGGGTCTGACTCCAGAAACACACACACATATGTCACAGAACAGCAGAAATCTACCATCTTTGTGGTAGTAACTCATCACCCTTACCTTCAGCCTGAACTTCTTCTAAGCTTGGGAGAGCTTCATCGTGTGCAAGACCCTGAGGTCCATCTTAGGCACACTAGGAGCTAGGGAGTGAAGCTGGCATATGCTACAGGTCTAAGGGGCTAGCCGGAATGGAACAGGGTATTCTGTTATTCTATTCTGTTAAATGGAAATGAATACAGGGTTTTTGTGGGAGGATCATTTTAAAAATTGAGCGTACAGTAATCATTATACAGGCTGGCAAACCCAATTAACATATACTTATGAATGGTTAAGTTATATATTTGGCCAAAAAAAAAATCAATGCAATCTGCATTCAAATGAAGAAATATAGTTTTTAAAGCTGTCACTCAAGAACTTGGCTACAATCAAAAAAATAAAATAACATTTCCTTCTAAATTAAAGTTGATGGCAGGCATCTGTACTTAAAATCCTGGGTGAGATGCATGAGATATATGTCAGATTCCGTCTGGCAAGAAACAAGGAGAAAAGCTGTAGGATTCCAGGAAAGAGTAATATCCAGTGCTTTGGAAGGCCAAAGGTTGAAACCACGGTGAGACAACTGTGAGGGGGCTGTGAGGCTGTGGCAGCTTCCATAAGCAAAGGATAACTAGTGGCAAAGCTAGAGCCATGTATAAGGTTGTTCTGTTTTAATGTGTTTGTTTTTATTGAACACTTGGTCCATGTGGCAGCCTATTAGGAGGTAGGGTCTTATGAGAGATGCTTACATTATTGGGGTATCCTCAAAAGGAACTCCAAAAACCCTAGTTCTCCAACTCTCCCATCATACCTGAGGTATGATGGCTTTGTTCCCATAGGGCTGTAGCATTAGGATAGTTGAGAACAGGTCTAGACAGTGAAGTTCAGGGACTACTGTCAAAAGACCAAAAACCTCATGTTACCAACGATAAATGTACAGTGTGTGGTTAATCTATGGTTTTGACCAAACCAAATTAATGGCTGGAAGCCTGCTAACCTCAGAGGCTTTGGTTCAGATTGGCCATAGAAGGGGTGTACACTTTCTAAGAATGTTAATTTCAATCCGGAAGAAACAGAGGAAGGTTTCCTTTGGGAGTCCTAACTGGGCCTTGCTGTTTGCACTGAGAGGTCACCCTTAACACAGATCCCAAGAGCTATACAGAGGCAGCCAACCCTGCGTAAAGAAATAGTGCTGATCTCACACACCCAAGTTTAAATAGTGACCATAAAAAAATGCTCTTTCAGTAATGTCTTTTTTTCCCATAATTCATGCAAATTAATTCTCTCTAGCAAATGGCTGGTTTTTATAAGGAACACTTTCCTGTCCTCTATTCTAAGACAGGAAAGCCAATTCATTTTAGACCTCCAGTGTATGCTCCATGATGCTTAATCGCTTCAGCTCAGTTTTGAGAACTCTGAATATTTTCTTTTCAAATTACTGCCATGTGGAGCCAATCTTTAACACAGTATTAAAAGGATTAAGGCTGGGGGGCTGGAGAGATGGCTCAGTGATAAAGAACACTTGCTGCCCTTGCAAAGGAACCACTGTCTGTTCCCAGCACCTACATGAGACAGCTCACATCTGCCTGGAGCTCCAGTTCCAGGAACTCAGACTCCCTCTTCTGGCCTCCTCAGGTAGTGCACACGTGTGGTGTACATACAGGTAAGGAGGCACACACATATACATAAATTAAAAAAACAAAACAAAACAAACCCAACTGTATAAAACCAGTATGGGTTAAGTAGGAGGGCTATCCTGAGAGCCTGGCAGCCATTCTGTGCACATGATTCCCAGAGCACAGCATGCCCAACATCACATTCACCAACAAGAAAAAGGATCCAACGGCAGGCTGAGGCTTCCTGCATTGGAATCCTGCTAACTGTACTGGTGGTCTGATTAGTTCTTAACGTTAAAAGATTGTAAGGACACAGAAGCAGTAAACGCACACAAGGGAAGTAACAGGAGCAGCTGAGGAAGGAAGAGGCAGCAGAAATAAGCGCTCAAATGAAAGCGGTCTCATCCCCTTTTAACAGTCCGTAGCACACAGTCTGGGGACAGCTGCCACTGTTACTAGGGAGCCTGACCTACTTGTGGAGAAGCTCACTTCTAATTCAGGCTCCTTAGTACAGTGAACAAATCCTTTAGACATAAAGGCCTGGACAAATACAGTGAAGGTTTTAACAAGTTGCTTTTTGGTATGAACCCTAAGTCAAATGTATAGGGCCGTCTTTGAGTAGGAAGAAATAGCCCTTGTGAGAGATTATATAAAACAGTTTGGTATAACCCCATTGAAAGGCTCTTATTAAACAGTTTCTAAACCAAGAGACTACTGAGGCAAACTTACAGATCCCAGCCCCATCCCTGCCAGAGCAGTTCTTGACACGGAAGCTGTAAATCGATGGTTTTATGCTTGCTGAAAGTCAGTGGGTTTCAAACTTCCTTAAAAACCTTTTCAGGACAAGACAAGAAGGTATTTTTTTTCCTTGAACTTTTAAAGTCAGTTTCTCAAAACAAAATTATTTTATTATCTAGATTTTACTCATGGACATTAGTCTCATCAGCCATCAATTTTCCACAGAAATTACATCTCAAGGGCTAGCAGCAATGGCTCAATGGGCAAAGGCACTTGCTGCCAAGCCTAGAAACCTGAGTTAAATACCTTCCACACTCACATGGCGGAAAAAGAGAACCAACTCCCCAAAGCAGTGCTCTGACCGCCTCGTGTGCATCACGCATGAACACACACAATAAGTGAATAAATAAAAAATGTATTTCAAACAAATTTAAAAAATAAAAACAAAAATAAATTCCGTTTCAAGCCAGGGGTAGTAACTCATGCCTGTAACCTCAGAACTTGGGGAAGTTGAGGCAGGAGGACTGTCACAAGTTCAAGGCCAGCCTGGACTACAAAGTTAAGACCTTGTCTCAAGAGAGAAGGTTGGAGGAGGAGAAAAAAAAAAAAAAGGAAATTTTATCAAATATCTTCAATTTTTTTTAAAGTTTTTTGTTTGTTTGTTTGTTTTTTTGGTTTTTCCAGACAGGGTTTCTCTGTGTAGCCCTGGCTGTCCTGGAACTCACTCTGTAGACCAGGCTGGCCTCGAACTCAGAAATTCACCTTCCTCTGCCTCCCAAGTGTTGGGATTAAAGGCGTGTGCCACCATGCCCGGCTCAAATTTTTATCTAGATATGTAAACTACAATTTACTATGTGCCAGCCCCTAGTGAAAACTATGGCAGGCCATAAAGACATGAAATTGAGAATAATAACCCAAATGTTACTCTTTATTTCATTGGTCCTTGTGAAAGGTGCCTCCTAATGTCAGAGTTGAAAACATTACAAGCCACAAAAGGGTAACTGCTGGCACATAAGTGCCACACAAGTACACACACACTACACACAGCACACATACACACAAGCACGCATACACACAAACACATGCGCGCGTGCGCGCGCGCGCACACACACACACACACACACACACACACACGTGCACACAGACCTGTGCAGAGACCTCGCTCCTCATGAGGCATCGAACCTTGCTGAGAATACACTGCTGAAGCTGGGCCCAGGAGATGGTTCTATCTTCCCGAATCAGGAACGGTGGTCCAAACCTGGAAATCCAAGGAAATAAGTCATTTCTGCAGAGGAAAACCCAACAAGAGTCATGGATGTCTGCTTTGCTCTGGTTCCTCTCCAGTGGATTAGAGAATTGTTAGGAACCAAGTACAATATGGAGTTGCCAGTTGCTTATCCATGTTACGCACATAAGCTGCAGTGCAGACTTCGGAGGGATGGGCTCCCCACCAGAGAACAGAGAGGAAGAAGATGTGGGAACAAGAGCAGAGCATCCAGATGACAACACCATCCATGTCCCGTCTCAGGAAGGTTCTCATTACTGACACGTTTTCTACATCCCAACCCACTGAATGTCCAGCAGTAGGCTTGTCAGTGAGCCCAGGATGTCCCTAGGGACCCCAGCTCTGTCACAGACACCCTGGCTGTGACAAGATCTGACTAGATAAAGCAAAACTGCTGAATCGATGTTGGTAAAGCTGGGTGCAAACATGAAGGCCCCTGTCTGGATGGGGAAGGGCCCTGTGCAGCCCCTGAGTGGACAGATCAGCTCATCAACCTAGTCCTGTGCTGGGCAGCAATCTGAGTTGCTTCCAGTTGGTTATTATTGGAACAGTGCTGTCTATGGCAGGAACTACACATATTCTTAGACACTCTATGGGACCGCTTGTCCTCCTAGGATGGAGGTTCTATAAATAGAAAGGCAAAGTCAGTGCTACTCACCAAGATGTCCTACTACAGAAAGCCATGGCAGTTTACCAGGGAAGCAAGTACCTCTACTCAGGTCCCTGGATAAAGAGCTGGCTTTCTGTTTTATCATCTTGACAAATACGTTGCTTTGTTCTTGCTCAGAACGACTAGTGCAGATTTCCTTAGCGATCTGAAGAACTAAAATAGAATCTCACTACTTATGTTAGAATTTCCTCGCTGCCAATGACACTGAATCTTTTACCCTATGCATGTGCTTCTGTGGACTCCTCTTACCATGAGAGGTGTTATCTCATCTGAGCGAGAGCTAGGTTTTCCGAGACTGAGGTGAATCCTTCGGTCTCACAAGACATACATATTTTCCCTCGTTTTCTTTTGCCTTTAAGTTTTAACATGTGGGGGCGAGGGGGATGTTGGCAAGATGGCTCACCGAGTAAGAGCACTGTCTGCTCTTCTGAAGGTCCTGAGCTCAGATCCCAGCAACCACATGGTGGCTCACAACCCACCCCTAATGAGATCTAACACTCTCTTCTGGTGCGTCTGAAGTCAGCTACAGTGTACTTATTAATAATAATAAATGAATATTTGGGCCAGAGCAAGCAGGGACTGAGTTAGCAGGGCTGACCGGAGCGAGTGGAGGTCCTAAAAATTCAACTCCCAACAACCACATGAAGGCTCACAACCATCCGTACACACTGTACTCACATACATAAAATAAATAATAAAATAAATCTTTTTTTTAAAGGTTTTACATTTGGTTTCAGTTTAAAATGTTAATTTTTTGAAACATAAGTCTCCTCTTTCGTGGCCTCCTGTTTTATGTGTTATAAAAACAGCCTCTTCTACTCAAAGACAGAAATAGTCTATGTTGGTTTTCTTTCTGTTTTGTCTGCTTTGTTGAGAAAGGGACTCACTCAGGGGAGTGCCAGCATGCTCGCCTACAATGCTTTTATGGTAACTTTTCTGTGATTATTTTGTTAATTAATTGGGAAGTTATATGTAAAAATTTACAGCAGGAGGAAAGATTGTTTTAAAATAAAAAGCAAGTTGTTTAACCTTAATGATTATTGGATAAAGCATCCATCCCCAAGACTATGAAATATATCTCATTTTATCATATAGTAAATACCTATAGATACTTTGGCCTATTTGGTTCTGGGATTATTTCCATATTCTTTTACCTACATCATAATATTTTAACAGTTAAATTTTTATTGTCACGCTATACACCTATGATTCTAGGGGCTAAGTAGGAGGCTAAGACAGAAGGATTATGAATTTGGAGCCAGCCTGGGCTACATAGGGAGTTCAAGGCTAGTCTGGGCTACAGAGTAAGACTCTCTCTCAAAGAAACATCGGTGGCAGCAGCATTGTGGTTGTGGCCATCTCTCCTTCCCCCTCCCCCGACATTCCTGGATAGTCCTACCACCTTACCATCCCAGATACCTCTTAGAACTGTTTTCATCAGTCTAAGCACCTCTCAGAGGAACTCTCCTGTGTTTATACTAAGCACACGCTACAGCACTGGGCCACACCAGAATGCTCTCTCTGTCTTTTCAAGTTTATTTTATTTTGTGAGTATGAATGTTTTGCCTGGATACATGTATGTACACCACATGCATGCCTAGTGTCAGCATAGGACAGAACGAATCTCCTTAGAATGACAGATGGTTGTGAGCCACCAAGGGATATTAGGAGCCAAGGCAAGTTCTCCCAAAGGGCAGCGAGGACCATTAACCATGAGCCGTCTCTCCAGCCCCCAGTCCTCTTTAAACACTTTGTTAGCACTTTAGCTGGCACATGGTCCATATACACATTTACAGGGTCCACTGCAACGTTTCCATGCATGCGCACACTATAGAAGGATCAATCGGGGTCATACCTGTCAACCAAACAGTCACAATTTCCTTTAAGACACTTAATCTGACTATATCAAAAAGTTGTCTGTTTTTGACTATTTATAAGATAACCAATCAGTCTCCTGAACCCTTTAATTAGTTTGAATCACCTTCCAGCTCATGTCTCCTGGACAAACTGTCAAACTACAAATAGTGCTGGGTGTTATTTCCTTTACCTCCACCGTTTTATTTCCCCCTAGTGACCTGTCTACTGTGTACCTTGTGCTGATCTGTAACTTGCTACATAGCCAAGGCTGGCCTCACAATCCTCCTGCCTCAGCCTCCAGACTAACTGAGATTACAGGTGTGCACGGCTGCCATGCTTCACTTTCCTCTTGTAGCCAGTTTTCCTCACTGGATGGATGCCATTAGCCCTCATGACATGATATAAAGTAGTAGTGGTGCGGACAATCACAACCGTTCCTGCAATTAACAGGAAACCTCTGGTGTTTAATTAAGGATGGTGTCGCCATCTGCTTGAGGAAATTACAGCTAATCCTCTTGCTCAGGAGCACTCTGCTCTCATCTTCTACTTTATTAACAATGGGAATAGATACTTATTTTATTAAGTTAGAATTATTCTAGATAGAATCCAAGTATAGATCCCAGTATGGTGGTCTACTCTGTAACCCCAGCACTGGGGAGAAAGAGACAGGAAGATCAGGGGTCTTGAGCCAGTCTTGGCTACAAAGTGAATTTAAGGCCAACCTAGGCTATATGAGATGAAGAAAGAGAAGGGAGACAGGGAAGGAGGGATTGAAAGAGGGAAGGAAGAAGGGAGGGAGGGAGAGAGGGAAGGAGGGTGGACAAGCACAGGTCTACAAATCCCACTTATCACACGAACACAGGAAGGAGATTCACATACCTGCTCGCCTGCTGCCCTGACCCCACCAGGTTACAGAAGAGGATGACCACCCTGTTCTCACTGTGGAGAGGCACAGAGAATCGCTGGCTGTCACGGACTGGCAAGCGCGGTGACACTGACAGACCAGACGGATGGGCTGGAGAAGAGAATGACACCAGAGCATCCAGTCACCACTGGGGTTAGGACACCTGAGACTGTGAGGGGAGAAGGTGGGGCTCCTGGCACCTGGCATACAAAATTCATATACATATGATTTTGCGGTTTTAGTCAGACAATAATTTTAAAAAATGGGCCTGAGTTTGATTAGAAATTTTCAAAAGCAATCTGAAAAGCAACCCGAAATTATCTGCGTTGTTTTTATGTCTCCATCTAAGAGAACCTTAGAGCATCCCCTACTGGGGTCAGAAGAGAGGGCCTCTACTTCCAATCAGTTCTGAAATACAGATTTTTTCCTTCAAGGAAAATATGTGTTACCCATGATTAAATCTGAAATGAGGACTTATTTCCCTGGGTTATAAGACAGTCAAGGTCAATCAGTGTTTTGTTCCAGATTACATGGCTTGCTCTTCTCCTGTTAACACAGAACATCAAACATCTGCTTCCCACAGCTCACTGACTGGGCTACCTAAGGACATGAGCTCAGAGCACAGGATTCACCTGAGGTGTAACAAGTCGCCATCCACATTATCAACCCTACAATACCATGCTTTTTCCTACTATCCAGGCCTATGATAAACAAATTTTCATTTGTAAATTAGGCACAGTGGGAGAATAGTAGCGAAAAGTAATAAAATAGAATGGTAACAAGTTGCAATCATAAAGGTTATTTAGTATCCACCAACTGTGGGGCTAGGGCATAGGTGGAGCGACTGTCTGAGCAGCCTGTGTAAGTCTCTGAGTTTGATCCAGGGAACCACAAAACAGAGATACACATGAGCAATGAGTACTTTTGAAACTTTTCATTTAATGTGTTCAGAGTACAGGGGTATAGGTAACACAAACTCCAAAAGGGGAATCTGGAAGTAAGTGGGGGCTGCTGCATGCCGCAATGGGGTCTAAACATGGCCTTCTAAACCGGCTAATTGTGCTAAAATGTACACTGATACACAATGACAATTAGCTTTTTTTTAAAAAAAGACCACTTTTACCTGCCAGAGATTAATATCTCTTAAGCTCTTTGCCTGTCTACAGCTCAACTGGTAGAAATTTGACTCCAGACAGGGGCTGTGAATTGTAACAGTCCTGAACCAAAGATGACACCAGCACCTCCTGCTAAGCAACGATTCTCAGAATGTGGTTCCTGGGCCTGCAGCATCAGCACCTCCAGGACCATGATTGACATGCAGAGTCTCAGGCCCCTCCTCAGGCCTTCTGAATCTGAAACTCTGAGCCCAGAAGTCTGCTTTAAGTAGCCCTCTGGGAAATTCTAATACTCACCGAGATTCTTAATATCAACCATCTGCAGGTAAGTTACAGAGGAAATGAGTGTAGCAACTGCAAATATTAAAGGCTGCCTTAGCACCCTGAGAAGACACCCACACACATACACACACAAACACACACACACACACACACACACACACACACACACACACACACATGCTCACTCATGCTGTCCCAAACAACTTATGTAAGGTACCTGAGAGCATCCCCAGACCAGGGGAGGGAGGGACTTGGAAAGCGTACACATTGTCACCCTCTGCAATGGTATTCAGGTCCTCTTCATCAAAGAATGACCGCTGGAATCCATTGGGATACAGTTCAACCAAGATCACCTGAGATGAGAAGGATCATGTTCTCAAAAAGAACCCACCAGATAAGAATTCAAAGGCAGGGCCGGCGAGAGGGCTCAGTGGAGGAAGGAGCTTGCTGCCAAGCCTGCTGACCTGAGTTTGATCCTTGGAACCCACACCCTGGAAGGAGAGAACTGACTCCTACAAGTTATCCTCTGGACTCCGTATGTGTGCATACACACAGTAAATCAACATAAAATTAAAAAATAAATAACTCAGTCTTAGAACTTATTTCTCCTTTCCTTCCAAGTGTCTACATATTTTAAATCATAAAATATAGCAAACATAATAATTTGATTAACCACAGACATTTTAAATGCAGCCACACAAAATTAAAAAAAAAAAGATCTAAAATTTTATACTTAACTAACCTACCATAGCACAAATAGAATAAAAACACTCTAGATAAATAAAAACTATTTCCACGAACAGTGCTCCACTAAGAGGGGTTCAAAGTGGTGTTACTAATTTTTCTCAAGCCTGAAAAACATGGTTATGGAACATAAGAAGATGGTTACACTACAGGAAAGAGACCTGGCTTCCCCAAAAACTGATCTAGCATCTCAATATACAGATCTCACAGTGCCCATCTGAGGTCCCGCAGCTGGTAAGTTCTCTTGTAAAAGATACATTTCAGGCTTAAAAAAAAAACAACCGTGAGAACCAAAAGAAAAATTTGAGTTGTAGAAAAGAAATGAACCAAAGAAAGTAGTAATTAATATTACTAATTACATAAACATTAAATTTAACACTTCATCACTGGCCACTCACCATAACATCATGAAACCATGTTTAGCTACGAGTGTGGGGGTGTGGGTATTATAGTTTGGAACAATAAGAACTTCTATTGACTATCTACAATAACGTTTTTTGTGAGAGGGTCAGGGTCAAGGTTAAGGTAAGTTCTCAGTACATATCCCTGGCTGTCCTGGCCTGAAATCTGCAGCAATCCACCTGCCTCAGCCTCTCAGATGCTGGATTACAGGCATCAACACCTGGCTACTATCTGTAGTAATATCTAAATCAAAAAGATGCAAGAAAATTGAAGCACCGAAGATTTAACATTAGACTTTAATCGGTTTTCCCACCTGCTTTCAGTAAAAATTTAAATAAATTAATATATGTATTCCAAGTCACGAGACATAGAATAAATACATCCAGATGTTTCCATTACCATAGATAAACGTGTCAATCAAAGAAATCAAACATCAAGAGTGATGTTCAGTTCCAATCGGACTGTCTATCCTGTTCTGACACCACGTGAGTTCCACGCTCCTTACAAATGCATTGGACATTCCACATTCCTGACAGTCCTGTGGCTACCCAACCTCTGCCTTCATCAGAGTGGCCCTCTCTGTCTTCCATTACTATCATGGCTCCCAAATGTTGTGCTCTTCCCACCACTACCACCACCACCCCCACACACACACACCCCACTCGCACACGCGCGTGCACACACACACACACACACACACACTTCCCTAGAACACTTAAGAGTTCATTTATTTTTACCTTTATTTTACAAGGGCAGTGGCCTGGCATGTGCAAGCCACAGCATATGTTTAGAAGTCAGAAGATAACTTTCCAGGCTTAGTTCCCTCCTTCTGCCATGAACTCAGGTCATCAGGCTTGAAGGCAAGCACCATTATAAGAAGAATATGCACTATTTTCCCCCTGTGTGAGAGTTTCACAAAAATTCCTCCAGGTAAAAATGGAGGTCAAGACTACTCAGATAGGGGTAGGAGGGGGCTGGTAGACTGACAGAAGCCTTGGTAACCAGGGTGATTGATCATACAAATATACAGATATAGCCACAACCTTAAGATGTGCATACTCTGTTGTATGTGTGTTGTACAGTACCTAACAAAAAAACTTACATATATTTTTGTTTGCATAATTTTAAAAGGTTCTACCAGGTTACCTGAGAAACATAAATTTTCCACTTTATAGTTAAAGAAACAGAAGACTGATCAATCACTTGCAAGGCCCAGGTCAAAGAGAACTGGAGAGCAGCCGAGTCACAGCTAGAAGCCCACTCAGAGCCCCTCTGTGATGTTAGTCTTTACGGCCAACTGTCTGCATTTAGGATCACCGTGGAAACGCAGCTGCAAGTGCCCATGGGTATATTTCTAGAAAGGATTAACTGAAGATGAAGACCCGCCATGAGTGTGAGCAGCAGCAGCAGCCCATGTCCTGGGGGTGGGCAGAATGCTAAGAAGGCAAGCAGAGTTCCACATCCATCTCTCTCTGCTCCCTGACTGCAGACGGACCTGGGACCAGCTGCCTAGGCCCTGCCCATCCCCCAGCCACGGCAGGCTACAATGTAGCCCTCAAAGCCAAAATGAACCCTTCAGCCTTTCCTCCCTTGCCTTTTGCCAAGAATTTGGTCACAGCAACTAGGAGACTCATGTGGCCTCTCATCTTGCCATGCAGTTTGTCACTGTATCACTTTTATCCCACCACACGTCACAGGGGTCCACTGGGCACGATAAAGCCAATTCTTCCCCAGGACTCCTGAGGAAGCAAAATCAAGCCCAGTGTGGCAGCTTACACATGGAACCCCAGCACTCAGGAGGCTGAGGGGAGAGAATTACCAAGAGTGCGAGAGCAGCCTGGCCTTCACAGTCAGGTCCACAGCAGTCTAAACTACAGAGTGAGAAGATCCTGTCTCAAAAATTAAGTAATTAATAACTAAATATATGAAACAAAGACAGGTTGTTTTGGTACATGCCTTCTAAGCCACAGAATGAGATGCTGTATAAATAAATAATCAAATAAATAAATAAATAAATAAATAAATAAATAAATAAATAAAAGACAGGTCTGGTGGTAAGTGCTGAACCCGGGGCAGGAAAATCACGTGGTCAAAGCCAGCTTGGGCTACAAAGGAGGCAGTCTTAAGGCAGCTGAACAGGTTTCCACCTTCTCTATCTCCTCTCCAATCACAAACCTTCCAGGTGCATCTCATTAAGCATCCCTCTGGCACCCCGCCGATATTCTCAGGAGTGGAAAAGCCTAAAGCCACATGTGTTCCCATGCCAGCTTAGCCACCTCCTTGCTGTGTGACCTTGGACAATTCACTTAACCCCTCTGAACCTTCTTCCTCACTTCCAAGATGAGGATCTCTGTCATATCCTCTTTATAAGAGTGGACAGGATTAACTCATGAGATAAACTGAGCACTGTGCCGCATGTCTATATCTCAACACTGGGGAGGCTGAGGCCACCCTGGAATATATATAGGGGTACCAGGCCAGCCAGAATCATATAGTGAGACCTTATGTCAGAAGGGAGGGAGGGGAGACAGAGGGAGAAAACCACCAAGGGACAGTGCCCACACTTAGTAAACATGACACTGGTTAGCTGATGTTGGATCACAATTACCATCACCTTCTGAACTGCAAATTGTCTCTTTGCGGTCACCCTGAGTAATAATGCAGAAGTCAAGGCCGGGTCACCACAGACACCGAGGGACAACTAATCAAATAGAAGCCAGTGTGAGTCATGCTGGAGTCATCTGGGAACCACACATTAGCCTGGGCAGCTGGCCCAGTCAGCATTCTGTCATCCAATGGCCAGGCCCCAGCCGTTCCAGCACACCTCCTCTGCAGGGACGCCTCCTTCCTCTGCAACCATCTTCCTCAAGGCTGCCACTGTGCTGAGGATTGGCACGGCCAAGCCAACACGCAGGAACCGCTGGCTCTTTGAGGGGAACACCAAAGTGACACTCAAGAATCTGGAAAACAGAAAGGGAACCAAAATTCTTAAAGGACTGAAGGCAATGGTCACCAACGCCATGGACCATGGGGGACAGGCTCAGTCCTTAAACACAGTTTGCTAATTAGGTCCTTGCACTTTAGGTGCCCAGCCGCTAGGCGGCAGGAGAGAGCCAAATCTCCCAAACTGCTTTTCCAGAGGGTTGAACATAAAAGAATTTTGAGTAGAAATCACACTATATAGATCTCCGTCTGGTCCCTCTGACCCTAAGACTGTAACAGTTAAACAGACAGTATTTAAAACAAACGAACAAAGAAAACTCTGCATTTTGTAAAACAAAACTGACAAGCTGCTTATTTTAGAAGAAATCAACCCTACTGGTCACTTTCCTCTCAATGAAAATTTCCCTTTCAGTCTCTGCTTTCACTTCCCCTCACAGACCCCGGAGTCCGCTCCTGAGGGACAGTGACTGCTGTGCTGTGGTAATTAACCAAGTCACAAGCTGGGATTAGAACCTGGGAAGTCTGCCCCAGGGTCACTGCTCTAACCACTGTGCTACTGAGACTCCTCAGTCGCAGCCTACATTTTGATCCCATCAACGGTGGATCCATGTTACTATATAAGAGAACCGTTATGCTTATGACACAGATAGCACAGCAGTTCTGAGCAGATGGAGGTGTGGCTGTCATGTGTGGTTTTGTGAAGAAGTCCTGTGTTCTGCTAGATCCTAAGCATGCAGATGTGGCCAGGAAGGGGAGGAGACAGGACTGAACAAGGTGGGAACACAATGAAGAAACACCTCTGCCTCCAGGCCCACACCAGCTCCTACAGTCACCTTCCATGACACTGGCCTGGCCAGCTGTGTTGATGGCAAGATGGGATTCTGGGAAAGAGGCTGCACAGCCAGGCCTTACTTTCAGACACTGCACCCCACTGCTCTCTCACCCCAACACCGATTTTTTTCCTCACCTGTACCAAACAAGCCTTTTTTTCTCTTTCTCTTTCTTTCCTCTTTCATGAAATAATCTCCCTATAATCAAGTGTGGTAGCTCATGCCTACAGACACAGCACTTGGGAGGCTAAGGCAGAGGGACAGGCTCTATAATGAGACTCTGTCAATAAATAAATAATAAACAGGAAAGACAAAAAAGAAAAATTTCCCATACCTTTATAAAGAAGGAACAGGATTTTGAGATATGGCAGGGAAGAGCATGTAGCAACAGAAGCTCTTGTCTGATTGAAGTGAGGGCTGTGCCAGCTCCTGAGCAGGCCAGAGACCCAAGTCAGGACATTGCGTGGACTCAGCATGGATACACAAAAGCATCCTGTTTATCAGCTGAAGACTGAATATCCCTTTCTCTTTGGCCATTAACTGAGTGGCACCTGACTGTACAACCAGTCTTAGAGACAGCTAAGTGAAAAATGGCAGATCCAGGAAGAGAAGGTTCTCAGGAAGGAGGAAGGAGGGATCAAGTATAGTGGGCATGCCGCAGCACTCGGGACACTCACGTACCTCGTCTGGCGCAAGGGGATGGGAAGGGACACACACAGGAAGGGATCGAAGGTGTTGCTTTGCTTCAGGCAGTGAGGACAAGTCAAGGAAGACCTGTGAAGGCAAGAGCAGAGATGAACCGCCATCACACTTAAGTAGCTTGATAGCCCTCAAACATCGCCACAGAATTACTACAGCATTTCCTTCCCAGCAGTTCCACGCAGAACTAAAAGCTGGTGTTCAATGATCACTTCCGTGTGAATGCTGCTGCAGTCCTGCACAAGCCTCAGAGCCGGAACCAACCAGAGCACCCAGCAATAGATAAGGGGGTAGACAAAAGGTGGTACACCCACACTGTAGAATACAGCTCAGCCATAAAACAAAACAGAGTCCCTGGGAATATGTCAAGTACCAAGAAATACGCAGACCTATAGTATCATTCTATTTATATGAGATATCTAGAATAGGAAACGCCAAAGAGATGCACTTCAAATCGGTGGTTTCTAGAAGCTCGGGGCAAAGGAAGTTGAATGTGACTATTCCCTGGGTACCAGATTTCATTGAGCCCCCAAATCACACAAATCGCTTTTTTGAAATGGCTATGTGATTTATTCGTTTGTTTGCTTAATTGATAGGAAGGGTGGGAAGGTGCCACAGTACGTATATCGGGTCAGAACATTCTCCTGGAGTCAGTCTTTTCCTTCTACCATGTGTGTTCTGACACAGAACTTAGGTCATCAGGTTTGGGAACAAGTGCCTTTACTCTCTGAGCCATCTCACTAGCCTAGCCCACAGATGGATTTTTAAAGGTGTAGACTTCCAGGTTTTCCTGACATACATTATATATCAATGACATAGGGGAGGGATTCTGGCATCTTAATTTTAAAAACTTTCCAAGAATCAGATGTGGTATTTCATACCCTGTAATTCTAGCACTCAAGAGGCTAAGGTAGAGGGGTGGAAAGTTCAAGGCCACCACTGTAGGCTATATAGCAAGATACTATTTCAAAGATAACAACAACAATAACAACAACAACAACATAGCAAGAAGGTGAACCTGTAGATTCACCTGAGGTGTCTGCGCTTTGCCAGATCTTGGAGATACAAGTTACCTAATGGTTACAATAGGGATACAAGTTATCTAAGTGGATATTAGTTACTAGAAGGTTGGTAGCGATTTAGAAATCAGTTCCCAGTAGTCTTTTGTTTCCTTGCTTGTTGTGCTGGTGGTAGTGTTGGAGCACAGGGCCTCAGAGATGCTAGGTCCGCTGTCTTCAATGCACCACACCCCGATGCCTTTTCTGTTTAACACTGACCCGGGAGAATCGATGTAGTGGCTTGATAAAAGGCAGTGTGTCCCACAGCCTTCACTGGGCTCCCTCAGCTCCTGCTTCTCTTCAGATCACCCCACCTCTCCAGATCACCGTGGGCAGAGGTATACACCAAGCCACAGGAAAACCTCCCAATCCCAGTTCATGCTCTCCTTTTAGCCTCCAAAAAACAAAACCAGGTGTGTGTGTGTGTGTGTTTTCTTTCTTTCATAGAGTTGCAGTGTATCAAACTGGTTCAAGAATACGGCTTTGATTTCTTTTCTTTAAATTTACTTATGTGTGTCTGTGCATGTGAGCATATGCAGGTGCCTGCCCGCAGAGGCCTGAAGGGGATGTTGGATCCTTTGGAACAGGAGTTAAAGGAGTTTGTGAGCTGTCTCATATGGGTTCTGGGATCAAAGCGCATCCTCTGTAAGAGCAATAAGTGCTGGTAACCTCAGAGACAATTTCCTGCCCCAAGATGACCATATATAAGCCCTGAACTTACTTCATGTAGCGAGATGTATGATTTGTGAATAAAAATTTTCTAAGCAATTAGCTAATTGTTTGTATGTATGTGTACTTGTGTGTGTGTGTGTGTGTGTGTGTGTGTGTGTACATATCTTATGGTAGTGAGAACTGAATCCATAGAATTGTACTGTATCAAACTTCATAGACTTGATCATACCCAAATGATTCAAGAATATGACCTTGCCATCCCAAAGGATATACTTTATCACTGGGTTATAACCCTATTATTATTTTGTAAAGAACAAAGATAACATATTGTTCTTAAGTTAAACTACAGAAAAGATGGGAAATACACCTGTTTCTCAGAAATTGGGAATGGTGACAGATTAAATATGACCAGTGGGCCCAAAAATGGGCATGGAGGTCCTGGGTTTAGTCCTCAGTACCTCAGGATTAATGGGAACTGAAGAGGAGATAGAAGACAGAGAACCCACAATTACCCATCACCCCAGTTTCATAAAGGAGACCGACAGCATCCATACTCCCCCATGGAACAGACAAATTATGACCACTCAATACATCATCTTGAAGCTGCCCCATCCATCCCACTGCAGAAAATCATGTCTCATACCTCAAAAGCCCCTGCTTGCATAGACTCCCTGAGGACACTCTCTATATATGACAGGTTCTCTGGCTCAAAGTGGTATTCTCAGCTGTCACCACCACAAACACCTCTTGTGCTCTTATAGATGAGAAATCTACTGGAAGGGCACTATAGATCCTTAACATGTGACCAACTCGAATATCACTGCCTGAGAAGCCCAGCCCTGAAGACCCACCCACCCCACGTAAAGGCAGGAACCTACCATACACTTCATAGCACCTTCAATTTAAAACACACTCACACAAAAATAACAAACAAACCACCCACCAATAATACTTAGATATAAAAGCTCCTCCTGTGCCCTTCCCACTGAAACCCATTCTTCCACTGAAATTCTTCCACCTCCCAGCCCCACCTCACTGCCCTCTTGCCACTGACCCATCTTGACCTGCTTCTTGTTTGTCTGTTTTTGAGAGAGAGAGAGTCTTTTTCTGTAGCCTAGGCTGGCCTGTTTATGTAGCCCTAGCTGACTTGGAACTCAACAATTCCCATCTCAACCTCCCAAGTGCTGGACAACAGGCCTTGGCCATTGTGATTAGTTCTTTCTATTCCTTAAACTTGCCCTCCCAACCCTTGAATTCACATAGATCATTACCTACTTAGGTGCCTTGTCTCTGCAGCTCCCCCACCTGGAATACCTAGCCCCAGTGATTTGACTGGCAGACTTCCTGTTATTCCCCTCTTTGCTCAAATGTCCATCTGAAAAGAGGGCTTGCAGATTTCATCATCTAATGCCAAGTCTCCCACCTCTCGGGTCCTTAGGTCTCCTCTTATTATTCAAGATGTTTGGAGCAGTTAGCAGAGGCCAGGGAGAAGGGATGGCGGATGGAGAGAGGCTAACCAACGGGCACTAACCCACAGGCAGCAACAAGTCCTCTGTTCAGCCACACAGGGAGTGATTAGAGATAACTGAATGGTATGCATCAAATAAAAAGCTACAAGAGAGGATGTCGTAAGATTTCCCCATGAACTAATGATGGACATTTGAGGATACATATATATTGAACATGACATTGTACATTATAGACACATGTCAAATCAGCATACCATTCGCATATTCAATTTTGGTTTTGCTCCAGCCTTTAAAAGTGGAATCTAAACCCGATGTTAGAAACATACATATGTGGACATCTCACGTAAGAGAGGCTTTCTGCATCCAACGGCTTCCCTTAAGTCTTGACCTCTGTGCTCGTTCCCAGCTTGGAGGTTACAGTTGTCTTTGTGGAGTATGTTCCCACCCATTTGACCCTATTCAGGTACCAAAACTCATGAAAAGACACATACAGCCAAAGAGTCTAGGGCTAAGGTCTCCTCTTTGAAGTCTTGTTGGTGCAGGCATTTTTCTAAACACCATGATTCTTATAAACATTTATACTCTCTTATAGAAATACCCACAGTGCATACTTCTTAAAGTCAAAGGCCACATGATGATTTTATGTCCACCATGTTGAGCTGAGTTCGCAGTGACTAACTCAGCTGAGCTCTCTGGCCTTTCCAAACAGACAAGAAGGGTCTCCCCGGCTTCACTATGTCTGCAGGATGGTTTATCCTGGCCGCCACATCTCTGCTCTACAGAACCATCCTCCAGCCACTCCTTTAAAGGAGGGCAGAAGGCCATTCCAAGTGGCCAAGAAGAAAACCTCAAGGTTGGAGACCACAGGTGAGTGATTAGCTGGGGCTGGGACAGGAAAGGGGAGGGGACTGGAATGCTTTGCTGTTTTGTTGTGCAGGGTCAGGCAAGGGCAATGAGATACAGGTGGCCTTCCCACACAACTCCTGGGGACCACATTCTTAAGCCCACCACCATCTTACCTATACTGTGCTTGAAAGTGGCTCTGCACAAAGCTGGGCCCTAAGGAGGTAGGAGCTGCAGATGGCTGGAGGTCCTCTGAGATCTTACTCACTTCTGGGGGCAGCTGCAAAGGAACAGGGAAGAGATCCGATGACATCCTGTCCAAGTTAGGTCACAGGGCTGCTTCCAGGCCACAGAGCCCACCGCCTCACCCTAATGCCCATATCATCCCTTCCTGTGCCCTGTGGAGCCAAGATCGTCTACACTGATTTACCATTACTCAGTGCTCTTTCAATCCTCTTTGTTTGCCCAAACCCCTGAGAAAGGGTGTACACACGTATGGAACACAGGACTCGAGGGTGAACATAGAGAGAACGCACACATACTCCCCACCCAACTCCACCCTGGGCTTGATGGCACTGCTCTTCACCTATGTCCTGCTGGGGACTCTGATATATCCACAACAGGCATCAATTGTCTACAGGAAGGTGTTGACAGGTGCCACAGCCTCCAGAGGTTCTAGGTTCTCCTAGCCTCTTCTAGATTCAGTTGGCTGCTGCTGGAATTGCTTGCCTTGTGGCCACACCATATTGTCCTCTGGTTCAGCATCTTCAATAACACTCACTGCTCTGTGTTTACACTGTTTTGTCCTCTGTGGTCTCTAAACTCCCTCTGCCCCTTATAACAACACTCAATATTGTGCTAAGAGACCAACTGGAGAATCCAAGTTAATTACCCTAATTCAAATTTCTTAATCACATCTGTAAATAGAAGTTCCAAATCCCTGCATCCTAAATATATCTTTCTAGGTCATCGTTCACCCTTCTTCCCTCAAGGCTCTGGCCTACTCCAGTGTCCACCGTGGTCCCTGAAGGGATGCTACTCCCAGTGTGAGTTGCTCCAGCTTCCCAGGTTCCCTGGTTATCCTTACTTTCCGCCCACTCCATACCTCACAGGGGACATAATTACTTATGAAGCCCCCTACACACACACACTGAAGGGTGTCCAGGGCACCATCCCATGCACAGCAACTCATAACACAAAGCTGTTTAGTAAATATCTGAGCATCTATATAAGGCCAGACATACAATGTTCCTGACAGCATTGTGTCTCAGTTTCTCACTGTGTTTTATCCTCACTACCCTAAGGAGTCGTTTTAGACATGTTCTTCTTCTCACCCACACCATGGTTGGTGTTCTGGGGATTATACCCAGAGCCTCACACCTACTAGGCAAGCGCTCTACCACTGAGCTACATCTCTAGCTAGGCATACTTTTCAAAGCATCCCCAACACAAAGCTATAATGTAACAAACACTGCATGTGTCTATGTTATCTTTGTTTCTGTGTTACTCTGAGCAGAGTCTTTATTCTCTTAAATTGTTTCTGCTGGGTATTTTCTAACAGGGATGACACAAGTGGCTACTATATTCAACTTTTCTAATCCAGTTAGTTGACTTGCTCTGTAGCTTTTACCTTAGTCCATTTTACCCTCACCTGAGACCTTAGC